>CM042017.1:53813194-54258194 GCA_023525715.1 Cichorium intybus
CAATCAGTTTTTGAAAAAAAAAACTTGTAATACATATCATATCAATTAATAAGATCCATATATTTTTTTTAAAAAACTAACCAATTCAATGTCACCAAACACCAAAACAAATTAAATCTTTCAGATTAAGAAAACAACATTTATCGTTTCTTTTTATGTATAAGTATTTCTATATATAGGACTGTTCATCTTTAACCATTTAGTTTTATTAGTCCCTTGAAATATTATTTTATAATAACTATTGCAGAAAATATTTTACTCCAAGTATAAGGTGTAAATGATAGTAAAATACTAACGTCAATATTTTAGCACTCATACACAAAAATGGTGTCTGAAATGATGTTGATAGGTAATATGTTTAAAACACACTTTTCTTTATCTCTGTTTTTCTATGGCCATTACTGTCGTCAAGATTCAAGAGATGGTATTGTAAACATTGGCTAGTGTGAGACCCATTATATTTTGAGATGCTTATTATGGTAACTAGATTTATTACCTTATAATTGGTATGACTCTAGCTATGAGTTGTTGTCACACCCCCAAACCACGATGGCGGAATCGTCTGAGGGCGGAACGGGACATAGCATCACAACCATTGCATACATTGAAACATAAGTAGATAACAACCATCATACATTATAATTGGAAAGTTACATTGTTCAACGGTATTGTTTCAACCCAATTACAGTATGATAACGAAATAAGTAAAAACCAGACTTATATTTGTAACTTGTTGGAATGTAGTTTTAATACCATAAAACTCGTATGTATAAGTAAAACCGTACTTATATTTGTATCTTGATAAAATGTGGTTTTAATCTCATAAAACCCGTATGTATAAGTAAAACCGTACTTATATTTGTATCTTGATAAAATGTGGTTTTAATCTCATAAAACCCGTATGTATAAGTAAAAAAACCATACTTATATTTTATGTAGAGCAACATGTAGTTTTATATTTATATAAAACCATTTGAAGATGTTTTTCCCCAAACTAAGGATATTCGTTGTCGTTCATGTGAGTTATTATAACCTTGCTGTGACTAGTATGTAGGCCTGCCACGACGTTCTTCAGGCGTCGCAATGTTAAGACATTTGTCACCCCAGAGCTGCCGGTCTAGCTGTAGCTAGCAGCTTAGGTGTGGGATTGTCAGTCACGTATAGATCTATACACAACTATCTCGCTCATGAATGATTAAGGTTATAATCCAGGACTTAGTGCGTACATCTTTCAGTACTGTAAAGAAATGTCTCACATAACCATCCAACGTGATGTTTTATCCTAGTTCGTACTGAAATGAAAACCCTTTTGTATTTGTAATGATCAAAATATACTCATGATAATTATAGTGTAAAACCTTGCTTGTAAATGTAGTGAAAACTCCTTTGTATTCGTAATTATCAAAATGTCCATGATAATTATAGTATGTAAATATACTGAAAATTCATTTACGTTTGTAATTATCAAATTGTCTATGATAATTATAGTATGTAATAATTATATATTTATATAATTATCTTTAGTATTTCTGTCGTATCTTTGTCGTTCGTTCCATAAATTATACCCATTATAATTTATATAAATATTTTCGTTGTGTTAACGTATTTAAGCCTAAAAGATGTCAGTGAGTTGAAAAGTATAATTTCTTACATCTAAGGCACTAAATATACTAGTAAGATAGATTTAAAGTTTATCAACATGTCATGGCAAGAAATTTGTTTTAGTCATCTTACATAAGTGATGACAACATTTTAAATCTTGTCATTTTGTCAAAATGATGGTAATCTTTCCAAATGGTCATTTTTCATACACATTATTTTGAATATAGTCATTTTTGTTTAAAATACCAACTTCCTTGTAAAAATATCATTTCGCAAGTTTATTATGACGTTATAAGTCTAAATAGTCGTTATCACGTCAATTGACGTGCTTTTTATAAATCACTAGAAAAGTCGTATTTCCGGTCACAAAAACATATTATTCCTATAATAGTCTTTTTTTAGTATACCGTTGTAAAAATCATATTTTTACGAACAACAACGAAAAAACTTATTTAGATGATTATAAATAACATCTTTTAAGATATTTCCCACAAAAATGGTGTAATAACTTGGTTATAACCATTTTTGTTAGAGAATAGTGTTTCCGGTTACAAAAACGTAGTTTTTACTAGTTTTCGTTTTTATGACGTTTATATTAAAGATCTAGTATTTTTACACAACTTATTTATACTTTTGTAACTTTTACACAAACATAATACATCATAATGTTCGTAATACATAGATCTAACCATATTTCATGTCAAAAACGTTTTTACACAACTACTAGCTTTATAAACTTGTGTAACTCATTATTTATAGTATATAAACACATATAAACTTGTGTAAATCATCATTTTTAACATGTAAACTTGTATTCTCCCCCTAAAAGTTTAGAAAAGATGAAAATAAGGGGTATGAACTCATCCTTGATACGTGCTTTACTTAAAAATAAGGTTGTTCTTGCGGGATTTAAAGTAGAAGAGATGAGAGGGATAAAAGTGGTGTAATAAGGTTTAAAATCAATAAAGAAAAGTATCTTACCAAAGAGGAGTGAATTACACTTGAAATGGTGGTGGTTTGAGGTGGTTTATGGTGACTTGTGGTGGTGGGTGCAGAGATGAGAGGGAGAGAGTGATGAAGATGATCAGATCTTGAGAGAGAGAGGGAGAAGTGTTGGATGAAGTTGTGTTCAAATGAGTAATTTCCAAGCATTTTATTAGATTTTTAAAGATTTTGTGTTTATTTGTTTAATAAAAGAAATCAACTCTAGCCTTCATGCCTAGATATGGAATAGTACTCTCCAAGATCATGGTGTGATGGGGAGATTTCAGCTGATGGGGGGGGGGGGGGTAGGGTTGGGGGTAGGGTGGGTTAATTTTTATAAAAATGGCAATATACTTATATAAATATGTGATTTTTGTAAAATCGTAAAACGTTTTAGTGAAATTTTATGAGTTTTTGACTAAACGAAGTTCTAAATAAATATTTTGTATAAAAACATTGCAAACATTTATTTTGATTGAATTATAACTCGTTAGACGTTCAAATATGCGTTTAAGCGCATTATTCTTCCGATTTCGCGATTTTCGGCATTTTACCATAAATTGTATTTGGCTTTGAAATAAAATACTAGATAGTATTACGCTTCATAATATATGATTTGTTATCCCATCTTTGATGTTTAAGGCACCACATTTTGTATTTTGAGTCCAAACCCTGTGTACATTTATCCATTCACAGCGGTTTAATTGTTGTAACTTTCACATACGAACTCCGTTTTCGACGTTCTATATATCCACAGGTTCGTATTTACGAATACATCGTTTTATGAATATTATTATTCTCAAAATAATAATTGTACGATTATCGAATTTTTACGCTATAGTAGTTTAATATCCGTATTTTCGGCGTTTACTCGATAACTGTTTTGAATAGCGTACGTAATATTATAATATCTAATAATACATCGTAAAATTATGGAAAAATTACTTTTCAACATAAGGATTAACATACACTTCGTTTGACTACAGTTGACTTTCGTTGACCAAAATTTACAATTGTCACATCATCTACCCGTTAGAAAGAATTTCGTCCCGAAATTTGGCACTTGAGTAGATCCTCAAGGGTTTGGTTAGAGACGTGGATATTTCGGTTTCTTTTGGTCCTCACGTTCCCAAGTAAATTCAGGTTCACGCTTGGCGCTCCAGCGGACCTTTACTATTAGTATGCGGCTTTGTTTCGTCATATTGAGTTCCCTATTCATGATCTCCACCGGTTCTTCAACGAAGTGGAGATTTTCGTTTACTCCAATTTTGTCAAGCGGAATGACGAGAGTCTCATCGGACAGACACGTCTTTAGGTTTGACACGTGGAAAATGGGATGTACATTGTTGAGTTCATGTGGTAATTGGGGTCTGTAGGCTACTAGGCCGATCCTAACAAGGATCTCGAATGGCCCAATGTACCTTGGATTTGGTTTTCCACGCTTCTCAAGCGTAACATCCCTTCCAGGGTGAGACCTTCAATAATACGCGGTCGTCAACCTGGAATTCCAAGGGCTTGTGTCATTTATCTGCGTAGTTCTTTTTTCGGTCAGTAGATGCTCTCAATCATTCACGGATCTGAACGATTTTCTCTGTTGTCTCTCGTATGATCTCCGGATCTGTGAGGGTGCTGTTAGGTACTTGTCCTCTGGCTAACTGGGTGTCGCCCACCTCAGCCCAGCACAGAGGGGATCTGCACTTGCATCCGTATAGAGCTTTGAATGAAGCAACTTTAATGCTCGTGTGACCATTTTTGTTGTATGAAAACTCACCGAGCGGCAAGTGGGTGTCCCACGACTTACCGAAGTCTATCACGCCAGCTCTCAACATGTCTTCCAGTGTTTGGATTGTTCTCTGGCTTTGCCCTTCGGTTTGTTGATGTTAAGTTGTGCTCATGTCGAGCCTGGTACCCAAGGCCTTTTGCAATGATTGCCAAAAATGTGACGTAATTCAACTATCTCTGTCTGAGATAATGGATATTGGCGAACCATGCAATCATACAATCTCTTCGGTGTACGTCCTTATCAGTTTCTCCGTCTTGTCGGTTTCCTTGATTGGCAGGAAGTGAGCGGACTTAGTTAACCTATCGATGATTACCCATATGGTGTCCAGCCTACCAGTTGTTTTGGGTAACTTGGTTATGAAGTCCATAATTATCTGCTCCCACTTCCACTCGGGTATTTCCGGTTGTTGTAGTAAACCCAAGGGTTTTTGATGTTCTACTTTGACCTTGGCACAAGTCAAACACTTGCCTATATAACTAGCAATCTCTGCTTTCATATTTGGCCACTAGTATAGCTCGTCTTGCGAGTCTCTTCCAAGACTAATTCTCTGAAGCCACCGAACTTTGGTGTCTGGATTCAGTCCATGAAACATCGCCGGAGCATTGGTAAACCCAAAAGGTATTATGACCAATTTTGTAGTGGCCACACCGAGTTCTAAATGGTGTTTTTGGAATGTCCACCTCCTGAACTCTAAGTTGATGGTACCCAGCTTTCAAATCGATCTTTGAAAAGTAATTGGATCCCTGTAACTAGTCGAACAGGTCATTGATTCTGGGAAATGGGTATCTGCTCTTGATAGTAAACTTGTTCAGTCCTCTATAGTCAATACACATTCTAAAGGATCCATCCTTCTTTTTCATAAATAAAATCAGTGCTCCCCAAGATGAGAAGCTCGTCTAATGGATCCCTTTTCTAGTAGTTCGTGCAGTTGACTAGCTATCTCCTGTATCTCTACTGGGGATAGTCTGTATGGAGACTTTGCTAGGCGGCCGCTCCCGGGATCAAGTCGATTCTGAACTCGACCTGTCATGTTGGGGGGTATCCCCGGAAGATTTTCTGGAAACAAATCAGGAAAGTCAAACACTTTTGGTATGTCAATGATTTCCTTCCTTGATCGCATCTGATTGGACCCCTTTGCCTTCGACAGTCTCTCTTGAAGTGCTCGGTTTCATCATAGCCAAAACAAGCGCGACTCAAACCCAAGTTGGACGCTTGATTGGTTTCCGAGTGCCAGAATCTTGCAAAAGCAGGCTGTATGTCCCTTCTGCTCGCAGTCATAGCAGGTCATCTCTCTGTAGGCACCAGTATGATGAAGATGGCATTTGTTGCGCTTTAGGAGATTCCCGAAATATTGTTTTGATAAATTTCCTAAGGGTACGTACTAAGGATAGACAGCGAAATTTTTGATATGACTCAAATGTAAAGACTATTCAAGTGCTGTCCATAAAGCAAGTTATGAAATGATCGAGGATTTTTGGAGCCACAATTTCTGTTGCGAGTACTCTCACCACACTAGAACCATACTCGAAGAATATGTTTAGGGAGTCCTTGTCTCTAATGGGCACGGTGAAAGCTCATGATAGATTAAACCACGTGATCTGGGTGATGTTAGAAGGGTTTAGAACGATAAGTAACTTCACTATTATCAAAGTGCGTTACAACGAGGTAGCAAGAGAATGAAGAAATTTCTTATGGTAAATCGTCAATGAGGGAACTCATATAGAACTATTTAGGTTACTGATTTTGATGAATTATTCAACTGTTTAAGTCAAGCCAATTGAAAATTTGCAAGGAGTCGGAAAAAAAAGACTTTAGGAGTAAGGAACTATTTGAAATTGTAAGGGTAGAATGCTACTTTGAAGAAAGGCGTAAAAGTATCGATCATTGAGATTGTGTACAATCTCAACTTAGTGATTCTAGGAAAGCAATCCTTTGGAGGATAGAGAATCATAACATTTAAGACTTTTCTCTCCTCAAAAAAAGAGGACCTGGAAATTTGTTTGTACAACGTTTCATGGTGTGAATGCAGTTTTGTACCTTTTATAGAGTCAGCGGTTGAGCTATAGGTTTGACATGTGGCGTAAGGTGATTTAATCCTCGATAACAATGAGATACCAATGATGTTAGAAGGACTCAAACGAATGTATGAAATGATATGGGTCGAAGGATAATTCAAAGTTATAGGAAATTTTACGTGTGTCGACGAAGTGCGAAGTTGAACGGGAATGAAAAGCGTAAGGTCGATGATTGTTCTAGAAACAAGTGAGTAATTTGGAAAATATAACATGATGGTACACTTGATAATATCAATCGTGTATCTGAGGGCCTTGAATTAAAACATTAGAAATGTTTGACATAAGGGCAAGTGGTTTTGCATTACGATATACGAAGTAAAGGTGGTTGGGTAAGCATTCCCAAAAAAGGGATGTTTAGAATTAAGAGATATCCTAGCTTCAGTCTTAAGCTCAAGATGGAAACGATCTTAAGGCTAAATTCGTAGCACAAAAAGGAAAGTCTCATGTATCGGTCAACTATGGGTTAAACTTCCGTGTCTTCTCATGAGTCATAACGGAGATACTCGCCAATGGTTTTCAAGTCGTGACTACTCGTGGCGGCTCAACTGTCCCTTAACGTGAAGCTCCTGTTGGCGTCCTTGCCGGCATTAGAACCGTTTTTTCTTAGTCGTAATTCAGATACACAGACGATAAAGAGGTATCGAGATAATATTGATATTAGTGTCGACTTAGGATTGTCAATAGTGTCTCTTAATAATAACTAATACTATCAAAGTATTTATGCTAAGTGTTGACGTGGTTACTAGGTGTTGTAGGATTCTTGAGGTTTTACTCCGTTGCCCATTATGCTCACACTTAGTTATATGTCGGTCAAACCCTAGTCAAACGTAGTTGATCAGGCTACATTTCTCCATGGTTTGATAACATATTATACTAAGTCTAAACGTAATGTCCAACTTAAACTCTAATGTTCTTCTAATTGTTGTATTGTGATACTATCTTTGTTTGTATGCGTATACTTTTATATAAATATCATTGTATTTTAAAAGTATACTATACGAAAAGTTTTAGAGAGTTTTAGTCCCATTGTATTTATAGTTGTATATCTTAAATGGATTGATATACTTAGTTCACTATAAACAATGCTCTGATACCAATCTATCACACCCCCAAACCACGATGGCGGAATCGTCTGAGGGCGGAACGGGACATAGCATCACAACCATTGCATACATTGAAACATAAGTAGATAACAACCATCATACATTATAATTGGAAAGTTACATTAGTCAACGGTATTGTTTCAACCCAATTACAGTATGATAACGAAATAAGTAAAAACCAGACTTATATTTGTAACTTGTTGGAATGTAGTTTTAATACCATAAAACTCGTATGTATAAGTAAAACCGTACTTATATTTGTATATTGATAAAATGTGGTTTTAATCTCATAAAACCCGTATGTATAAGTAAAACCGTACTTATATTTGTATCTTGATAAAATGTGGTTTTAATCTCATAAAACCCGTATGTATAAGTAAAAAAACCATACTTATAGTTTATGTAGAGCAACATGTAGTTTTATATTTATATAAAACCATTTGAAGATGTTTTTCCCCAAACTAAGGATATTTGTTGTCGTTCATGTGAGTTATTATAACCTTGCTGTGACTAGTATGTAGGCCTGCTACGACGTTCTTCAGGCGTCGCAATGTTAAGACATTTGTCACCCCAGACCTGCCGGTCTAGCTGTAGCTAGCAGCTTAGGTGTGGGATTGTCAGTCCCGTATAGATCTATACACAACTATCTCGCTCATGAATGATTAAGGTTATAATCCAGGACCTAGTGCGTACATCTTTCAGTGCTGTGAAGAAATGTCTCACATAACCACCCAACGTGATGTTTTATCCTAGTTCGTACTGAAATGAAAACCCTTTTGTATTTGTAATTATCAAAATATACTCATGATAATTATAGTGTAAAACCTTGCTTGTAAATGTAGTGAAAACTCCTTTGTATTTGTAATTATCAAAATGTCCATGATAATTATAGTATGTAAATATACTGAAAACTCCTTTACGTTTGTAATTATCAAATTGTCTATGATAATTATAGTATGTAATAATTATATATTTATATAATTATCTTTAGTATTTCTGTCGTATCTTTGTCGTTCGTTCCATAAATTATACCCATTATAATTTATATAAATATTTTCGTTGTGTTAACGTATTTAAGCCTAAAAGATGTCAATGAGTTGAAAAGTATAATTTCTTACATCTAAGGCACTAAATATACTAGTAAGATAGATTTAAAGTTTATCAACATGTCATGGCAATAAATTTGTTTTAGTCATCTTACATAAGTGATGACAACATTTTAAATCTTGTTATTTTGTCAAAATGATGGTAATCTTTCCAAATGGTCATTTTTCATACACATTATTTTGAATATAGTCATTTTTGTTTAAAATACCAACTTCCTTGTAAAAATATCATTTCGCAAGTTTATTATGACGTTATAAGTCTAAATAGTCGTTATCACGTCAAATTGACGTGCTTTTTATAAATCACTAGAAAAGTCGTATTTCCGGTCACAAAAACATATTATTCCTATAATAGTCTTTTTTTAGTATATCGTTGTAATAATCATATTTTTACAAACAATAATGAAATAACTTATTCAGATGATTATAAATAATATCTTTTAAGATATTTCCCACAAAAATGGTGTAATAACTTGGTTATAACCATTTTTGTTAGAGAATAGTGTTTCCCAAAAACGTAGTTTTTACTAGTTTTCGTTTTTATGACATTTATATAAAAGATCTAGTATTTTTACACAACTTATTTATACTTTTGTAACTTTTACACAAACATAATACATCATAATGTTCGTAATACATAGATCTAACCATATTTCATGTCAAAAACGTTTTTACACAACTACTAGTTTTATAAACTTGTGTAAACCATTATTCATAGTATATAAACACATATAAACTTGTGTAAATCATCATTTTTAACATGTAAACTTGTATTCTCCCCTAAAAGTTTAGAAAAGATGAAAATATGGGGTATGAACTCACCCTTGATGCGTGCCTTACTTAAAAATAAGGTTGTTCTTGCGAGATTTACGGTAGAAGACAAGATCTAAGCTTCGGAGCTCGAATGACCCTTGGACAAAGCTATTATCCAACGGGTTTACCTAGATGTTAGTGTGTGTAAATGAGATAAAAGTGGTGTAATAAGGTTTAAAATCACTAAAGAAAAGTATCTTACCAAAGAGGAGCGAATTACACTTGAAATGGTGGTGGTTTGAGGTGGTTTATGGTGACTTGTGGTGGTGGGTGGAGAGATGAGAGGGAGAGAGTGATGAAGATGATCAGATCTTGAGAGAGAGAGGGAGAAGTGATGAAGTTGTGTTCAAATGAGTAATTTCCAAGCCTTTTATTAGATTTTTAAAGATTTTGTGTTTATTTGTTTAATAAAAGAAATCAACTCTAGCCTTCATGCCTAGATATGGAATAGTACTCTCCAAGATCATGGTGTGATGGGGAGATTTCAGCTGATGGGGGGGGGGGTGTAGGGATGGGGGTAGAGTGGGTTAATTTTTATAAAAATGGCAATCTACTTATATAAATATGTGATTTTTGTAAAATCGTAAGACGTTTTAGTGAAATTTTATGAGTTTTTGACGAAACGAAGTTCTAAATAAATATTTTGTACAAAAACATTGCAAACATTTATTTTGATTGAATTATAACTCGTTAGACGTTGAAATATGTGTTTAAGCGCAGTATTCTTCCGATTTCGCGATTTTCGGCATTTTACCAAAAATTGTATTTGACTTTGAAATAAAATACTAGATAGTATTACGCTTCATAATATATGATTTGTTATCCCATCTTTGATGTTTAAGGCACCACATTTTGTATTTTGAGTCCAAACCCTGTGTACATTTATCCGTTCACAGCGGTTTAATTGTTGTAACTTTCACATACGAACTCCGTTTTCGACGTTCTATATATCCACATGTTCGTATTTTCGAATACATCGTTTTATGAATATTATTATTCTCAAAATAATAATTGTACGATTATCGAATTTTTACGCTATAGTAGTTTAATATCCGTATTTTCGGCGTTTACTCGATAACTGTTTTGAATAGCGTACGTAATATTATAATATCTAATAATACATCGTAAAATTATGGAAAAATTACTTTTCAACATAAGGATTAACGTACGCTTCGTTTGACTACAGTTAACTTTCGTTGACCAAAATTTACAATTGTCACAGTTGCTTAGAGTAGGGTGTGGGGATCTTTTGCGATTGCCTTTGAGTTTTGAGTTGTTTGATGAGTAAGAAGAGGTTGAAGCCTTTCTTATGTACTAATCTTGGTGTGATTAAGATTAGTTAGGTTGTCATATGAGTTTGGGTGGTTAGAATCCCATTTGGAAGAAGTTTGAGCTTGAAAATTGCTAAAAAGAGGTTACACGGGTCGTGCAGGGTCACACGGGTCGTGTAATGAGGCTTATAAACTGATCAGAGACTTTTCCAGAGTTACACGGGTCGTGTAAAAAAGGTCCAGAAGGTTGTCTGAGGGCTGAAACGGGTTACACGGGTCGTTTTTGCGAGCACGAGTCGTGCTGCGATCATTAGCAAAGCTAATGTAGAAATTAGCGGTGCAAATGTCGCAACAGACCCATTTAATGTGCATTTTTGCTTCATTTTGGGGAAAAACTCATTTCGTGGTTTCCTGTCTAAAACCCTAGAAACATACCCTAAACCCTTTAAATTAGAAATCGAAGCCAATTATTCGAGAATTGAAGTTAGGGTTAGATATATTGTGGTTCAAAAGGTAATTCCCCTTGTTTTTGGATTCAATTTGATGGTTGTATTACTTGAATTGAGATGGTTCCAGGTGGTATTGATGAACCACCAGCAACTAGCATGAATTTGAATGAGTTTACTTGGATTAGTGTGTGTGAGGGAGTTGCAATCTTAAACCCGAGCTAAGAAAGTGTTGTTCTTGCGTTTTGTGGTTGATTGAGTGAGGTTTTGAGGAATTGAGAGCTGTAACCTAGATATTGTTGCTATCTATTGTTATAGTTCCTTTTCTCATTGGATTGATTTATCTTTTGAGATGTTTTGGTATCGAGTATTAATTGAGCTGTTATGATACAGCCAAGTGTAGTAAACAGGAGCGCGGTATGCGCAGTTCGGGGAATTCCATGTACTGAGCCGATATCAGGTGAGTACTCTCTAGTACTTGAGTAGAGTTATATTTGATATATATTTGAGATATATATGGTATAGGTATATATATATATATATATATATATATATATATATATATATATATATATATATATATATATATATATATATATATATATATATATATATATATATATATATATATATATATATATATATATATATATGTAACACCCGGCTTTTAAAACAAAACACCCCTGAAAAAAATTTTCATTTAAAACCAAGGTTTCAATACATAAAACCATAACAAAGGGGTATATTTTAATAAACACGGGTACAAGTGTATCAAGGAGAGTATAAAATACCATAGTCTCCTTTGAAGCCGGGCTGCTACAGACAGCATCTACAAGTCCACTTCTTGAGTCACGGACTGTATCCTTACCCTTATTAGGGTTATGCTAACCTGCAGGGATATTTAACAAACGGTATGAGCTACAAAGCTCAGTGAGTAATCATACCTGCAAATAACGTCACACATATATAAGAGAATAATAACAATTAAACTCTTAAAACAGTTTTGTCCCACAATTCATAGTCATCGTTGACCGCACCATATATCGTAGCCATATAGGCCGCACCAAAACATTTAACCTGTTCAGATCATAGCCCTAAGGTCGCACCAACAGTTTCATCATTTAGATCATAGCCCTAAGGCCGCACCAATTTAGGTTCAATAACCCAAAATCATGGTCCTAAGACCGCACCATTTAATTTCAAAGATATTTATCATATCTAACCTGTTATTTGCACATTAATCAAATCAAAGCTATTAGTCACATAAATTCACATGTATATAAGAGAAAATAAACATATAAATTCTCAATTACCGTTTCTGTCCCATATTTCTTAGTCACAATTGACTGCACCGTATTTTCTGGCTATAAAAGCCACACCACGTGTCATAGCTGTACAAGCCGCACCAGAACAGTTCCAACATATAAATCATAGCCCGGAGGCCGCACCAGTTTATCATAGCCCGAAGGCCGCACCAGAATATCATAACCCGGAGGCCGCACCAGAATATCATAGCCCGGAGGCCGCACCAAAATATCATAGCCCGAAGGCCGCACCAGAATATCATAGCCCGGAGGCCGCACCAAAATATCATAGCCCGAAGGCCGCACCAGAATATCATAGCCATATAGGCCGCACCAGTTGGATATAACATCCAAAAATCATAGCCACAAGTGGCCGCACCATTTTATAAAAATTCATTTCATAATCATATAGGGCTCACGAGTTTGCCCCGCTTTTGCCTAGACTCACAGCTCCGTTCTTGTCTTTTTCAGACTCACGGCTTATCTGGTATTGTCTTTTTAATTCATCATTAAGGCTGTCCAATTCGTCCCCAAAACTGTTTCAAACTGTAACAGTTCAATCAACACATATCATATGTGGTATAAGTGAGATTACTCACCTGGATGTTAGTTGCATTTACATTCCGGTTGTTTCTTGCCTTTGCGTGCATCACAACCATTTTGTCCCATACCTATATATTCATTTATATACCAAATGATAATAGGTTAATAACCATTCCAATTGACTCTAATACAATAGAGTTCAATACAATATCATTATAAACAATGCCTAGTTAATAAACTTTCCGTTTACTAACTTTTTATGAATTTTACTATTCACCGAGGCATTCGAATCGATCTACAGTGCCCCCGAGGGGTCGAAAACTCAATTTAGTAATTTTCCCAAACTTTTCAGACCATAACGAGCCTACGGTTCAAATTTGAGATAAAACGGACAAGCCTAGCAAAAATTCACACTTTTTAGCCCCTGCTTGATAAGCACGACCAGTGCGTTTTTTGCCTTTAAAAGAGCACGACCCGTGAAAACAAAAACATGAGGGATTTTCACACTACAGCAGAAGCACGACCCGTGCATATTTAGCACGACCCGTGCTAATCTGGGCAGTCCAGATTCAGTCCCGATTTTCTCCTGCAGCATGCAGTTTTGACATTTTAAGTACTTATTGTTGTTCTTAATCACTTGGGGTTCATTCCCAGGTCAAAACCCTCCATAAAAACAAGGTTTTTAACCATTGAAACCAATTCAATCAATCAAAATGAAGAATTAGGGTTCTTAGTTCCAAAAACCCCAAAACTTCAACTTGATCAATTTCTATGGTTTCACTTGTTATATGCCTATCTAATGATCATATTAGAACTCAGAAATCATGAATAAACATCATGAAATTCACTGAAATTTCGAATTTCAGTTTGGACCCAAAAACCCATCAAGAACAAACTAGTCAAAAACTTGAATTACCAACCTTAATTAGCTTAGGAATCACCAATTCCAAGCCATGATTCTAATTCCATGCTTCAAGCCTTCAAGAACTCTTCCAATTTCTGCAAAATCCAGCCACAAAACCTTCTCCCGTAAGTCTCCAAAATTCTGCACAAATGGGAGAGGTTTCAACATTTTATTTTCCAAATTTTTCAAATTTGGTCCCTAAATTCATTTTCTTGAACTTTTGCCACAACTATCAAGTTTTATTACAATAAAACTTCTATTCTTTATACATTTGCCACAGTAACAAAATTTTGCATATTTGGTCCTTCACATGGTCAAATGACCAAATTACCCTTTCGTGGTAAAACGACCAAAAATCAGTTTTTTATAACATTTTAAGTCCAAAACTCAAAATATTATTTCAAACTAAATACTTTTCTGTCCAAAAGACCAATTTACCCTTCCAAGGTAAAATGACCATTTTACCCCTTTTTATTATATTACATAAAAAGAGTGTCTTGGCGTTACAAATTCTCCCCTCCTTCAAAAGATTTCGTCCCCGAAATCATACAAGGAGTTGAGGGTATGTCTCCCTCATTTAGCTTTCGGTCTTCCGCATCATCCCGGAATCTATATGATATTGCCTAAGCACTTAACCATACTAGTCTTCTTATCTTGTGATTAAATCACAGTTGCATATCCTTCCTCCGGTTGTCCCGGTTACCTTATCTACTTTACTATCTTCATCTTATCATAAGGTACTTATTGAAATTATTACTACATAATTCCTTTCTTGTCGTCCCAAACAGATTTTTAACCTTTCCAAAGGATTGCTTTTCGTACCACAATATTACTTTACTTGGAATTTCCAAGGTTTTAACCAATGATCCACATACCACTGCTACAAATTCTTGACCATTCTTCATTTTTGTTCATACCCGTCAGGTATTCTCTTAAGTTTGTGCAAGGATCTAGGATCCAGCCAACGGCTTCTCCACATCTTCATTCCAATAAATCAAAGGATAACATGGTATTCCATACCATTCTTCATACGAGTCATCAAACTACAAGCATGTAGGCTGCTATTTCTTGCAAATTCTATCAAGGATAGAAAATTTTCTCATCTTCTACTAAGATCTTCTGTGCAATCTTCAAGCACATCTTCCAAAGTCTGAATCATCAGATCATTTTGTTCATCAATTCACGGTACTTGCAGAGACTTTATTGCAAAGTCTATAACAATGTTGTCCCATTTCTTTACTGGGGCCAACAATGGGTCAATTTCTTCGCACGTTTCCACTGATTTGACTTTACTTTACGTACAAGTCAAATACTTTTCATGTGTCTATCAATATCTTTCTTCTGTCTCGGCCATCAACACATAGGTTTTATCAACCTATCCAGTCTGGTATGGCTCCGGGTATACTGCATATCTAGTATAAAATGTATATTTTCAAGATAATTTTCATGTTTAACTGCTTTGGAATTCCCATTCACAACCACCAAGGGTTTTAAATCACTGTGATTTCCCAACTAGCTTCTTCTAATATCCAATCATTTATTCATTTTTCACGTTTTCAGACTTGCACACATCTTTCTGTGCTACCCGAATCAACTCAGGTAATCAATTGCCACACTCATACATGTGGACGTAACCTTCAAAGGTTACTCTTTCCAATTCAAGGCATCTATAGCCACATCTGTCCTTTTCGAGATGGTACATGATTTCCTATCCGAAATCTTTAGGTAACCCATCTATCTTTATTATATCATATCTAGCTTCTTTTTGATCAATTAAGTACTTCCAACTTTTATGATCCATATAAACAATAAGCTTTACACCATACAGATAGTGTTTCCAAAGCTTCTATACCAAAATCACAATTTCTACTGCAATGTCATGCATCTACGGTCAAATTTGGATACATTCCTATAATCCAATTTATCTTTTCCGCTTAGCATAATGCTAACACTGGAGCTTCACACAAGGTTTATCTCAAACCTTTACAAGATACTTGTGGTCTTTCACCCATTTAAACTTTATACTTTTATTAGTCAACCTTAGTCAACTGAACAACAATCAAGGAGCAGCTTTCTACAACTCTCCTATAGTAACCCGCCAATCCAAGGAAACTACTAATTCCAGTCAAATTCCAAGGCGGTTTCTGTTTTATCACAGCATCCTTTCCACTGGATCTACTTTATCATCTTGGGCATTATTAACATGCCCAAAGAATATGAAACTTCTTTTAACCAATTTTTCATACTTGGAGAATTTTACAATTCACTTAACTTAGTGAATTAACTCCAATGTCTGGTACTAATGTACCTCATTTTCGATCTGGTTTCGAGAATATCAGATTCCCATTAGTCAATGCACATATGCATCAACTTGCTTTTCTTCTTTTCAAACAAGGTAGAACTCCATACGATAACACATACGGTCATACGAGACCCCAATTCAAGAATTTCTTCTAGTTGTTTTCCAACTCTGCCATCTTTACAGAGGCAAATCAGTATCGAGTCCGTATACCAAGAACGGCTCCCAAAATCAGTTTAATCATAAACTCTTCTCGCCAATCTGGCAGAAATCTTGGAAGTTCTTTTCAAAAGAAACATCCGAGAATTTATTTAAAGTAGTACACTATTATCACTACCTTATTTAACTTGGCCAATACCACATATGCCAACTATAACATTATCCCTTTACTAACTCTTTTCCGAGTTTAAGCAAAGGAAAATAACCGATATTCTCAACAACGGTCATTTACCATGGATTTCCATCCATTTCATTTCTGTTTTAAGAACCATACTGTTCTTATTTCTACAATTCATGGTAGCATAAATCAGTGCTAACCAGTTCACACGCACGATTGCTTCAAATTCACTGGTAGTCATCGGCTTCAGATTTATAGGGAAAATGGTCCCGTAAATCCTAGGCAAACTACCTTCCAGGTGTTCAATATCTAGAACATTTTTGCTATCTGCTATAGCTACTTCCAAAATTTCATCCATAATCAATGATGAAATATTCAATCAAGACATCAGTGTCACCGATCCAAAGCATAGCTTCTTGGATCAAATATAACATACACGAGTTATATTCAGAACAATTATATTGGAGATCATATCAGTCTCCTCACAAGCTTCTTCCACAATCTGTTGGAATGCTCATAATACCATTGGTCCTTTTCGACCGTTCATTTCTTATTTCTTTCCTGAGTTCATCACCCGTTACTCCACATTTAGCATGAGAGTATTTCATAAGGAAGTGATCTATAGTTCCACACTGGAACCACTTCCGTCCCATACAACAAACTCGAGCGATATGCTCCCATTTTCTGTAATTTCATCTTGTCAACAATAGAGTCTCAACTCTAAAATGTTCTGAGTGCTTTTCCTGCACTTCTTATGTCACATCATCTTTTCGTTCTGGTCCCTTCCTTTAAGGTTAGACCTAATTCGTGTTAACTTCTTCTGAGAAGTCCACTAATATTTTCTGCTTTTCTTGTAGTCTCAACTACTGTCCTTTCACATTGAATATCAACCAAGGTGAGCAACCGATTTCTTTATCTGACCACATCAGCTACTAATGCTCATCATGTGGATTTTCTGCTATTCGTCCCCTTTTTGGCTCTCATACAACGGAGTCTTACGAAAAAGCTGGTCCATTTCTTAGAGCTTCGCGCCCTAAATGTCTCCCAAGAAGATCCACAGTTCATACTTCTTATACGTCAGAAGTTAGCAACAGTTAGGTTATATATGCATAATAACAACTATATACACCTAACTATGCATCATGTCTACTATCTTAGGGTTTAAGTCCAGGAATCTATTCTATAGACACCTAGTTCACTTAAACCTGGCTCTGATACCAACTTGTAACACCCGGCTTTTAAAACAAAACACCCCTGAAAAAAATTTTCATTTAAAACCAAGGTTTCAATACATAAAACCATAACAAAGGGGTATATTTTAATAAACACAGGTACAAGTGTATCAAGGAGAGTATAAAATACCATAGTCTCCTTTGAAGCCGGGCTGCTACAGACAGCATCTACAAGTCCACTTCTTGAGTCACGGACTTTATCCTTACCCTTATTAGGGTTATGCTAACCTGCAGGGATATTTAACAAACGGTATGAGCTACAAAGCTCAGTGAGTAATCATACCTGCAAATAACGTCACACATATATAAGAGAATAATAACAATTAAACTCTTAAAACAGTTTTGTCCCACAATTCATAGTCATCGTTGACCGCACCATATATCGTAGCCATATAGGCCGCACCAAAACATTTAACCTGTTCAGATCATAGCCCTAAGGCCGCACCAACAGTTTCATCATTTAGATCATAGCCCTAACGCCGCACCAATTTAGGTTCAATAACCCAAAATCATGGTCCTAAGACCGCACCATTTAATTTCAAAGATATTTATCATATCTAACCTGTTATTTGCACATTAATCAAATCAAAGCTGTTAGTCACATAAATTCACATGTATATAAGAGAAAAAAAACATATAAATTCTCAATTACCGTTTCTGTCCCATATTTCTTAGTCACAATTGACTGTACCGTATTTTCTGGCTATATAAGCCACACCACGTGTCATAGCTGTACAAGCCGCACCAGAACAGTTCCAACATATAAATCATAGCCCGGAGGCCGCACCAGTTTATCATAGCCCGAAGGCCGCACCAGAATATCATAGCCCGGAGGCCGCACCAAAATATCATTGTTGAAATCCAAGAGTCGGATCAAGATTCAAGTATGCGGAATAAAATAAATAAACAAGATCAAGAACAGGCAATATGAAGAACTGTAATTGAATGATTAAAAGTGCAACTCAAGAACAATTCGATGTGAACTATTCTGTATGAGTGCCGTCTCAAGATTACAAAAGTTAACCCTAGAAAAGGTTTGAACACGCTATTTAAAGAAAACTAAGTATGGAAGGACAGACCCATTCCATAACCGATAACAAAATTATAGGCGTTAATTCTGGCTACAAATTCGATTAGCATATTTGACTCAATCTATATTTATGACTCAACAATCTCCCCCTTTGAGTCAAAAATGCGACTATGCTTTATTCTTCAGGTTACACTTCATCAGATTGTCTGTCAAACACCTTCGGAATGATTGCCAGGATCCTCTTTCGGAATTCAATGTACCATGTTAACATGTCGTTGATGCAAGTTTTATCTTCAGTGGTGTTGGATTGAAGTTTGTTGGTGATGTGAAGAATGTGTTGCAACACCGGAGTTCTGTGAAGATGTTTATCCGAAAGATAGAATATCCGTTTAATGTTCTCGAGGCCTTCCTTTGAATTGTATGCCACACTCCAGTTTGAGTTGACAATTTTTCCGATTTTTCGCCTGCTGAGATTTTTGGGAGGAGGACGTCTCACAGTCAAAGGAATTTTATCCAGAACACCAGCAATTTCAACATCCAACTTTGCAACTTCAAGAATATAGAATCCAATCATTCTTTTGACATGATTGAAAATAGGATAATACTTTTGTTCTCTCGACAAGATGTTGAACAAAGATATCCAGTCGAATGGATTCATGAAAGGTAGATCAGCAAGAGAGAATTCCATCTTCTCTTTATCATCCCCTCTGAAAGCTAAAAGTCTTGAGTTTATGAAGGGAAGAGTGACCTCAGGAAGACGGGGAGTAAGCTGTACAATCTTCTTCAAACTCCAGGTTAAATGTTGAGGACGCGCGTTCTTCAAATAGAAGGTGAATAACAAGTCATTCACTTCCGAATTAGAAAGACGGGTGTCTATGAGTTTCTCAAACCCTCGGAACACAAGAGCTTTTGCCGTTATCGGAAAGTCAAGCTGGGAGTTTACATCATTGCTTGTGTTGTACGAGGTCACTGGTTGAAGCCAGTTTTCCACAGGCTCAGTGATTGCTTCCAATTGCATCCTTTTATAGTGCCAGGGAGGAAATAACAACATCTGAGTTTTCAAGAGTAACTCAGCCTCTCTTTTGGCAGCTTCCTCAGCATCAAGTTTCCGAGTAAGGTTGAGAATTTCATCAATTTCTTTCTCCTTGGTTGATTTGGCAGCGTCCTTATCCGGTTCTTGTTCTTCCATTATCTTTTTGCCTTTGTCTTTTGATGGATCAGCGGCTCCTTCAGCATTTTCATTTGATTTAATCGGAGTGTCTTTCTTTGGAGTCTCCTGATTAAATGTACTTTCTTCATTTGGTTCGTCTCCCCCTTGTTTCGGAGAGGCCATACCTTCCGAAACAAATTCTAGATCAATGCTTTGACCGAAAAGATGGAAGATTTGGTCAATGCTTCAGAGAAACGAATTCTAGATCAACAGATCGAAGTTCAACGAACTCTGGAAGAAAAGCTCAATACTGCGGTTGAGCAAGTAGAAGAAAGACACCGGCTCCTTAAGGAGCAAAATGACAAGACAATTGCACTTCAACCAATGATCAATGTCTCACTAAAGATGGAGCGGTCTCAGGCTGAAAGAGGGAGACCACAAGAGATTGCTCAGGGTGAACGACCGGTTCATCCTTCACAAGGGGGAGAATCAGAAGCCCCAGGATCTCAAGCTCTAAAGACTACAACCTCCGAAGACCCGGCAAAAACAACCACCGAACCACAAACTACCCACCAATCCACAATCTTGGGAAGACCACCCTTTATTCCTCCAATTCTCTCCAAGGCTGGTCCTACCTTCGGGACCATAACAACAACAAAAGCTGGTGGTTCCAGTTCACAGTCAGTGAGAAAAGAAATCGGGATTGCTCCCCATATGGAGCAAGTCAATCGATAAAGGGAAGAGGAGTACAAAAAGATCCTCATAATAAACAAAATTGCCTTGGAAAATCAAACATGGACTGAGGAACTAATCAGAGGCATCAGTTTCAATGATTTCTATGTGAACAACAGGCTTCCTCTCAAAAGCCTTCAAACAAAAACAAGCATCGATCAACAACTGGATCTCCCCTACAATCCAAAGACCTTTTCCTTTCTGCAGTTTGAAAGGAAAGTTCCAAATGATCAATTGTCTGCATTCAAGCTGAGAAAGATCGCATTCCATGCAAAGCTCATCCAGGCTCCAGAGTATGTATGGAGTGAGAAGAAGATAGTAAAAATCATTTTAATCAAGAAAGGAGAGGAGTGCGAAGGATTTCAAAATCTCAATTTCTTCGTACTTCAGGGCAAAAATGAAGATGAGTCAAGGTTCACCATTGCTGATTTCCCAATTATGAATCCTTCGGATTTCATAACGCTTCTCGACATTTTGATGTATTCAGCTGGTAATGAGTGTGAAGATATGGGGGTCTTCGTACTAGCCAAAACTCATATCTCCTCCTTCTTCAGAAACTATCTTCTAAGAGTAGCCAGGTTTGATATTGTTGTGGCTGAACTCTTCAATCAATCCCTTGCACGCCCACCTACCACAATAGAAAATTTTGAGCATTTGAAAGCTGGGCAAATTGTTGACAAATCCCTGGGTGTGGTATTCAAAGGATTTTCTAGTGACAAAGAAACATTTGTCACTAAATTCTTCGAAATTGATTTCATGGGTCGCTTTCCCTCTGAGTCTATCTCTCAAGTCCTGGCCTTAGTAAACAACTGTTTTATAAACAACTGGTAGGAGAAGAAGAAAGTAAGAGAACGTCTCAACTGGTGGTTGACAGTGAGGAAGACCCTGAAGCAAGCATTCAAGAAACACTACAAAAACCCAAGATAGGCTTCGGATGCACTTCACACAAAGGGGGATATTGTTGAGCCTACTTGTGGTGAAGTGCTCAACCATCCGAAGACCTCCTGCTGATAACCCCGAAGTAATAAACAAAAAGAAGAACCCCGAAGTCTGAAGACTCCGAAGTGTATTAAATGGAGGATCCCAAGACTTCACAGATGTCAAACTTTTGTGTGCACGCGTATAGTATAATACGTGTTGCATGAATCTTGTATCCTATTGGTTCGTACACTGATATGATATTCTCTGTAACAAACAATGTACTGTGCGTATCACTGATCTAGTATAAATATCAGTGATACCATACCGTGTTGGATGCGATATTGTAATCGTCCAATTGTAAAACCCTAAATCAATCAATCAAAGCATTCGGCACAAGTTATCCAATTCATCTTGTTCCTTAACTGTTCTTGATTATTCATATTACTGTGTCATTGCTCATTACTTTTTCCACTATTAAAACACTAATCATTACTTGTTCACTTTATTGATTTCAACACTCAACAAATTTGACTCAAAACTCTGTAACACAACCACTCTAGCCTCTACTCGGTTCATACATTCAATATGTATATTTAACTCGATTATTGTCACTCACATATAACAATTCATTCTACGAAAGGTTACAACAATAACAACAACATAGCACATACTTATATATATATATATATATATATATATATATATATATATATATATATATATATATATATATATATATATATATATATATATATATATATTGTAACGCCAAGACACTCTTTTTATGTAATATAATAAGAAGGGGTAAAATGGTCATTTTACCTTGGAAGGGTAAATTGGTCTTTTGGACAGAAAAGTATTTAGTTTGAAATAATATTTTGAGTTTTGGACTTAAAATGTTATAAAAAACTGATTTTTGGTCGTTTTACCACGAAAGGGTAATTTGGTCATTTGACCATGTGAAGGACCAAATATGCAAAATTTTGTTGCTGTGGCAACTGTATAAAGAATAGAAGTTTTATTGTAATAAAACTTGATAGTTGTGGCAAAAGTTCAAGAAAATGAATTTAGGGACCAAATTTGAAAAATTTGGAAAATAAAATGTTGAAACCTCTCCCATTTGTGCAGAATTTTGGAGACTTACGGGAGAAGGTTTTGTGGCTGGATTTTGCAGAAATTGGAAGAGTTCTTGAAGGCTTGAAGCATGGAATTAGAATCATGGCTTGGAATTGGTGATTCCTAAGCTAATTAAGGTTGGTAATTCAAGTTTTTGACTAGTTTGTTCTTGATGGGTTTTTGGGTCCAAACTGAAATTCGAAATTTCAGTGAATTTCATGATGTTTATTCATGATTTCTGAGTTCTAATATGATCATTAGATAGGCATATAACAAGTGAAACCATAGAAATTGATCAAGTTGAAGTTTTGGGGTTTTTGGAACTAAGAACCCTAATTCTTCATTTTGATTGATTGAATTGGTTTCAATGGTTAAAAACCTTGTTTTTATGGAGGGTTTTGACCTGGGAATGAACCCCAAGTGATTAAGAACAACAATAAGTACTTAAAATGTCAAAACTGCATGCTGCAGGAGAAAATCGGGACTGAATCTGGACTGCCCAGATTAGCACGGGTCGTGCTAAATATGCACGGGTCGTGCTTATGCTGTAGTGTGAAAATCCTTCATGTTTTTGTTTGCACGGGTCGTGCTCTTTTAAAGGCAAAAAACGCACTGGTCGTGCTTATCAAGCAGGGGCAAAAAAGTGTGAATTTTTGCTAGGCTTGTCCGTTTTATCTCAAATTTGAACCGTAGGCTCGTTATGGTCTGAAAAGTTTGGGAAAATTACTAAATTGAGTTTTCGACCCCTCGGGGGCACTGTAGATCGATTCGAATGCCTCGGTGAATAGTAAATTCATAAAAAGTTAGTAAACGGAAAGTTTATTAACTAGGCATTGTTTATAATGATATTGTATTGAACTCTATTGTATTAGAGTCAATTGGAATGGTTATTAACCTATTATCATTTGGTATATAAATGAATATATAGGTATGGGACAAAATGGTTGTGATGCACGCAAAGGCAAGAAACAACCGGAATGTAAATGCAACTAACATCCAGGTGAGTAATCTCACTTATACCAAATATGATATGTGTTGATTGAACTGTTACAGGTTGAAACAGTTTTGGGGACGAATTGGACAGCCTTAATGAGGAATTAAAAAGACAATACCAGATAAGCCGTGAGTCTGAAAAAGACAAGAACGGAGCTGTGAGTCTAGGCAAAAGCGGGGCAAACTCGTGAGCCCTATATGATTATGAAATGAATTTTTATAAAATGGTGCGGCCACTTGTGGCTATGATTTTTGGATGTTATATCCAACTGGTGCGGCCTATATGGCTATGATATTTTGGTGCGGCCTTCGGGCTATGATATTTTGGTGCGGCCTCCGGGCTATGATATTCTGGTGCGGCCTTCGGGCTATGATATTTTGGTGCGGCCTCCGGGCTATGATATTTTGGTGCGGCCTCCGGGCTATGATTGTTGAGTCATAAATATAGATTGAGTCAAATATGCTAATCGAATTTGTAGCCAGAATTAACGCCTATAATTTTGTTATCGGTTATGGAATGGGTCTGTCCTTCCATACTTAGTTTTCTTTAAATAGCGTGTTCAAACCTTTTCTAGGGTTAACTTTTGTAATCTTGAGACGGCACTCATACAGAATAGTTCACATCGAATTGTTCTTGAGTTGCACTTTTAATCATTCAATTACAGTTCTTCATATTGCCTGTTCTTGATCTTGTTTATTTATTTTATTCCGCATACTTGAATCTTGATCCGACTCTTGGATTTCAACAATTGGTATCAGAGCAGGAGTTAGTGTTATTCGCGGATCTGTTTTGATTATTCTCATCGTTTCAATCGATTTTGATTATCAAAATTTGATCTCTTACGTTCGATTCTTCTTTTGATTCGAACTTACACTTCTGATTCATACTAGTAAACAAGTATCAATGGCTTTTGACGACTCACATACTCAATCTTTCAATCTCTCAAGCAGCATTGGATCGACTACAAGGACTCCAATTCTATTTACTCAAGAATATGAGGTCTGGGCGCTGCATTTTGAAGATTATGTTCTTGGCATCGAAGAACATGGAGCAACGATCTGGCACGCCATTACTGAAGAAACTCATGTCCACGCAGCCACAAGAAGGGCTATCAAAACCCTAAAAGAATACAACAACTTGCTTGTTACTCACACGAACATCCCTCAAGATGAAAAGGATAAACTAATGTGCAACATTAAAGCATTCAGAATTATCAGGTTCGCTCTCCAAGCTGATACTCTCCGTCTGGTTAGTTCGTGCGAAACAGCTAAAGAAATCTGGGATAGGCTTAAGGAATTGTATTCTGGAGATGCTGACCTTGAGCACTCTATTCAGACTACTCTTCTTTCCGATTTCGGATCTTTTGCACAAGGTTCGGAAGAAACCCTTACTCAGACTTTCAACCGATACAATCATCTTCTAAGTCGATTATTAAAATACAATCTTGCTCGGACTGTTATTGAGCAAAAGGTAACCTTTCTTGATGGTCTTCGTTCCGAATGGAAGGCTATCGTTTCAACCATAAAAGCGCATGAACAGTTCAAAACGTACACTTTGGCTAAAGTTGTGGGAATCCTCAAATCCCATGAAAAGGAAATCATTTCGGAAGCCAAAGCGACTGTTGGTCTCGGTTCACTTGCCCTGGTTGCTGCCGGAAAGAAATCGGCTGAAATCGATTCTGATTCTGACTTTTCCGACGATGATTTGACCAGAGAAGACAAAGCTCTAATGGTATCAAATCCCAAGAAGTTCTTCAAGAAAAACTTTTCCAAATTCAAAAACCGAAATCGACAAGGTGGTTTCAATGCCGAAAAAGCGGTGGAAGAAAGCCATAAAAAGAAAAGTGATGAGGAGAAGAAACTCGTTGGCGACTCAGGATACGATTGCCATTACTGTAAAGGCAAGAACCACTTTGTGAAAGACTGTTTGCTCCGAAAACAAGCTGAGAAGAAGGAGCAGGTGAAAGATGAAGCTTATTACGCAAAGAAAATTGCGGAACTGAAAAAGAATGATGCTTCATCTACCAAGGCAGCCTTTGTGGTAAAAGAGGACAGCGAGTTTGGTGCCATTGAGGTCTGGTCAACAGATTCGGAAGATGAGGAGGTGAGGAATCCAACGCACGGTCGATGTGTAATGGTGAAAGTTGATCATTCCGAAAGCAGAGGTTACTCTACCGACGGGTGTCAAACCTCAGCAAGTTGCTTTGCTGCGAAGCCTGTCTATGAACAAGTTGAGGAATGTGAAGCTGTGGTCAAAAAGGTACACTTTATCCTTAAATCTTTAAATATTTGCTCTTCTAGTTATGATACTGAATTAGATGATCTTAGATTTACTGTCTCCAGTTTAAGTGATAGCTTAAAAAGGACACGTCTAAGCAACTCTAACCTAAATGATCAACTGAGCAGGATATCGAATAAGAATGAGGAGAGACGAATGAGAATCGAGGCGTTGGATAGTGAGTTAGTTAAAGCACGAGATGATATTATTTATGTCAAAAGAGATAATTTAGTTCTTGTTAAACAGCGAAACATTTTTTGTTTAATTGCTAAGCGTCTTTACAATAATATTACTCAGTTGCATCTTGATTGTGACATAGGCAGGGGTTTACACAAAATGATTTTGCCCTTTCTTGAGTTGAAAGAGGATGAAATTGATGCTGAATGTCATAGATGTGAAACCATTGTTTCATCTGATGAGGTTTCGGAAGCTTATCGAATCGGACTTGATAAAATTGAAAACTACATACAGTCCAAAGAACACAAAAGTATGGTTAAAGAATATTTTTCAGAAAATGATCATGAAGAAATTAAAACAGCAACCTTAAAGAACTTTCATTCTCTATGCTCCAAACTAAATTCTGATAATATTCCCATTAATGAGAATATTTCTGATTTTGATGAAAGTGATATGAGTGAAATATCTGTTGAGGATGAGATTGACTGTTCGGAATTTTTGTCAAATTCTACTGAAACTAAGAAAAATCTTATTTCTGAAAATTCAGTCGCTTTTGCGAGAATTGTTAAAAATGAAGAATCACACACTTTAAACGAACAAGCTACTGTTTTTCCAAAAATTCACACTGTACCAAATCAAGTTTTCGTTAAACCAGGCCTAAATACAAAAGATGTAACTGAACTTAAAGTCCTAGTTGATAACGATAATTCCGAAGTATGTGACTCTTTCTTTTGGTCGGAACCAATTGACAACTCAGACGAGACTAAAGGCCTTTCCGAAATGACATCATGGAAGTCTCGTGGTAACTACATTTCTGGATCATTGAACTGTAAAAAGTCTGTCTCTCAAAATGGTTCATGGGGTACAGTGAATTTTAAATCTAATTCTGCAAACCCTAAGACGAGTACTTTCAAGTCTGATTCTAATCACAGCTCGACATCTCATATTCATAAGTCTCCTGAAGAGCTCATTGCCAAAAGGAAACAAATGAATGCCAGGTACAAGAAGAATCTGAAAGAGAGAAAACAATTCTGGAGAAACAAACACGACTCACACCTAACTCAGAAAGTCAACCCACTTCCAATTCGGAAAGTTCAGCTCGCTCCAAAACCAAAACCAACACCTAAACCCTCTGTCTTAACACCAACAACAATGAATCCCACTCATGCTCTCGGTTCAACGGATTCAAAAGGGAAAGGAAAACTCTATCCTGAAACCACTCAGGATCCTAAAACCAACAAGATTCATCCAACTGTGACTATCAAAGCAAAGCTCACCTCTCAATCAGTCAAAAATCAAAATCCCACTTATCTCTCCCACAGTCAGAAAACTCATTATTATCAAGTTTTGAACACAATCACTCCTAAGAAAACTCGTTTTGCTAAAGAACAATGGCTATCCACAAAAATGAAAGTGTTTCGAATTGAAAATAAGAAAAATCAACCATTTGTGAGAAAATTTTTTTGGGTTGAGAGATCATGCATTTTTCCTACCTCTCGTAAATTCTCACATGGGCCCACATTGGTTTGGGTTCCTAAATCTCTCTAACTTGTGCAGGTCCTACGTGACGAACAGTATGATCCGACATGGTACATTGACAGCGGCTGTTCACGTCACATGACAGGAAGGAAGGCAGAATTGCGAGAGTATCGATCGCTATCGAATGGAGGAAAGGTTAGCTATGGAAACAATGCAACAGGCAACATCAAAGGCTATGGCATGATCACAAATGGTGAAATTTCGATACGGAAAGTGGCATATGTTGAAGGACTTCAGCACAACTTGATCAGTGTTTCACAACTAGTCGTCGGAACTGGTCTTAAAGTCTCATTTGATGAAGATGGCTCCGAACTGGTTGAGAAGGAATCCAAGAAGATAATCTTGAAGTCAAAAAGAAAAGGAGAGATGTTTCCTTTGGATATGAGACCTATCCAAGGAAAACCTGCCATCTGCCTACTCACTAAAGCAACGAACGATGATAGTTGGCTATGGCACAGACGGTTATCTCACATGAACTTTCGAGACATTAATAAACTGGTACTTGGTGACCTTGTACGAGGATTACCGCTACTCAAGTACGATAAAGATCGACTATGTGATGCATGTGAGCTAGGAAAACAAAGTCGGAAGAGTCATTCTACAATCATCAACACAAAGATCATCGAACCATTGGAACTTCTGCATATTGATCTTTGTGGTCCATCTGCCATCGAAACCATTGCTCATAACAAATACATTCTAGTTGTGGTAGATGACTTCTCTCGTTTCACATGGGTATTCTTTCTCAAGCAAAAATCTGAAGCAGCGATCAACATGATTAACTTCATCAAGAAGATAGAAATCCTTCTCCGAAAACAAGTTCAAATGATAAGAAGTGATAATGGGACAGAATTCAAAAATAAAGTTCTAGATGAATTTCTTGTCAATAAAGGAATCTCACATAACTTTTCTGCCCCCTACACTCCTCAACAGAATGGAGTTGTAGAAAGACGAAATCGATCTCTTTGTGAAGCAGCTCGAACAATGCTTTCTTTTGCAAAACTTCCTTTATACTTCTGGGCCGATGCCATCGCAACTGCCTGTTATACTCAGAATCGATCAAACATCACAAAACGATTCAATCTCACTCCGTATGAAATCATCAACAAAAGAAAACCGAATGTGAAATTCTTTCACGTATTCGGATCCAAGTGTTTCATTTTTAACTCCAAAGAAAAACGAGTTAAATGGGATGAAAAGGCTGATGAAGGAATTTTTCTGGGCTACTCTCTTACTTCAAAGGCCTATCGTATTTTGAACAAAAGATCTCGAAAAATTGAAGAAACATACTATATCACCTTTGATGATAGATACAATTCCAGAGCAAAGCATGTTAGTACAAAGACTGAAGACATCTTTCCCGAATCCAATAAATCCGCAATTCCTCTTGTGGATCTATATGAGGAATTCTTAAATTTGTTCGATGATCAAGAAACTGCAAAAACATCAGAAGCAAATGCACGAGATAATCGAGAAGATGAGTTATCAAAGCTTATAGAAAGTACAGTCAGTGGAAATGCATCTTCACAAGACAATTCCACTGATGTTCCGATTCCGCACAATACTCCTACTACTGTTACTGATGCTCCTATCCAGGGGGAGGGTTCAACACCAATTCAAGGGGAGTGCATGGCTCCTGAATCCGAGTCAACCACTCTACCGGTTGAACAAGATCACTCTGATGATAGAAACGATGCAAACTTCCAGGGGGAGAACGGAGTTGAAAACAATGACCTTGACACACAGTCAGAGGTACAATCGGAAGCAGAAGAAATTATTTCGGAAATTAATCCGGAATACGATCCAAATTATCCTCCAATGATAAAATGGACAAGAGATCACCCAAAATCTCAAATCATTGGAACAACTTCTGATGGTGTTCTAACTCGAGCTCAAGCTAAAGAAAAACAAGCCGCATTATTTTCAAAAGTGGAATTTTGCATGTTTCATTCGTTCATCTCCAAGATCGAACCTAAAACAGTTAAATTAGCACTTGATCATGCTGACTGGGTCCAAGCAATGCAAGATGAGCTAAATGAATTTGAACGCAACAGAGTATGGCGATTGGTTCCAACCCCGGAAAAAGCATCTGTTCTTGGAATGAAATGGGTTTTTCGGAACAAATTAGACAAAGAAGGAAATGTCATTCGGAACAAAGCAAGACTGGTTGTTAAAGGTTACTGTCAAGAAGAAGGAATTGATTATGAAGAAACGTTTGCACCAGTAGCCAGACTAGAGTCCGTTCGGATTTTTCTTGCTTATGCAGCACACAAAGGTTTCGATGTCTATCAGATGGATGTCAAGTGTGCATTCCTGAATGGAGAATTAGAAGAAACAGTCTATGTCGAACAACCACCAGGCTTTGTAAGCAGTAAACATCCTGATCATTGCTATGTGTTAGACAAAGCTGTTTACGGCCTAAAACAAGCACCAAGGGCTTGGTATGAAACTTTAACTCGGTTTCTCAAGCAATCCAAGTTCAAGCAAGGATCTGTCGACCCAACTTTCTTTCGCAAAAAGGAAGGAAGTCACCTGATGATTGTTCAAATCTATGTCGATGACATCATTTTCGGATCCACTCACCCTAGCCTAACAGCTGAATTCCGAAAACTGATGGAGACAAAATTTGAAATGAGCTTGATGGGTAAAATCAATTTCTTTCTAGGCCTAAACATCAGACAAAGCTCAGAAGGCATATTCATCAATCAGGAAGCCTATACCAAGTCTCTTTTAGAGAAATTCGGAATGAAGGGAGATTCTAAAGTTAAAGTTCCGATGTCTTTCGGAACAAAACTTACTCCTTCAATAGACAAACCTGCAGCAGACATCACTCTTTATCGTCAAATGATAGGCTCACTTCTCTATCTCACTTCGAGCAGACCTGACATTATGTTTGCTGTTTGTTACTGCGCGAGATTTCAGGCAAATCCTAGAGAGCCACATCACAATGCTGTGAAGAATATATTCCGATATCTCAAAAGAACCACCTCTCTTGGACTATGGTATCCATCAGGATCTGGCTTCTTTGTTCAAGCATTTTCCGATGCTGATCTTGGTGGTTGTGGATTGGATCGCAAAAGCACTTCAGGTGGATGTCAACTTCTTGATGGAAAACTCGTAAGCTGGCAATCAAGAAAACAGACTTGCGTGTCACTCTCAACAGCTGAAGCTGAGTACATTGCTGCAGCTTCATGCACCTCTCAGATTATATGGATTCAAAACCAACTGAGAGACTATGGAGTGAGTATGAAACGTATTCCTCTTTACTGTGATTCCGAGAGTGCGATTCGGATCTGTCACAATCCAGTGCAACACTCAAAGACTAAACACATTGCACTTAGATATCACTTTATCAAAGATCATGTTGAAGATGGCAACATCGAGATTCATTTCGTCCGCTCAAATGATCAACTTGCAGACATCTTTACAAAGGCCCTTCCTGAACTAGCATTTAACAGAATTCTTCAAGGTCTCGGAATGATGGAAGCTGAATCCGTTCCGATTTCTAACTGAAATTCCGATTGGTTCCGAATTTCGGAATGTCTCGGAATCAGAATTTGGACAACAATGATTCGGAATGCATGTATCCTTTCTGAAACTATGTTTTTATTTCTTTTGTTTTATTTTTTTTTGTTGTTTTATTCTATTTAATTTTCTTTGTTTTATTTTATCTTATTTTATTTTTTTTTAATATCAAAATATCAAAAACATTTTTATCTCATTTCTTTTGTTTTGTTTTATATATACTTCAAAATATCAAAAACATTTTTTTTTATTTTTATCGTTTTTTTTGTTTTTTTTTGTTCATTTTATCGTCTGTTATTTTCATTTTTTTTTCTTGTCCATATCCATGCGAATGCAGATAAAGAAGTCAATCAGAAATCAGAAAACAACAGAAAACTAAATTTTATTTAAGCTACGGGAACAAAGGTTGTTACATCAAAAGCCAAAATAAAAACAACTTCAACCTATAGCTTGTAATAATGCCACATAGGGGGATCACCGGGATGGAAAGCTTGGTAGAGGCGCAGCTCACTCACATCAACAAACAGGCGACTTCCATCAGCTAGTCCCACATGGAACTGGTTGTGAGGAGTGGTCCGAATGATCACCGCCGGCCACCAACCCCTTCTGTGCCAGACCTCAACAAGGTCAAACTATTTGAATTCCACCAAAAGTCTTGGTGGGACAGGTTGCAGAAAGGGATAGCTTGTTGGGACGATCAGTGGCCCACCACCCTCGCCGTTGTTTAGAGTGGTCATTCTTACCTCATATTGGTGATTCAATACTCTGGTGACAACTCCACCATAGATGCCTCCAGCGTAGTCACCTTCTTGCATCTTGACCTCAACTTTGTCATGACGTCTGTAGGGACGAAGCGCCATGAAATATCTCTTTTGGTGGTAATTTCTCTTTTTGGAATGTGCGTGTTTTCTACTAACACTACTTCTTTTTATAGGCAGATTTGACACCGGTTGAGTTTCCAGTTGTGAATATTTAATGACTTTATGAAGTGATGATGCAACCTGCTGTCATTAGTATGTGTCATAAAGGCGAAGACGGCTGATTAGCAACAGATTGGACGTTTCCCTTTCTTTTCGCCGGAGCATTAAATGTTTTCTCATGATAGCCAAATCCGCAAAAATACAATATTTTTTTTCTTTTTCTCTTTTCTCATTACTAAAAACGAATATCCATGATTATTGAAATCTCAACCAATTTCAATATATGATTTCGGCAATTCTAGTCAAAGATCGCAACTCATTTTCACCATGGGGCGCTGTGAGACTCACCATCCCTTCTTGACCCTTCTATTATTTCTCCATATTCACTACACTTCCATATAACTGTAACCCTTATGAAGGTCTTCAACATTACCACTGAAAACTGATGGTTACACAAATTCTGTGTTCATGATTTCGGAATTGTTTTTACCATCATTCCGAATGAAACCCAAAAATCCGATACCATCAAGGAATTGACGAAAACTTTAAAGGGAATCCCACTCTTTCACTTTTGCGTGTTCTTTATGAAATCTACTATACCCAAGTAATTTCTATCCAAAAAGATCCAGTTTTATTTTTTTGATTTCAAAACAGTTACCAAGTCAGACAAAATTCTTCTAATCCTTACTTGTTTTCTTGATTACTCAGGTCAGACAAGTACTGTCTTCCGATTCCGAGCATTTCTCACGTTTTCGGAATCCGAAAGACAGTTCAACCCAACCCATTAACTTCATATCTTAAAAGAAACCTTTCAATGATTCTTATCAATCAATTGATCGTAATTCAACGGGATACCACATGAACACCTCTGAATCTCTCTTGATTTCGAAGGAAGAGATCTTTGCCCGGGATCAATCAGTTTTATGTCATTTTGACATCACAGACAACCAAATAATTCTTGATTTTCTTCTTTATCTTTGGCACACTCTTGCACGAAAATCGTTATTTGATTTTTCTAATTCTGGTTGATTTTCTTTTGATAAGGATTAAGATTGATGACGTGGAATTTTTCTTTTATTCTTCAAAATTTTTTCAAATTTTGGATGAGATAATCTTCAGCAGCTACTCAACGCTTTTCACGCGCCTGCAATGCGTCTTTTCTAGGTATCTCACAATGATACGGCGTGATTCTTGGGAAACGTAATCAGCTAATCCGGCATTTCCTTTTCAAAATTACTCTTCAAGGGATATTTAAAGGAAATTCTGGTTTATCATTTCTTTTCTCCGCTTTTCTTCTCTCAAGCAGAACTCTTCGTCTTCACAGCCCTCTTTTCTCTCATTCAAGAACTCTACAATGGCTGGTTCATCCTCAGCGAACGAAAACACTTCCTCTTCTCTAATGTTGAAGATCAAGCAAAATCAGAACATGATCATTGATCTTCATTCTTCGAAGTATAATGAAGCTCTTCAACCGATGATTGAATGTCTCAAATTCTCTAGGATCTGCAAAGCCCTAACTGCTTCAGAGGAGGTTCCAATCGTGTATCTCTCATCTGCATACTCATCTGCATTCTACAACAAGGCTGATGATGTTGTTACCTTTGAAATTAGTTCCATCAAAACTCGCATTTCCAAGTCTCGATTTGGAAAATTGCTAGGGTTCACAGATCAAGCTGATATTGTTGATCCTGATTCTCTTTCGCCTTCTACTCTTCCACAGTTTTTCTACCAACTAGGCTACAAGGGAGACATAACGCAACTTTCCAAGTTCACAAAGAAGAGCCTGCCGCCTCTGTGGAACTTTCTTTTTACAATCTTGTTCAAAAGTTTCTCCGAACGCACAACAGGCACAGACAATGCAAGTAAGCTTTTTTACTCTCTATTCTATGGCATCTATCATGATATCAATCTTGATTACGGATCAATTCTTTGGAGCCAATTTGTTGAAAGCGTGAACTACAAAAATCGACATTCCGAAATTTCCTGTGCTCGATTTTGGTCCATTGTGGTAAAAAGGGCGATTGAGCAACATCATCTTCATATCATGACTGATTCTGTCCTAGCGGTCATTCCGACGCTCTCGACCACACAGTTTACAACCACCAAATCGGAAGATTTTGACTTCATTGGAACCATTCCGATTACAATGTTGGACCGTGTTCCGAAGGACGTCCCATGCATTGTTGCGTATCGTCAACTACCTCAATCCCAAATTCGTCCTGTTGATCAAATACATCAAGTTGCTTTTGATAGACTTGAGAATCTGAAGAAAATCATCAAACGAAAAGGTAGAACTGTCGCATCTGACAATGAAATGCCCAAACGTCCAAAGAGACTCCGAAAGCTGGTCCAGCCTTATGAGTCCGAAAACGAGCTCTCCGAAACTCATCAGATTCCGACATCCCCACAAGATGCTCCGATTACCGATAACCTTGAAGATATTCCACCTCCCAAGCATTCTCCTCCTGCCCAATCACCGCCTCGTGATCCCACACCAAAAACAACCCCTCATTCTAGTCCACAATCCACACCTGAACGTTCGCCCCTCCGAACCACAAACACTCAAAAGTCTCCATCCTTATCACCAAAACAAACTTCTATTCCTCATTCCCCTCTTAACAACCCTCCTACCGACATTGATGAAGAGGAAGATATCCTGGTTAATGATGATCAGGATGATCTTTCCGATTTTCTTGAATCTCCATCCAATGTTAAACTAAAGACTCCCAGTTCCTCTGTTCCGATGTCGTCTGATCAGCTCTCGGAAATCTCTGCCAAACTGGATTTACTTCTCCAATCCCAGGCGAATCCCTCTGCCTCCGATTGGCAATCCCAGTTGAAAGATCACAAAGATTCGGTGGAAACCTTGGTCACCGAAAACGTCAATCTCATGGGTAAAATCACCTTTCTCATTGAGAAATCGGAAGTCCAAATGCGAGATTCAACCACTTCTATTGGCAGACTTGAAAAAGATGTTCTCAAATTTACTCAAGATTTCCGAGATGCTCATGATCGGAACAATGAAAATATGCGACAGGTCATTTCCAACTTCAGTACCTCTTTGAAGAATGAAAAAGAGGCCCTTTCAACCTTACGTTCGGAATTGAAGCAGCAATATTCCGAATGGGTATCTTCTATGGATACAAAGGTTGATCAACTGAGGGCAGATTTGGCATCAGAAAATTATTTGATGGATAAATTAGCGGCCAAAGAAACAAAAATCCAGCTCCTCAAGTCCGATCTCCGTCAAAAGTCTGCCATTCTTTCCTCGGCTTTGTCTCAGAACAAAGCTGTTCGAAATGGCATATCAGAAATTGACTCCTTCCTTCATCGGATTGTTGAAGACAATGATCCAATTCTCAATCCTCAGGTGCGTAGGCATCTGACTCTTAAGCTTCATCCTGTATTCAATCTTCTCGCTGCCTTAAAGGGTGTTTCGGAAGGTATGGCCTCTCCGAAACAAGGGGGAGACGAACCAAATGAAGAAAGTACATTTAATCAGGAGACTCCAAAGAAAGACACTCCGATTAAATCAAATGAAAATGCTGAAGGAGCCGCTGATCCATCAAAAGACAAAGGCAAAAAGATAATGGAAGAACAAGAACCGGATAAGGACGCTGCCAAATCAACCAAGGAGAAAGAAATTGATGAAATTCTCAACCTTACTCGGAAACTTGATGCTGAGGAAGCTGCCAAAAGAGAGGCTGAGTTACTCTTGAAAACTCAGATGTTGTTATTTCCTCCCTGGCACTATAAAAGGATGCAATTGGAAGCAATCACTGAGCCTGTGGAAAACTGGCTTCAACCAGTGACCTCGTACAACACAAGCAATGATGTAAACTCCCAGCTTGACTTTCCAATAACGGCAAAAGCTCTTGTGTTCCGAGGGTTTGAGAAACTCATAGACACCCGTCTTTCTAATTCGGAAGTGAATGACTTGTTATTCACCTTCTATTTGAAGAACGCGCGTCCTCAAAATTTAACCTGGAGTTTGAAGAAGATTGTACAGCTTACTCCCCGTCTTCCTGAGGTCACTCTTCCCTTCATAAACTCAAGACTTTTAGCTTTCAGAGGGGATGATAAAGAGAAGATGGAATTCTCTCTTGCTGATCTACCTTTCATGAATCCATTCGACTGGATATCTTTGTTCAACATCTTGTCGAGAGAACAAAAGTATTATCCTATTTTTAATCATGTCAAAAGAATGATTGGATTCTATATTCTTGAAGTTGCAAAGTTGGATGTTGAAATTGCTGGTGTTCTGGATAAAATTCCTTTGACTGTGAGACGTCCTCCTCCCAAAAATCTCAGCAGGCGAAAAATCGGAAAAATTGTCAACTCAAACTGGAGTGTGGCATACAATTCAAAGGAAGGCCTCGAGAACATTAAACGGATATTCTATCTTTCGGATAAACATCTTCACAGAACTCCGGTGTTGCAACACATTCTTCACATCACCAACAAACTTCAATCCAACACCACTGAAGATAAAACTTGCATCAACGACATGTTAACATGGTACATTGAATTCCGAAAGAGGATCCTGGCAATCATTCCGAAGGTGTTTGACAGACAAGCTGATGAGGTGAAACCTGAAGAATAAAGCATAGTCGCATTTTTGACTCAAAGGGGGAGATTGTTGAGTCATAAATATAGATTGAGTCAAATATGCTAATCGAATTTGTAGCCAGAATTAACGCCTATAATTTTGTTATCGGTTATGGAATGGGTCTGTCCTTCCATACTTAGTTTTCTTTAAATAGCGTGTTCAAACCTTTTCTAGGGTTAACTTTTGTAATCTTGAGACGGCACTCATACAGAATAGTTCACATCGAATTGTTCTTGAGTTGCACTTTTAATCATTCAATTACAGTTCTTCATATTGCCTGTTCTTGATCTTGTTTATTTATTTTATTCCGCATACTTGAATCTTGATCCGACTCTTGGATTTCAACACTTTTTGAGCTTCGCGATCTGGTCCTTAACACTAGCTTCAGGCTTCTTTGTGGGGTCGAAGCCAGTGTTGGACTGGAGGAGAACATCCAGTTTACGGTTGAGAATTTTGTATTGTTTTCCAAGGATGAAGTCAGAGTCATCTAGACTCTCATCCTCATTCTCCTCTATCATAATGGGTGTCATGTGGAAGGCAGCCAAAGCCTCTTCGGTAGATGGGGCTTTTGAAGAAATGTTGGCTTCAAAATCAAAGTCATCTTGGAATGGATAATCAGGGAGCCCTGTATTCAAACCAGAAGATGGAATGTTTAAGAATGAATCGGAGGAGGATAAAATTGGTGGAATTTCTGTGGAGGTTGATTTTGGTGGTGGATGAGGTGGAATATCAGATGATGTTGTGTGTATTGTTGTTGTTTGTTGAGCTGTTGTTGGAGGTGGAGGTGGAGGAGTTGTTATATGAGGTGGTGTAAGAGGTCTGGTTGATTTGGGTGGTGATGGCGGTGCAGTAGTGTTTGGTGGAGTGGGTGGTCCTGTGGTATGTGGCGGAGTTGGTGGTCTGGTTTCATGAATCGGTGAGGTTTGTTGTTCTTCTTCCTCTTCACCCTGAACATTTTCAGGTTGAGCCTTATCTGATTCCGAAGACTCATCCACAACGGTCAGTTTCCTTGACCGCTTTGATTGCTTCCTCTTCGGAGTTGTTTGCTCCGAACTCTTTCTCTTTTTCTCCGTTTTCTTAGGACCACTAGGTCCACCAGTGGCTTTCCTCTTGCCTTTTGTTTTTGCTTGTGCCTTGGTGGGTGCAGCTTCAGTTATATCACGAACAGGGTTTGGTATAACAAGCGTATTTCTATAAGTGTTTACCTCATTACAGTCCATGGACACCTTTGAGAGCATAACGTGAGGAATTTGGGCACAGAATATTGTAGGTTCATCATCTAGGACTAGAACCGCAATTGGAGTGAACTTCATTTCGGGTAGAGAAGGGTCAGGAACATACCCTGCTTGCTGGTAGTGGGCATGAACAACAATCGTCCAAAACCCTGCATTAGAGATTTCAGTCCCCTTCAGGCTATGGTTGATGTGGGAGCAGAAATCAGCCCAGAGAATAGATGCGAAGTCTACCTTAACATCGTAGTAGATTCCATATAGCAAACTTTGGAATGCAATGCTTGCAGAGTCCAAACATGAAGTTCTTCATGAGAGACATCTAAGGAAGATACTGAAGAAGTATCTCCAAAGATCAGGAAGTTGGTTTTTCTTGAATGTGCTGATCTTATCAAGCAGTGGTTCGTACCCCCATCTCGTTGAACATCTCAACCAGTTGATCAGCAGAAGGAACAACCATCTCTTTTGAGTTGTAAACAGGAAGACGGAGAGCTTCAGTAAATTTCTCCTTAGTTAGTTGAACTTTCTTTGTCTTACCCTTGGAATCGATGGCTTCATAGAACACCGATTTGATATGATTATTGGTGTCAAACAGAGCATTGGATGTGTAGTGTGCCCTGTGAACCAGTGTCACCGGAATGGAATGAGTACAGGTCAGGGCGTAACCAAGAACAGACCTCTTCAAGCACTCAACCATTGCATCAATCGGTTGAGGGTAAAGTTTCAAATCATTGCGAAGAACCAGGTTTGCAGACTGGTTCTTGAGAACAGGGATTGAGATAGCTTCAGTTGTTTGAGATGATGCTTCAGCCATTGTTGAAGGATCGAGGAAGACGAAAGAACTTAGGGTTTCTGAGAGAATTCTTGCAGAGGAGATTTGAGAGTAATGATCGCGTAAAGAGATGAACTGATGGGTCGTGAGATATATATAGTGTTTGTAGTCCCAAGGCCATTTAATGCGAGTGGGAATTGGTCCACTAATAATATGACACCTCAGCATCTATCCGTTCCACTATCTCTGCAAAAACGCAACCGTTCGTCTGTCAGTCATCATTATTTAAAATTGAACCGCCACTTTCACACGATCTTATTGTTGCGATTTACCACAATTTTCACAGTCACAGCTGTGTTGCAACGGTTATTAAATTTTAAATAGAATGTTTGTCTCTGTACTTAACATAAATGTGAAAATCATTTGAACAATAAATAGACTTCGAATCATTAAGGACAAGAGTAAATTATTTTGAGTTTCCTTCGATTCCGAAGTGTTTTGATAATAAGAATTTTTTTTGAGATGTTTTTGATGATGCATGACGATTTCTATTCTTAACTTCCATGATCATTGAGAAATTGAGTTTTGACAATTTAGGATTCAGAATCAATCAGATCATGTTGGAAGTCCATTTTTCATTCCAAAGGTTGTTTGATTTACCATCAGTCAAAAAGTGCATAAATTTAACTACCCCAATTCCGAAGTTGATTTTGCATTTTTGCAAGAATGTTTGATTTTCCATTTGTGTTTTAAAATTTTCATACAAAGAGATGGTGACATTCACTGAATTGAAATTTAGAAGGATTTCTCTTTTGAATTGAGCATCAGAAATTTTGTTTGAAAGCTTGGATTGACTTAGAAGATACATTTGAAAATTTTATTCCATTTCATCAATTGAGGTGTTTGTATACTATTCTCTGATGACAAGCCTTTGAGCTTCGTACACCACCCCAACATTACCATTTAAGATAGATTACTTGAAATGTTCATATTCTCTACATGGTACTCGACTATGTTATAGGAGTTCCTTGTATTGTCATTTAACACAGAGGAATACGCCTCTGAGTGCTGATTTATCTTTCTTTTTGCACTCCATATTGATTATCTTATGCTTGTTTACCGTCTTTGATTCTTTTGACATATTGAATTTTTGTTTTTCTTTTTCAAATTTTCAATTTTACTTTGAAACTGATACTTTTCTTTTTGGAGTTTCATATCCGAAGAGCTAAAAATTTCACCATGTTGAAGCATTTCGATGGTGCTTTTGTGTTTGTTTGTACAATCCATTGTGTTTGAGAAGTTTCATTTAGTTCAATTTTGAAACAAGAGTGAAAAAGTTTTAAATTTGCTCATCAGTCAATGTCTTTATCCCTTTTTTAAGAAAACTTCAGAACATGTGCGTTATCCGGAGTAGTTGTTAGACTACTTGATTAGTTTATTGATAAAGCGAGTCAAGTTCAACAGGGAAGTTATAAATAAACACTATGTTAAAGATATCCAAATCAGACAAGTCTTCGTAGTGTAAAATAGCCTTAACCTCACTCCGAAGTCTGTTCTTTTACCAATGTTTGAAGTCGATTCCCAAATACCTATTAGTGCAATAAGGTATGATTATCAGAATCTAAAATCAAAGTTTTGTCCTTTAATTGATTGAATCATGAAGCCAGATTAGATTTTTGTCCTTTGTGCATCAAGCTTATATTTCTTATTTTGATTTTGAAGTAGACCCTTTTTATAATTGTCCTTAAGATGTAAAGTCAAAATATGTTTCAATGATTTTAGCATTTACACATTTTTATTTGACAGAGATGTCTGTTCTGCAGTGCTCCAAAGTGATAAAGTGCTTCGGGGTGTTGCGGTGCAACATTATGTGATTTTACTTGTTTTACTCCGATGAGCTCCGAAGCGATAAAACTCTTCGGAGTGCTGCGGAGTGTTATGAATTTTTGTTTTGCAAATGAAAAGACATAAGAAAAGAGTGAGCAAATCTAAGATTTATTGTAGAGTGGATCCATCAATCATTCCAAGTCCATGAACAATTCTTGTAAATGCCTCTTCATTCAAAGCCTTTGTAAAGATGTCTGCCAATTGTTCTGTTGTGTGAACGAAGTGTACTTCTATATTCCCCTCCTCAACATGACTTTTGATAAAGTGATAGCGAAGAGCTATGTGCTTTGTCTTGGAATGTTGAACAGGATTATGGAAAATACGAATGGCACTTTGTGAATCACAAAACAGTGGAATCTTTATCATGTTGATGGCATAGTCCTTCAATTGACTTTGAATCCAGATGATTTGTGAGGTACAAGCAGCAGCAACAACATATTCAGCTTCTGCAGTGGAGATAGAGACACAAGTTTGCTTCTTAGATTGCCAACTGATTAGGTTTCCATCAAGGAATTGACAACCCCCCGAAGTGCTCTTGCCATCAATAGAGCATCCACCAAGATCTGAGTCAAAGTAAAGTCAGTGTTAAAGGTTGTGATTGGTGATGCATCAACAGCTGACTGTGGAAAGATCGATGACATTGGAAAGGGATGTTGTGATTTCTTGATATAGTAGTCATCGAACGAGAGGTTGAAAGTTTCTTCAATTTTGTGTGTCCTCTTGTTCATAACTCTATAGGATTTTGAGTCATGTGAGTAACCAAGAAAAATCCGTTCTTCTGATTTATCATTGAATTTTGTCAAATGATCTTTCAAGTTAAAGATAAAACACCTACAACCGAAGATGTGGAGAAACTTGACATTTGGTTTCCTTCGGTTGAGCACTTCGTAAGGTGTAATATGAAATTTCTTGGGGATGTAACATCTATTTTGGGTGAAACACGCTATAGAAATAGCTTCAGCCCAGAAGTACATGGGCAAATTTGCAAAGTTAAGCATAGTTCTAGCAGCTTCACACAAAGAAAGATTTCGTCTTTCTACAACACCATTTTGTTGAGGAGTATAAGGTGCTGAGAAATTGTGATTGATCCCTCTTGTTTTCAAGAATCCATCAACAATTTGATTTTTGAACTCCGAACCATTGTCACTGTGTACGGTTCGGACTTTCTTGTTGAGCATTACCTCCATCTTCCTGATGAAATTGATGATTTCTTCAGCTGCATCTGACTTGTTCCTAAAAAATAAGACCCAAGTGAACCTTGAATAATCATCAACAATTACTAGAATATACTTTTTCTTCCCTATTGACTCCACTGCCGATGGTCCACAAAGATCCATGTAAAGAAATGAAAAAGGTTCGGTGATTTTTGGGTTGATCATAGTTGGATGCTTTTGCTTTGTTTGCTTGCCATGTTCACAAGCAGCAGAAAGTGAATCATTATCGAATTTTAGAGCAGGAATTCCTCGAACCAAATCCATAGCCACTAGCTTGTTTAAGTCTTTGAAGTTTAGATGAGCAAGTCTTCGGTGCCATAGCCAGCTGACATCAGAGTTGGCTTTGGAGTGAAGACAAAGGGATTGCCCACCGGTCACTGGCTTCAGATTTAAGGGAAACATTGATCCCTTTCTTTCAGATTTCAATAGGACTTCTTTTGTGTTCATTTTAGAAATAACACTTCGATGGTGATTGAATGTAACTTCATTTACAGTTCCCACAACTAACTGAGAAATGCTTACAAGATTATGCTTTAAACCTTCAACAAATGCCACCCGGTTGATTGTAAATTGACCATTTGTTATCTTTCCATAACCTCGGATTGGACATGCTTCATTGTTACCAAATCGAACATTTACAGCATCATCCAACGTCCTATAGTCCCTGAGATATTCCCTCTTCCCTGTCATGTGTCTTGAGCAGCCACTATCCATGGACCATTTAGCATCGTACCGCTCATTAGACGTTATCTGCAATTAATCAAGAAGGAGTTAGTACCCAATCAATCTTAGGTCCTCAGGGTAAGCGAAGGATTCTTGAATCCACTTTTCTACAGCCTCTTCTGATATTTCATTGGCATTTAAATTGATTAAATTCTCCGAAGCCACATGTGATGAACATGATTCCGAAGAGTTTGAGCTTGATTCTGAAAGGCTTTTTGTCAAAATTGAAGAGTCCGAAGTGACTGACAAAATGCAAGTCTTCGGAACCCATTTTTGTTTAGATGATATTGACTTCGAGGTTTTTGATGTTTTCTTAGAATTTGATGACTTTGAAGACTTGGTTTTAGCAGTGAGATTTCTTTCAAATCATTCCTTTTTCAATTTTGTTTAGGATTTTCAGTTGTAGATTTCTTCGATATTGAACTGCATGACGTAGAAGCACAAAGGTACTCTTCGTATGCCAATTTGAAATCATTTAATGAAAGATTTTTATTTTTAAACAGATCCAAATTTTTGTCCAGCCATTGATGGAATGTGTCTATCAGGTTGTTGCCTTTTGAAAATGTTTTCTTTGTTAATTTTCGAAATTTAGGATTTGGAAAGTTAGGATTTGTTGGTTTAAAAGTTGGTTTGGAGAATTGATTTTCGACTTCTAATTCATTTGAATCAGGGGGTTTTGTTCCAGAAGTTGAAGCAATCGCATTTGTTGGTTTTGAAGCTACGAAAGGTGTTTTTCTTTTGACTAAATTTGAGGTTTGTTTTAATTTCAAATTCGCAGCAATAGGTTTCTGAATTGGTTTTGTAAGCACAATTGCTGATTTTGTTTTGAAAATTAAAGCGTGGTTTAGAGTTTGTGGTCTTTTCAAAATCTGAGGTTTTTGTACCGAAGGATTGGGAACAACAGTTTTTGGTTTTGCAATAACCTTTTTAGAAGAACATGACAACGGTACACATTCACATGATTCCATTAATTGAAAAACATCCATCTTCGGAGCTATGGGTTTCTTTATAACTTGAATTTGTTTGTAATTCCGATTGGTGTAAACATGATTGTCGTTTTTAGCATTCAAAAGATAATTCAAGTTCTTTGGTATTTTCTCCTTTTCATAACATAAACGATTGTAAATGTTATGACCATACAAATCCTGTTTTATTATGTTAATTTTTACTTCCATGTTTTCATTCACTTGATTTTCAAACATTTTAGACGAAGAGAAGAATCCTTCCTCAGTTACAGTGGAGTTATCCTCATCAACAATCTTTTTCAAATCATTATCAATCAAAAGCACACCCCCAGGTTTTACTAAGATGGAAATTTTGAAGTAAGAAACCTTCGGATAAACACAAGCAACATGGACTAGTCTTTTTGAAGTGTTTTTGAGATAATCTTCATATGATTCACATTCATCAGAAATTTGAGTTTTAGTTTTAATAATTTCCAAGTTTTCAGAATTTTCAAAATCAATTTTAGCTTTGCCTTTATCCATCGAAGACAATTGTGAGATGTCTTCGGAGGGTAATGCGGATGTGGAGGATGATTTTTGCAAGGACAGTGTTGAACAATCAATATCCTCCATATCCGAATCGCTTTCAGAATCCGTTTCAAACACAGTTTCTACAACAACATTAGATTCGTTTTCAATTTGAGGTACATCCTTTTTCAAAATTGGAATTTCTTGTGGCAATAGTTTCAACAAGTTTTCAGCAGTTAAGTGTTTTTCCACCGAAATTAAACCATGTTTATACGAAGGATTGGTCACTTCGGACCCTGAGACTATGGATTCACATTCATATGTAATGCTATCAACATCCTTAAGCTTAAATTCAATAAAGGGCAATAGTTTCCTATGTTGCACATTACACACATCCACAGAATGATAAATACGAGTTATATGAGCATACAACCGTCTAGCAGTTTCACAAAATATATTCCGTTGTCTCAAAAGTACATCATTATTATTGAAAAGTTTTTCTCTAGTTTCTTCTAGCAGTGTGATTCTTAAATTGGTCTTCTCTAGGGCTAGCCTCGAACTTTCTACTATCCCCCTCAAGTTGAGAATCTCCTGCTCATTGATTTTCTCCCTATTTTTAGCATCAACAAGCATTTTATGCAATACAGAACAATCACGAGTTATTTCATTTATCACAATAGCAAATTTAGATTCAGGAATTTTAAAAGACAAGAGAAGTTTTGATACCTGCTCCAAGATGGTGAGACGAGTGTCCTTTGCCATAAAGCAAAGTTCCTCTTCATCATCCGAAGAGTCATCATAGACAACATTCGGAGCATCAGCTTCCAGCGCCTTCTTCATTCCAGAATCACCATGACCAAAATCACCAAAACCTTCGTAACCAAGGTCCTCACAAACCACATCTTCATCCAAATCTTCTTCACCAACAACTTTCTCAGAAGTGTTACCTAGAGAGCTCTTATCAACATCATAGGCTAGGAAAGCACTATGAGATGGCTTTCTCACTTCTTCATCATCAGAGTCCGAAGACCAAACTTGATAAGTTCCCAAATACATGTCACAGGCCATCAAGGCTAAGTCCTTAGTCTTCGCTCTCACTTCGTCCATCTTCCTGGCATAATACGCTTCATCCTTCACCTGAGTTTGTTTCTCATTTTTCTTCCTCAGCATGCAATCTTTTGCAAAATGATTCTTTCCATGACAGTAGTTGCAATCGAAACCATAATCACCTGCAACCTTCTTCCCTTCTGATCTGTCTTTAGAAGACTCCGAAGTCTTGGATTCGACTGGCTTCGGAGTGGATGATTTAATTGCATCTTCCTTCGGTGTAAAGATCTCATGTTTAGGTTTCGGTGTGTAAGAAAAGTTTTTATAAGTTTTTGTAGGATTGGACTTGTTGACAAAGGGTTTCTTAAATCTACGATTGTTTGCAGCATACAAAGTAATCGTTTCACACTTTTCACCTTCCATGTAGCCATCAGGTTCATCATTGTCATCTTCTTCTTCAACTTTTGACACCAAGGCCAGTGAACTAGAACCCGCAGCCTTCTCACTTCGTCTTCCACAAATATCAGGCTCATGAGCTTTGACAAGATTGTAGAGACTGGCTAATGAATACGTGTTAATGTTTTCATACGATTTGATCATCAGCATAATGGGTCTCCATTCAGGCCTTAAGATGTAGAGAAACTTTATATTTATCTCCTGTTGGCTCCTCGTTTCACCATATTTCTCTAGGTCATACACCATTTTACTGTAACGCTCGTAAGCTTGTTCTAGACTCTCATTTTCCTACTGCTTAAAGTTACCAAAATCTGCCAATACCTCCTGAACAACGCTTGATTGCAAGGTATTGTCACCTACGAAGCGAACAGCCAAATGATCCCATATTTCTTTAGCAGACTTTGCTCCAAAAATATGATGACGAACATCAGGTCCGAGTCCACTTCGTAGTTCGTACATAGCTCTTTCATCATTCCTTACTTTCCTTAGGTCTGTCGCATTCAGAACACCACCGGCTTCAACATCATCAATGTTAATGAATCTTCCTTCTATATCGGTGTGAGGACCATCTTTTACTGATCTCCAAATGTCTTTTTCTTCATCGAGACCTTCCAAGTAGTCCTTCATACGATCAGCCCAGTAATCGTAGTAGGTTGGAACGAGCACAGGAGCTTTTGTGGATGAACCAATCAGATTGGCATAATTGAGCATGTTAGCGTAAGTAGCAATTGAATCAGTCATTTTGAATGGATTTTAACGGGATATTTTCAGAAAAACTAGTTATAGAGATGAGTAACAGTTGCGGAATACTAAATCTGAGAAGCGATTCAAATCTAGAACTGTAACAAAGAAATAAAGCTCGATAAACAGGTTTTTGAGCTGACCTGCTCTGATACCACTTGTTGAGTGTTGAAATCAATAAAGTGAACAAGTAATGACTAGTGTTTTAACAGTGGAAAAAGTAATGAGCAATGACACAGTAATATGAATAATCAATAACAGTTAAGGAACAGGATGAATTGGATAACTTGTGCCGAATGCGTTGATTGATTGATTTAGGGTTTTACAATTGGACGATTACAATCTTGCATCCAACACGGTATGGTATCACTGATATTTATACTAGATCAGTGATACGCACAGTACATTGTTTGTTACAGAGAATATCTTATCAGTGTACGAACCAATAGGATTCAAGATTCATGCAGCACGTATTGTACTATACGTGTACACACAAAAGTTTGACAGCAGTGAAGTCTTCGGATCCTCTATGTAATATACTTCGGAGTCTTCAGACTTCGGGGTTCTTCTTTTTGTTTATTCCTTCGGGGTTATCAGCAGGAGGTCTTCGGATGGTTGAGCACTTCAGCACAAGTAGGCTCAACAAAATTATACAACCATAGGGGTTGTTAAGATGGAGCATAGTTGGATATACAACCATGAGTTGATGATTGTTAACATTTAGTTGGTGTTTTGTTAAACTAATGTGATTGCATGTTTGAGATATAAAGAGGATATACATATTTTCTAATGAGATTAGCAAGAGCAAATGATGAGAATGTGTAGAGAGATTTTTGGAGTGTGTTGTAAGATGTCATTGATACCATATCTTCATATATCTATATATTAATACGTCTTGTGTTGATGTTGAGTAGGGGGATTACTCACTAAGCTTTTTATAAGCTTACACTTGAATTGCATGTTGTTTTGTAGGTATCTGTAGCAGTGATAGGGAAGGTGTGATAAAGAGAGATGGACACCTTAGAGCCTGTCCTTTAGTTGTATTGGATTTTATTTGTAATGCATGGTCTGTATTTTGAGGACCTTTTTATGGAATTAATATATGATAATATCTTGTTTCAGTGGTTTGAGTACATGTATGCCCATTTTGATGTATTATTGTTTGAAATTTTTTGGGTGTACTTGTATCAGAAACCGGGTGTTACAAGTTGGTATCAGAGCATGGTCTAAGTGAACTAGGTCTTTGAGTGTAGTGTCCTAGACTTGAACCGAGGGGAGAGAGCCCCTATCACATGCTTGGAAAAGATACTGCTGCAAATGTTAGTGTATAAGTTGAGGATAACTATTATGTTATATTTATAATTGTTATATTCTGTGTGTGAATATAAATATGGAGTTAGGTGAAGAATGAGTTGAGGAATCGGTCACAGCCGGTTGGACTAACATTGGATGATGAGACGAGATTTTTTGTTGATATGAGATATCAACTAATGAGAAGACGAGAATTTCAGTTAACAATGAGATGTCAGCAGAATATGAGATGGGATGCAAATTGAGATAAGATCCCAGCTGATGGCGAAATCCCAGCTGATGTCGAGATTCCAGCTAATGATGAGATGAGATCCTAGCTGATGGCGAGATTCCAGCTGATGATGATATGCGATCCCAGCTGATGGCGAGATTCCACTTGATGATTATATTAGATCCTAACTGATGGCTAGATTCCAGCTGATGATGGGATGAGATCCTAACTGATAATGAGATGAGATCCCGGTTGAGGTGAAATTCCAACTGATGACGGTTGTATATATATATATATATATATATATATATATATATATATATATATATATATATATATATATATATATATATATATATATATATATATTGTATTTGTGAATATTATAATAAATATATCATGTAATGAGTGTGTGTTGTGTGTAAGCCTTAGTGGCAAATTGTATCATATGTGCATAACTCTATTACATTACTAATGTTATGAATTGTGATGTAAATGAGTTGTAAGTGATTATAATTGGTTGAGATAGCGAAAGAGCATGAGTTATAGAGATTTAGTACCATTGATGTTAATTGAATTGAGAATGTGATTAAGTACACTAATTGACTAAAATTGTCGAACAGTATGAGTATGAGTCGAGTATTAGTTGAGTATGAATTGATATGACTTGGAAAGTAGTATGAGTAAAGTAGGAGTATGAGTTCAAAAAGATTTTGAGTTAGTGTTTATAATTGAATTGTGAGTGTGATTAAACACACTAAATGGCTGAAGTAGCCTAAAAGAGTATGAGCTGAGAGTGGTTGTAAATGTGTAGTTGATTGCATATTACCATTGATTATAAGGCGATATGTTGAGTGTTGAGTTTTGTGGTTTGAGAATTTTATGAGTCTTTAATGCTGGTGTTTTCGAAACTTTATGACTTATATGAGTTGAGACGGCCTTAGTGGCCGGTAATTGTCACATAATTGAGTGTGGTGGTGAGTTCTATTACTTGATGTTGTAGAGTATTCAATGGTGAAACTAGAAGACAGTACAAGGTACCATGAGAGAACGTGTTGATCAATGAGATTAGGTGACGGTACGCGGTACTGTGAGATATCGTTGAGTGACAAGACCAGAGGAAGGTACAAGGTATCATGAGATGAGGTAGAGTGGTGTTGCAATATTATGCTTGTGTGTAGACGTATCTATACTGTATGGTGATGCGGAGTACTCAGGCTATACTATTCTTGGGTGGATATGCATGGGGACGATGGTGAGCTTGTGTGGCTCTAGACTTTATGGGTTGAGGAGAGCACGAATCCGAGTCTGAGTAACAGTACGGGGGTTCTGTGAGATAGTACAGTGAATAATATTATTGGCAGGTGTTGTTGTAAGTAGGGGTGTGTGTGTGTGTCATGTAGTTGTTTTTAGAGTGTGTGAGATTTGTTACATGTCGAGCGAGATAGAGCTTTATAAATACATGATGAGAAGATATGAGCTAAAAAGAGTACAAAAGTAATTGTGATTGTGATTAACATGATTCGTTCCTTAACAATCAAACCAATTACTATCAGTGAAATAAATGTGTAAGTGTCGAGATGACTATACTATTTACTCGTATGATACGATGAATAGTAGATTTTGCTATAATGATCTTGAGTTATTTCCTTGAGATTAATGAGTTAGCCGGGTGATGAGATATGATCTCATCGTAGAGACTACGGTGTTAGATGTAATCATTTTCTTGTGAGTCGTGTGTAGAGATTTCGGTGATCCGTATGAATGACGTATTTTGTGTCATTCTGATGAATTAGAGATAGAGATGAAAATGACGGAGAAATGGCGAGAGGAAAATTCTTACTGATGATGTTGTATCAAGAGAAACATATGCTGTTGTATTAAGAATTTATTTGATAATAAATTTGTCGAGTTCAATAGGACAAACAATTGAGTGAGAATGTGTTGTGGATTGTCCACATAAGAGATGATGTAGTGAGTGAGTACATCTATGTTGTCGCCAATAATCTAAGTAAAGTGTAGATAATGTATGGTTGCAGAAAGAAGGATAAGGTTCCGAAACTGTGAAGATTCGGAAGTGAGGGACAAGTCGGAAGACTTGAGATGGATACTTAGATTAGATCTTAAAAGCTCAACAATAATAAAGTCCACAAACAGTTAACTAAAGTGAAATGTAAAGACAGTAAGATTGAAGTAATAGAAATGAAAAGAACGAGACAAGAACATATATGAACAAGATAAGATTTGATGGAATGAGAGGATTTTATATATATCAAAGATGAATTGTTACAAATCAGCTCTCAAAACACATAAAGACTAAGTGAAGACTTGGTCTCCCCTTTATAGTGCAAGGGAAGACCCCTGGACAATATCCTATGGTCTGAAGAGCAGACAACACGTCTCTCTTCAGTCAGACAATAAGGTTTTAACTAATATAATAATACAATGTCAGACTAGGGTGGCTTATCTAGAATATAAAAATACAAGCAGTACACGTGACATGCTTCTAAAAGGCCACGCCTGATCTAGTCTAGTCATTTTCTATAACGTAAAGCACTTATCCATTTGTCTTATCTACACTACCAGTCTTTGGTCTGCAGTGTTGTTTGATGTAGATTGAGTAGGTTTCCGAGTTCATGCTGTACCGAAATCCTGAGTGGATTTCGGTATATTAGCATCTTCTGATCATGGTGACTTCAGAACATGGGCTTCCGAATTCTGACAGTCTTCTGATCTTCGTATCTTCCGAACTTGATGTCTTCTGAACTTGATTGTCATCATATGTCAAGATCTTTCATTTGGCAGAGTTCTGAAATCCATGACTGGATTTCGGTATTCCATGACTCGGACATATAAGATAAATAATTAGAACAAGGACATTCATAAACAAGCATGTTCATTCAAAATGTGAAACTAAGTTTCGAACACACACTTTAGAAACATAACTATTGTTTTACATCAATCAACACTTAAGAAAATATTCTAACATTCAAACATTCCATCACAAACCAACACAACTATCCAAACACAAATAAACTCCGGGTTGGGCAATGACCCGTTTCGAACACTAACAATTCCCCCTTCGGTGACCAACCGAGGGGTTTGATCTTCAAGTCTTCAAGGCTTCTCTAGAACTGCTTGTCTGCACGCGTATAACCAGAACTTCCTGACTCCGAGCATCCAATTCATCCTTAGCAATAACTCCTTTGCTGCTTTTGGATCTGATTGGGGAGTTTTGTTTGTAGCTTTAACAAAGCCTTCCAGCACTGCATTGGAACCTCTTCGGATATGTTCTCCTCGGAAGAAGAGTAAGTTATCCTTTTTGGATTTATCTTTGAAAATAATTCCGAGTGACGGATCGGTGGTAACTCCTCTCTTCCGATCTGTTATGTTATCTGGCATAGAAAAATCAATTATTTCCTGAAGATGGTCATGTGGATAACTTTTTACTATTTTGAACATTTCGCCATCTTCGGAACAAAATTCTTTAATAAGTTGGTGCAAAAGGCGTTTGGCGGCAATGAACGCTTCTTTACAGTCCTTGCTTCTTTCAGCCTTGGAAGCCAACTTCATAATGATTGAGTAGATATCAGAAGGATTCATTTTCGGAAATCAGCTTCTGTTATCAACATCTTTTCATCTTTGCATGTAGAAGTTGCATTTATCATATGTTCTCCTCTTCACACTGGTTACAGAAGTAATTGGCTCAATGGACCAGGTATTGATTTAGGGTTGAGTGTACCTATCCAGAAATTTTTGAATTCGGTGCCTTACTTCTGATGGGGTGTTGCGATTTGGGACAACTGAGAAGTTCAAAGAGTAAACATATTTGTCTCCATTTGGTGTTAATGGGATGTCCCAATGGTGTGCTGGATTTGCTGGAGGTGCGTATGATTTGTGGGGTCTAAAATTGGAATCTGTGAGGTTTCGAAAGCGAGAGACAGGAGTGGAGATAGTTTGACTTTGACATGGACCTGCTGCTGCTGTTGATGCGGCAGCTTCTGCCTTTTCTTCAGTATCGCATCGTTCAGCAAAGAGTTGTGCTCTGTCATCAAAATATTGGTCTTTCTTTGCTTGAAGTTCCGGAGGGTCGGAAGCTTTGATGGGAGAATACAGAAGATTGTCATCTTCTGTATGGATTGGAACATTGTTCGGAGAAGTAGGTCTTTTCGGAGGGAAGGGTGGTGTGTCGTCTCTTGAAGTTTGCTTGGGAGAATTCTAAGTCTCCGGATTGATGGTAGTAGCTTCTTCATCTTTATGTAATTTGGTACCACTTGGACCAGCTTTGGCATCTACCATTATCTCATCATCATTAGCTTCTTCTTCATCATCTTCATCATCGTCTTCGTCATCACCAACATCATCTGTAAGAACCGCCTTTCCCCCTCCTGGGGCTCTTTTAGAAGTCGAAGGGGGCATAGACAGGTGGTTGAGGATCGCCTCAAGCTTTGCGGTTACCTCCTTGGTAATTTTTCCTAGCTCCTCAGAAATGGCCTTAGAGGCAACATCTTTGAATTGTTCACAAGTCTCGATGTTCAGACTTGTAGCTAGCTTGACCTGTTCAATTGGACCATGAAGAGTGGGGGTTATCTTCTCAAGAGTATGAGTTAAAAGCTGCAAAAGGAGACAATGAGTCTTTCTCAAAGACTCATTTTCCGCAATGACACCATGGAGGTATCGCTTAAGTCGCTCCATGAAGGATTTGATTTTGTCGTCAACGGAGATGGTGACGTTGGAGAGATGGGTTTCCAACTGCTGAACAGCCCGCATGGTGGCATCCGCCTTTTTCAGAAGATCCTTGGCATCTGATTGGCGTTTTTCATAAATTTCCCTAAGACCTGTTGAAAGTGCCTTCTGGACTTCACCATCCATGTCCAGAACTATGTCCTTTTTCTCAAAATCATCAACCCTGATTTTGAGTTCCGAAATCTCTTTCATAATAGCCTCCTGATTTTGAGAGGCTTTGAGTTCCGAAATCAGAGTGATCAACAAATCCACCTTCTGATGTAGAACTTCATCTTTAGCAGTGACACGCCTAGGTCGTCGTGCGGTCAAAAATAAGAAAAACCTAACACACACACTAGCACAGTGGTAGTCAGGGTCGTTCCGCAGGAGCTACGTGGTCAGACCAGATGACGGATTACCAACTATAGTGTCACACTATAGTCGGAGGACTTTAGTTTCCAAACCCTTGCCACTAAAACTCAAAAATCCTAAACTAAACAATCCCAAAACAAGCATAGACTAAGCTAAGCTTCAAACCAAACCTAGTTACTTTCTGAAATCAGAAGTGCATCTCTAATTCAGAAGTAAACAAAGGCATCCAACAATCCAAATGTAAACCAAAACAAGGCATAAACTAAACCAAGAACTAAGATCCAATGGGACAGTCAATGGCTAAAGTTCAAACCTAAAAGACTAACCTAATTGGCTACTGAAATCAGCGAGGGAAAACAGTCCAAAAAGGTCAAATAAAATATCCAAACACAACACAAGCATGCAAAACCAATAACAATCATCAAAACACCGAAAAACAAAGATTACTTGTAACCAAATGCTTCTCATTAACCAAAAAAGAATTCCAATGATCCAATACAGTCACCAATACTGAAAAACAGTACACTAAAGTGCTGAAGTGTAACACCCGGCTTTTAAAACAAAAACACCCCTGAAATTTTTTCAGTTAAAATACAGGTTTCTATACATAAAACCATTACAAAAGGGGTATATTTTAATAAAAACGGGTACAAGTGTATCAAGGAGAGTATAAAATACCAAATCTCCTTTAAAGCCGGGCTGCTACTGACAGCATCTATGAGTCCTATTTCAAAGTCACAGACTCTATCTTGTCCCCTACCAGTATCATGTTAACCTGCAGGGACAATAACAAATATCGTGAACTATAAAGCTCAGTGAGTAATCATATCTGCAAATAACAAGCATTAGAAATACATTCATATATAAATCACTATATATGATAAGTGTCTTTCTAATCATTCTTTTCAAATCAAATTCCATTTTATAGTCTCTTCCGACTAATAGTATAAATCTGTCTGGATATCTGATCCAAACTACTAGCCTTACCGGCTAGTCATGTATTCTAGGATTTCGTATCCTATTATATAATTGTACCTACTCGAACGTCATATCATGTGATTATCAAATCACTTTATCACATCTAATCTGTTATTTGCATACCGATCATATCAATTCTATTTGCCATCAAGGCCATAGGTATATAAAAGAGAATAAATATACGAATTCTCAATTATCAATTCTGTCCCCTGTTTCTTAGTCATATCTGACTGTATCATATTTCATGACTATATAAGTCATACCATTTGTCATGGCTATACGAACCGCACCAAAACATGTTCCGCATATAAATCATAGCCCAAAGGCCGCACCAGTTTTCAACAGTCTACATCAAAACAAACTATGGCTCACGGGTTAGCCCGCTGTTGCCTAGACTCACGGCTTATCCGGTCTTGTCTATATAAGTTTGACTCATCAATATAAACTATGGCTCACGGGTTAGCCCGCTGTTGCCTAGACTCACGGCTTATCCGGTCTTGTCTATATAAGTTTATATAGATATATTGACTCACAACTCCGTTCTTGTCTATAACAGACTCACGGCTTATCTGGTCTTGTCATATCATAGTGTATTTATATATGTATTGACTCACAGTTCCGTTCTTGTCATCGCAATGACTCACAGCTTATCTGGTCTTGTCTTTTACATATATTTTTACACTTGTCGTTTTCGTCCCTCGAAGCTGTTTCAAACTGTAACAATTCAATCATCATATATCACATATGATATCAGTGAGATTACTCACCTGGATGCTAGCTGTATTTAAATCCCGGTTGTTTCTTGCCTTTGCGTGCACCACAACCATTTTGTCCCATACCTATTTATCCATTTCATGTCAAATGATAATAGGTTAATAATCATTTCAGTTGACTCTAATACATAAGAGTCCAATATAATGCAACTATAAACAATCCCTAAATGATAAACTTTCCATTTATCATCTTTTCACAAGTTTTACTATTCACCGAGGCATTCGTATCGATCTACAGTGCCCTCGAGGAGTCGAAAACTCAATTTAATAATTTTCCCAAACTTTTCAGACCATAATGAGCCTACGGTTCAAGTTTGAGCTAAAACGGACAAGCCAAACAAAAGTTAGCATTTTTGATCCCCGGCCTGGCCCCTGCTTGGAGGCGCACTGCGCCTAGGACAGGGCGCACTGCGCCTGGGCGCACCCCGCCTGGCTCCTGGGCGCACTGCGCCTGGCGCCAGTGCAGGTCTCCTGGCCAGTCGCGATTTGTGCACTGTAGCATGCAGATTTGGCCTATTAAGTCCTCAATACAGTCCTTAATCGTCTGGGGTTTGTTTCTAGGCTAAAACCTTATATTAAAACAAGGTTTTCAACCATTCAAAACAACTAAATCAATCAAAATGAAGAATTAGGGTTCTTAGTTCTAACAACCCCAAAACTTCAAATTCATCATAAATAGCAATCTACTTCCATTTTCTTGAATTAAGTCCTTTTAGCATGACTTAATGGAAGCATTAAACCATTTAAACTACATAATCATAACTGAAATTTACAAATTTCAGTTTCTATAAAACCAAATCAAGAACACTTCAAGAACTTGGTTAAAATCAAGTTTACTAACCTTGATTAACATAGGAATCACCAATTCCAAGCTATGATTCCAATTCCTTGCCTCAAGCTTCATGATTTCCAGGTTTTTGCTCTCAAAAACCCTTCTCGTTGCTGCACAAATGGCCAGTCAAAGAAGAGAGTCAACTCTCTTATTTATACTTCAAAACTTTACAAATTTGGTCCCTAAGTTCCATTTCTTGAACTATGACCACAATAATCAAGTTTTATGACAATAAAACTTTCATTTCTTATATTTTTACCACAAGGAACAATATTTTACGGAATTGGTCCTTCACATGGTCAAATGACCAAAATACCCTTTTGTGATCAAACGACCAAAATCAGTTTTTATAACATTTTAAGTCCAAAACTCAAAATATTATTTCAAACTAAATTCTTTTCTGTCCAAAAGACCAAATTACCCTTCCAAGGTAAAATGACCTTTTTACCATTTTTATTATATTTACATAAAAAGAGTGTCTTGGCGTTACATGAAGGTCAATGGTTGTCACTCCCAAAGACCCTAGCCACTATTGCTAACTAATACTAAAATGAAATTAAATTCTAAAACATAAAATACCAATTGAGAGGTTGCTGATGCTTAATCACGGAGTCAAAGAGCCTTCAGGTCGTTTTTCCACCGGGTCTTTGCTAGGGTTTTCGGTTGTAAATGGCTCTATTTATAGTTGCAATTTTCCCACAGCCGCGGCGCGCAATTAAGTAAACAGCGGCGCGCATAAGACTTTATCCCCGTTTCTTCGGACTTTGAATTTTGTTCCACCGCCTTGTATCCGCGTCACGCCTTCTTGATTCCAGCGGCGCGCGTATGTATTTTCCTGATTTTATCTTCTTCTCCAAACTTTCTCCAATTTGTAAGTTTTTGGTCCCTGTTTACATTATTTTCTTCCAAACAAGTACTGGCACGAAAAGTGAGAATACCACGATATATATGATATAATTTCACTAAGAATAGGGCTCAACAACGACTAAAATATGTAATATCACTAGGCGTTGTCAAACAGCCCATACTTGTGCCTTGCTTGTCCCCAAGCAAAAGAGTTTTTAATAAATTCTAACTAAGACTCAAACAATTTTTTGACTGTCTTCAGTTTCAAAGCTTATTGCCTCAAGAGTTAGAGTGAAATAGTTCACGAGAACCTAATCAGAATGTTCTTTGGAATTCATGGCTTTCTAGAGAACCCTTGATTACAAATTTTCTGTCCACAATGAAGTGTACTTACTCATTCAGATTCTAAAGGTTATTAAGGAATTGTCCATGACTTTCGATGTTGTCCGTGTAGCGAGCGTTCAGAAATACCATCCCAAACTAGACGATCTTAGGTGGTAAGGTGCATAAGTGCCTCTTCGAGGCCACCCTTTTCGGACCTACCGGCTCGAACAACAAAGGTCACAGATTGACATTTCCTTCCTAAATTCCAATCCTAAAACAATCCAATCGTCTAACTCCTAAAACTCAACTTGTTTGACTAACTAATAGCATGATCACAACTAAATAGTTTCTCTTGAAGAATACTAATGCTATCACAATCACAAACCATTCGTTTCAAAATTAAAATTTAGTAAAAATTTTGAAAAAGTTGCTAAAAATTTTAAAATTGGTGTTTTTTGCAAAAATTTCAAAAAAATTACTCTTTCGACCGTCCACCACCCACACTTAAAACTATACAACGTCCCCGTTGTACATAAAATATTTTATAACAAGGGAGAAAGAGTTACCCCTTTTGGAACGGTGGACTGCTTGGTTGGCTCTACTGGTGCATGCTGCCTCCGGCACCTCCTGCCAGGCTGAGCGTACGCTGGCAAGGGGGGCTGGACAGCCTCTGTCGGCGCCCTCACGAACTGACCGGGCCGCTGCTGCTCGATCAGCCCCATCTTCTCCAGTGCCCGCGCTGTAGTGCGGACTAGAGGTAGGGCGGCCAAAGATGCCACGACTGGGGCAGTGAGAATCCGGTATGACCGGGCCAGGCGGGTGATGAAATACTCCCGGCCCAAGGGACTACTGGCTGATGCGCCAGTTGCACGGGTGGTCAGGACTACGGCTAGGGCGAAAGGAAGGTGGAGGAACCTGGATGGGTCGAGGAGGACCCAGAGATAAGTCATGTCCTCCCTGGACACCTTCTCGCCCCCTCCTGCTGCATGATGGAGGTGGAGACGATGCGGTGCATGAGGCGGTGGAGTGGGTCGCGGAGGTGGCTCTCCCGAGAAGTCCCTGCGTCGTAAAGTACATTGGATAACGGTGTCTAAATCTCCATGTTGGCGGCCCTCTCGGGCTGCCCCTGAATGCATGTCGTGAAGAACTGCGCAAAATGGCAATGCTGAAGATCCGCCTCTGTGTAAATACCAGTACGCCTCCCGAACTCCCGGAGGCTACACTCCCTGTGTACACCCCCCAGCCTGAAACGAACGAGCCTGGAGCGGGCCTCCTAAGACCCTAGTGCAAAGCGCACCGTAGAAAGGAACTCCAGTAAAAGCTCTGTGTAGACCGTATCGTCCTGGGTGGCCATGAGCCTGTCCCAGCCGCAACAGGTGAATGAGGCATCCTCATGGGTCCAGGTGCGATGGAGGAATGGCTCGATCTCTCCCCAGAGCCCGGCGTCCCGTAAAATGTCTCGATCGATGACGGTCGCCTCGAGAACTCGGCGACTGACGAGGGTTTCCCTCCATGCTATATACTCCACTGAGCTATCGAGCTCAGCGGGGAACTGGAGGAACTGGTGATTCAACCTGAATGTCATCTGCACAAAACAAAAAAATTGCAATTTTAGTCCTTATCTTCCCCGCCGCACCGCGACGCGGCCCAAGAACCAGGCGCGTCGTGCCGAACACCTGCTCCCAAAAATCCGAACCAAATCGAGTTCTATCCTGTTTAAACTCAATCCAAACACACCACAAGGTAGCCTAGGTGCCGACTAACTCATCTAGGGTGTCTATTTGGCACAACAAACACCCTATGAGTCAGCATTGGCGATTTCTAAGTTTTGACCCTTTTGAAGAAATCAACCAAATTAACTACCTAATCACTAGTTTAAACGAGTAATAGCTAGTTAGAATGACATACCGTAGTAGTGGGAATGAAAAGAGCAAGAAAAAACGCGAGAAATTTCTGGTGATCAGAGCTCCGAGTCGTGGTTGTGTGTGAATAGTGTCACGACTTACCTTAATATCGAAGGAAACCGTCCGATCGTTTCCCGCGTCGCGCAAATGCACAACCCGCGTCGCGTGTGTCACCAAATCAACCCCTGCGCATCGGGTTGGTTTATGATCCCGCGTCGCGCATTCTTTATTCCCGCGGCGCGGTCATAAAAATTTCCAAAACTTCACACGACCCCACACTTGCCTTAGACCACTGGTACCTGCAATTAATGATAAGATTTTTCCTAATTATTTCTAAGAAATACAGAACCTAACCTATGACACGATGGGTTGCCTCCCAACAAGCGCTAAGTTTAACGTCTTCAGCCAGACGTATAACTCATATTCCTATTCTTCCTCTCCTTGGACTTCTGATGACATTTGCTTGAATCATGGTATGAAATTATGGGCCATCATCGACATTAAGGATGTGAGTTGGGTCATCCTATCGCTTACTCCACTAATCCATTGTTGTTGTGATTCCAGAAGCTTGAAGACTTTTGCTTCCCTTTCTTTTGATTCTTTCTCATATTGCTGATGTCTCGCTTCTAGCATCTCCATCATATCCAGCAACTGCTCCTTATCAATAGTGGCCAATGGATGATCCTTTGTTCCTTTTAAAATCTCTTCCTTTCCTCCTTCCCCTGTTCGCGTCCATACTTTTCCTTTGTTCCTAATCCCAGGCTCCATTAACACACTTTTGTCCAGTTGCTTGTCACCGTTCTCTGAAGGTAAGGATACAGGATTTCCGAACACATTCAGCCTTCTTTTTCGCGTCCCAAAGGAGATGTCCACATCCCCCGTCTTGCAGTCAATCACCGCGCCAGCCGTAGCTAAAAATAGGCGTCCTAAAATGAGTGCAGGCGCGTCATCCAACTTTCATACTCCATGACTAGGAAATCTACAGGATAGAAGAAATCTCCAACCTTGACTATGACATTAGTCAATTTTCCTCGGTATACCTTTGTTGACTGGTCAGCCAGCTGCAGTACAACCTTTGCTGGCTCTAATTCTTCATTCTTGTACTTGTCATACAAGTACCCCGGTAGCACATTTACACTTGCTCCCAAGTCCAGCAAAGTGTTCGAATGACCACATCTCCTACAGTAGTAGTGATCAATGGTGATCCAGGATCCTTTTCTTTTTTGGGCAGTGTTCCCAACAGTGCCTCACTTGCCTTGATAGTCAATCTAACAGTGTCTGGTGTAGGAATCTTACTTTTTGCATTTCTATCACACATCTCCTGAAGAATTCTTGTATCCTCAGGAGCATCCTTAAGTTCATCCTACAGAGGTTTGTTTATCAATGGCCCTATTGGTTTGGTTGCTTCCTGTTTCTTCTTCCCTTTCTTATCTTTCTTTTTCTGCTTGATTCCTGCTATTACTGACTGCTTTTCTTCCTGGACCTCCGTGTCCTCCTCTGGTTGAGTTCCCTCCTCAACAGGAATTTCGTTCTCCTTTATTCCTTCCGTACCTTCCCTTTTATCCTCCACTTTCTCCTGAACTTTTTCTTATTCCTTAAGCTCTGCCTCACTTCCTGAATCCAATAAGTTCTTTAAAGTGACCTTTCTCCATTCAGCCTCGACATTATTAACGTGATCCTTCCCATCTCTCTGATTATGGGTTGGATTAACCTCCGTAGCACTTGGCAATTTTCCATTGTCCCTTTTTCGCTGATCTTCGACCATTTGTCCAATTTGCCTTTCCATGTTTGCGATAGCTTTTGCATTGGCCTGGGACTGCTGCTGAGTAGCACTGAACATTTTATACATTTTTTCCACTAGGTCTTCTTGAGTTCATGGGGCATGTTGACAGCAGTGTTGGGTCCCCTATTATTATTGCTGCTACCACCCCCATTCGCATTTCCATTATTATTCGCGGGCTGGTATGACCTAGGCTGATTAGACGATTGACCTTGGTGATTATTTTGCCTCTGGTTGTTGAAGTTCTGCTGCTGCCCTTGGTTATATGGTCTGTAGGGTCGTCCATTATTATACTGACCTTGACCCTGGCCATAAACTTGGTTTACCTCCTAAGTTTTTGGTCCTCCTTGTAGTTGACATTGAGGTCCATTCTGCAGCGTTGACATGAGCCTGTCAAACTTCTTATTTAATTCACTTATCTCCTTTTTTACCTCCTTCTTCCAATCAGCATCAGCTCCCACTGCTGCTGCTGTGCCTACAGTCTTTCTCGTAGAAAAATATTCTTTGGAGCCATTGCTTAACTGTTCCAAGAATTGCCAGGCCTCCTCCGGGTCTTGCCACATAAATGTCCCGCTTGACGAGGCATTTATCATTGCTTGGTGTGTTTCACTGACTCCTTCGAAGAACAATTTGACCAACTGCCATTTGGGAATCTCGTGGTGCGGGCAGGATCGCAGTAACTCCTTCAGTCGATCGAATGCTTCGTGGAAAGCCTCTCCTGGCTTTTGCTGGAAGTCCTGAATGACCCTCCTGATCTCCGTTGTCTTGCTTGCCGGATAGAATTCTTGTAGGAACTTGGCCTTGAGCTGGTCCCACGTGGTGATGCTGTTCGGTGGTAAAGACGTAAACCAATATTTGGCTTTGTCTTTTAGAATGAATGGGAATAACCTAAGCCTAAATATGTTCCTATTAGTATTCCTAGGGTTGTTAGCATTGGCAATCGCTATAAATTCATACAAGTGGTTGTATGGGTTATCCTGCTTGTACCCCCTAAACTCCGGTAATTTTCCTAACAACTGAGGCCTTATTTCTACTTGAGATTCAACATTGTCAGGAATGTAAATTGGTGATGAGTCATCATATTCCCGTGGCTGGAAATGTGATGCAACCGACTGCCTTCTCGGTTGTGCAAAATATAAAGGTTGGGCAGGATTACCGTAAGGGTGATGACCGTTATATTCCTGCTGACCTTGTGGTGGTTGATATTGTGGTGCTCTTCTCAGAGGTCCTCGGCCTCGGTTCCTGAGTTGCTGTGGTGCTGGTGGAACCCATCCTTCATCTTCTTCATCATATCTCTCCTCTTCCTCTGGATATTGGTACTGTTGCTGAAAAGGTGGTTGGTACTGTTGTGGTTGTGTAGGTTGGAATGTGGGTTGAGGTTTGAATAGAACTGGTTGTGGTTGAGAAAATGGTTGAGAAGTTGGTGTCTGCTGTCTAGAGACTGGGGTGCCATCACGGGTCGGCTCTCCCCAAGACATTGCAGATGTGAATGGATTGGTAGATTGTGGTTGTGATATTGGTGGAAATGGTGGAATCGATGGCGGAGTGCATGATGGTATGGGTACAGGGGCTGAAACTGCACCACCAGAAGCACTCATGCTCCCGAATTGAAACTCCGAAACCGGGGGAATAAAAGACATCCCCGTTCCCTCACCTGATGGTTCCTGGGCAACACTTACTGCAGTACTACTGACATAACTAAAACTCATTGTATTTAAACGCCTACGTGCACGGATTTTGCGTGCAGTTCGCTCAATCTCTGAGTCAAAATGCAAAGGGGATAATTTCTCATCCCTGCGGGTACGCATGCACTAATGCAACACGCCCGCAAAAATCAAAAACCAAAAACTAATCAAATGAAACTCAAAGAAAATCAAGAAACTAGAATTCCTACTAATCACCTAATCTAAGCTCATAGCTCCCCGGCAACGGCGCCAAAATTTGACACGCCTAGGTCGTTGTGCGGTCAAAAATAAGAAAAACCTAACACACACACTAACACAGTGATAGTCAGGGTCGATCCGCAGGAGCTATGTGGTCAGACTAGATGACATATTACCAACTATAGTGTCACGCTATAGTCGGAGGACTTCAGTTTCCAAACCCTTGCCACTAAAACTCAAAAATCCTAAACTAAACAATCCCAAAACAAGCATAGACTAAGCTAAGCTTCAAACCAAACCTAGTTACTTTTTGAAATCAGAAGTGCATCTTTAATTCAGAAGTAAACAAAGGCATCCAACAATCCAAATGTAAACCAAAACAAGGCATAAACTAAACCAAGAACTAAGATCCAATGGGACAGTCAATGGCTAAAGTTCAAACCTAAAAGACTAACCTAATTGGCTACTGAAATCAGCGAGGGAAAACAGTCCAACAAGGTCAAATCAAACATCCAAACACAACACAAGCATGCAAAACCAATAACAATCATCAAAACACCAAAAAACAAAGATTACTTGTAACCAAATGCTTCTCATTAACCAAAAACGAATTCCAATGATCCAATACAGTCACCAATACTGAAAAACAGTAAACTAAAGTGCTGAAGGTCAGTGGTTGTCACTCCCAAAGACCCTAGCCACTATTGCTAACTAATACTAAAATGAAATTAAATTCTAAAACATAAAATACCAATTGAGAGGTTGATAATGCTTAATCACGGAGTCAAAGAGCCTTCAGGTCGTTTTTCCACCGGGTCTTTGCTAGGGTTTTCAGCTGTTAATGGCTCTATTTATAGTTGCAATTTTCCCGCAGCCGCACCGCGCAATTAAGTAAACTGCGGCGCGCATAAGACTTTATCCCCGTTTCTTCGGACTTTGAATTTTGTTCCACCACCTTGTATGCGCGTCGCGCCTTCTTGATTCCCGCGGCGCGCGTACGTATTTTCCTGATTTTATCTTCTTCTCCAAACTTTCTCCAATTTGTACGTTTTTGGTCCCTGTTTACATTATTTTCTTCCAAACAAGTACTGGCACGAAAAGTGAGAATACCACGATATATATGATATAATTTCACTAATAATAGGGCTTAACAACGACTAAAATATGTAATATCACTAGGCGTTGTCAAGCAGGAGGGGCAGAAGACTGAGGTGGAGGTTCCAGGCCTTCCTTGTGAGAAGAGGAATTGGTGTCACTTAGATTGAAACTTGGCACTTTCAGTTTATCCACTTCCTGATCATCCCCGAAGAGAGTATCATCAACAGCCTTCGAGATGGAATCGGAGAGCGGAACTCGTGAACCAGACTCAGCAGAGGGAGGCTTGGATATTGTTGGTTTCTTTTTCTATGCCTCAAGGGCTTGATAACGTTCCTAGGTGAGAGGAGCAATCTTGGAGGCCACATTGGCCCAAACGTTTTCTGACGGATCAAGCACATAATCAGGATCATCAACCAATTTGAAAAATTCCACAGTTTGGAATTGGTTGATGCTGGAGATGAGTTCTGTCTTGCTTATTCGTGCATCCTTGACATCCGGGTGATCTGAGTCCAGAGGAGGACCAAAAGAATCGACCACCATTTGTTCAACATTGCGAATCTCAAAACGTTTCTAAAGGAGAGAAACGTGAGTGGCTTGTGCTTCGATGGCTTGTTGGTACTTCCAAGAATCGAAGAAGCTGGTTCCTGGAGGGGGTTTGGAAATTATTTTCTTGGAAGAGGAGGGAATTTCAGTTTCATTTTCTTTCTCTTTTTCTTTTATTTTTATTGGTGAGTTTTGTGTTTCCACCACTTTTAGTTTTTCTTGGGTTTCTTCTGAGTCTTGGGAGTTCTATTTTTCCTCATGCTCTTCGGACTCAGTGTCTTTGAGGGTCCAATCAATAGGCTGAAATGTAGTACACTCAGTTAGAATTTTGAGAACATGAAACATATTCCAAAGGCAACATATACCTGAGGGAGACCAAACTTTATTTATCACATAGATATAGAAGTTCAGACCAAAACGTTATTTTGGATTCCTAAAAATCTGAGATTTTTGTTCTTCAGTTGGTGAAACATAGTAGTTAGAACAAGTATAACCAAATAATACTGAATATGTATCTGGATTTCTCAAGTGCCGATGACGATGAACAATAAATTATGCAACAGGACACTCAGTTATGACTTATGTAAAATAAGTGAAGAAGAGTTCTGAATGTAAGTTATCCTAACTAAGTGAGGTTCAGAAGTCATGTGATACCAAAGATACTTATTGCTGAAGTGTTTGTTCAGAAAATCATTCAGAGGAAAATAAGATTCGGAAGATCAGTTATTCAGAAGTATAGGAAATCATTCAGAAAATCATTCAGAAGTTAGGGACACAGTGAAGATTCAGAAATTTAATCATTTAGGAGAGTAAAAGTTCAGAAGTAGAAAAGTGTACCTCTCTAGTCTTTTTCTGTTTCTTCCTTTTAGGCTGCTTTGCTTAGTCGCTTACTTCTTTCCTTTACCTTTAGGAGGATGTTCGTTGAGCAACGGTGCAGGAAGATAGGGTGCAGTGTTTGCAGTATCTGACAAGTGTTTGATGATGAGGGCGTGGGATGGGTAACCAAGCTTGTAGAATGGTTCAGGAAGTCTCCGAATGGGATCGAAAATGGAGTCTGTTTTCGGAGTGTATGGAGACTTAGGTTCCAGAATCAGTAGCCTGTCGTCATCCTCTGATGTGATCTGAACCTGGTTGGTGCCGTACAAAAAATCAATGCACATGGCCCAATATCTGACAGAATGTAATCCCCTGGGAGACTTCTGAGAAACGGAGACATATGATAAAAAGTCTTCAAAAAGAATTCATGCGTAATCAACAGGTCTGCCTGTGTACAGACTCCATAGCAGTTCGAGCATTCGTCTGCTCATTTGGTCTGTACCACCTGTCTTCCCTGTCAAACTTCGAACACAGTAATGCATGATACATTACCATAAGGGGGATAGGTGGCTCTTCTTGAGTGAGGAAAGGTTGTCAAGAATGTATTTGTATCCCATTTGATACAACATAGTGGTGAGCTCAGATTGAGATGGTGCATCATATTTGTCTTGACGTAAGCGGAGGCGAAGAGCTGCTCCAAAAGCGTTCCTGTCAAGAGTTGCTTCCTTGCCATTTGCTAGAGTGATGACTATGTGGTCTTCCTGTTTCTTGGCAGTGAGGATGGTTTTCTTAAGGAGTGGGACTGAGATGGCGGGAGGTGCATCGAAGAATGCTCGTGAAAGGGGGTGTCTGTAGAGAATATGAATCACCACTTGAAGATAGTCTTTGAATATTGAAGGGTCACTTGGAACAGGAATGTTACATTTGGCAATGGTGACATTGCCTGCACCGGCAGAACCCCCACTTTTGGATGAAGTCACCATTCTAACAGTGAATAGCAAGATGAAAAGGCAAAACATATTAAAAGTTCAAAGACAGTGATGAACAATGAAGAACAAAACAAAAAAGCAATACTTAGTGGGTTTTGTATGAAGTCTGAAATCACTATCCACATGATCATTCTAAAAGATAAATATTAAAGTAGACAAGTCTTAGCAAAAACATCAAGAGCATAAAGATGTGCTTAGGATTTCTGACAAACCATCAAGAGCAAAAAGGTGGTTTCTTTTTGCAGATTATAAGAAGAGAAGGAGCTTGGGGGATTACCTGAACGAAGTCGATGATCAGAAAGAGAGAGAATAGAAGATATGATAGACCCTAAGAGTCTGCTTGTGTACCGGAGAAGATGAAGTAATGTGAAGCGGTAGAGAAGTTAGGGTTTACAGATCGAGATAAAGTGAGGGAGATGGAGAGTTTGAAGAAGATGAAGTGAGGAGAGAGAAAGAAAAGGGGGGTAACGGTTATAGAGGTTTGAAAATCGAGGAAAACCGTCGATGGGAGTGAAATGGCGTCTGAAAGGACATGTTAGAAAAAGGTTGTGCTTGGCATTTAATGCCAAGGCATGATGAAACGAGATGGTCCACTCAGGGGCGGACACGTCTAACATGGTTACAGATTCAATTTAACAAATATTTTGAATATTAATTTCTAATAATTAGATATTTATTGTGATAGAATTTAATACACATTCCTTCATTAAATTGGTCGTTTTTTATTTCAGAAAATTAACAAGTACAGAAGTGTAGGTTCAGAAAATGTGTACCTTGATTGCTGATTGAATGTGTTCCGAAAAGAAAAGTGTTAAGAAGTGAAAGATCGGAAAATATTTTGAAAAGTGACGTTTCCAAAAAGGAAAGTGTTCAGAAGTTTCAAACTAAACGAGGTTCTTTTTCGGAAAACGACGGTTTAGAAATCTAGTTTTTAGTTTTCGGAAGATTTGAAGTTTGAAAGAAGGAAAATATATTTTTCAGAAAGAGTAAAGTTCCAAAACAGAGAATGGGGGGGGGGGGGGGGTTCGAAGTTAAAAATATATATAATTGAAGAATAAAGAATTAAACTGTGAAACAATTAGGCATAAGGTAAAATCATTCTCTTAAAAAATCTGGGTCAGGATTCAACATGCCCAGCATTTCCAGAAAATTGTGAAATTTAGTAGAATCTAATGCCTTTGTGAAAACATCAGCCACTTGTTCCTCAGTTGGAATGAAGTACAGTTAAATATTACCTTGGAGGATCTGATCCTTTATGAAGTGATATAGAAGATCGATATGCTTGGTCATTGAGTGCGGAATACGATTGTGAGAAATGACTGTTGCACTTTTGGAATCACAGTAGATAGGCACCTGTAAGAATCTATATCCAGAATCCAGAAGCTGAGTTTTCATCCTGAGGACCTATGAGCAACAAGTAGAAGCAGCAACATATTCTGCTTCTGCTAAGGATAAAGCAACACGATTATGTTTCTTTGAAGACCAGCTCACAAGTCTTCCACCTAGAAATTAACATCCTCTGGAAGTGCTCTTCCTGTCTAGTTTGCATCCTGCATGATCTGCGTCAGTGAATGCTTGTAGTTTAAAGTTATCTCCCATTGGATTCCAGAGACCCATTGCCTTTGTGCCTTTGAGGTACTTGAAGATTTGTTTCACTGCAGTCAGAGGTGATAACTTCGGAGCTGCTTGATATCTAGCACAAATGCATGTGGCAAACATGATATCTGGTGTACTTGCAGTCAAATACAGGAGTGAGCCTATCATTCCTCGGTATATTTTGTGATCTACCGGTTCGCCATCTGGATCTGCAAAATTTTTGTTATTGGTGGACATGGGAACTTTCGAGGTAGAGCAATTTTCAAGAGAAAACTTCTTCAGTAATTCATTCGTGTACTTTTCTTGGTGAATGAATATTCCTCTGTTTGTCTGCTTAATTTGAAGACCCAAAAAGAAGTTAATTTCCCTGTTCATGCTCATGTGAAATTTGTCAGTCATAACCTTGGCAAACTCATCAACCATTGTATGAGCAGTGGATCCGAAAATCATGTCATCTACATAAACTTGTACGATCATAATGTGTTTCTGATGTGATCGTACAAAGAATGTAGGATCAATGGTCCCACTTCTATATCCTGACTTCACCAAGAAATTCGACAGAGTTTCATACCATGCTCTTGGCGATTGCTTTAATCCATAGACAGCCTTAGTCAGACAATAAACATGATTTGGACGAGACAGATCTTTAAATCCCGAAGGTTGCTGAAGATAGACAACCTCTTGAAGGTCTCCTTGTAGAAACGCACTTTTCACGTCCATTTGATGAACAATGATGTTCTTGTGTGCATCATAGGCTAAGAAGATTCTGATGGCTTCTAGCCTTGCTACCGGTGCGTATGTCTCGTCATAATCAAGTCCTTCGATTTGACTGTATCCTTTTGCAACAAGTCTGGCTTTATTTCTGACCATTGTACCCATTCCATCTAACTTGTTTCGGAAAACCCATATTGTGCCAATATGTCACACCCCGCTAAAGCGGAAACACGGGATACGACAGTACAAAAGGGTCTCATTGCAAAAGTTAAAGACAACACCAACCATAGTATTAAAAAGCATTACAATTTACAAAAAGTTTTGAACAATCCTTAAAGAAATTACAACATATTCGAAAAACAAAACACGCGTAATGCTTCTACGAGTGATGTGTCTCTAAGTGCCACTTACTAGATGATTCCTGAAAAAGCATGAAAAATGAGGGTCAACTATGAAAATAGTTGGTGAGTTCACAGGTTTGTAACAGAACACCGTTTCAAAATTTTGTGAAAATTTGAACATTGATAAAAGTTTCCATAAATAGAAGTTCGTTGCTAAATAAAGACAATTTGTGTATGTATGTAATTGAACAACGAGTCCACAACCAAACCTATGACTGAACATGCCCTATCAAGACTTATGCTTATCGCGACATAAGTAAATGGTAATATGCACTCCGCAGAACGGGCGAGTGAGGAATTGTCAGTCTCTAATAGCGCGCTATCCAAAATGACCATCGGCTCAAAGAGTTAAATAGTTGTGTACAGGGACTTAGTACGATAAGTTCTCAAAGTTCATATGAACATATTACATACCTCAACACAACAGAACATATTGAATGAACAATTTAGAACAACGAACAATTTAGAACAACGAACATAAAATAGTACGATCATGCTTTTCCACCCCAAAATAATAAAACAGTAAAATAGGGGCTGTGAAAACTCACAATGATTCGAGATGGTACTAACGATGCCTTGGAATACTTCCACACGTCTCACTACCAATGTCCTACAATGAGGTTACAACTAGTGAGTCTCTAGTGGAAATCTAACACTAATATACTATTCCTACATGTAGAGAAATGCCAATATTGTTTCACAATTTTGATTTATACAAGTTGTAACGATTTTTCTAAAATGTTCAGATTTTCATAACTATTTAGTTCAAGAATATTACTAAGTGATAAATCCAAGTTTTGTGATATGATTTGAAATGTGTTTTAGCACTATTCGAAGTGTTTTACAAGCTAAAAATTTATAAACTGGCTCAAATTAGTTCTAAAAATTCCCAAACTTTATATTTCGGTTCTAATGGAAGTCCAAGACCTCCAGATAAATGTTCAAGAATTTTTGACCTATCTAAGTATTTTTCATTATTTTAATTCCTTGAATAATCATAAAATCATGGAAAAATATAAAAAAGTTGATAAAATTCATCAAACTTTGTTTTGCTGTTCTAACTGTATTGAAGAACTTTCAGTTAAAATTTCCTGTATTTTGGATACGTTTTACTATTTTACCCATAATTAATCACTTGGATTAACACAAATAAATAAACAAATAGTAAATGGTTAAGATAAATGTTCAATATTTTTGTACAACTGACATACCTCCTGTATGAGTTGAGAAAAATACCAAAAGAAGTTTTTAAAAAGTGGAGTACGATTTTTGGAATTTTGTGTGTTAAAGCTTAATAATATAAAAATAAATAGTTAACAGTTGAGTTAAGAGCTTTAACTTTTTATTTCTGGTTAAAATGTGTTCATGGATGTCCTGTTAGAGTATTTGAATTTTTAGAATAGTTTAACTATTTTTCCCTGTTTAACCCATTATTTCTACCATAAATCACCATTAAATCGCGGAAAAATAGAATAAATTTCTGTAAAATCCTCAAACTTTTTATATAAGTATGTTATAGTTTCCAGGGGCTACGAAAAATATAACTTGTCATTTGTGTGCTTCAGATATCGGTTCTAGGATTTATTTGTGTTTAGTATAGGTAAAAATACAAAAATAGTAAACAGTGTTAACAATTCGTGAAACTTTATGGGAAGTGTACAGACACTTTATAGGTCCAGCTGAAATTTTCTCAGGTTTTATTCCTTCGGAAAAGTAATTTATTTGAATTTTGGTCATGATTTCTTGTCCCATTTTTATAAAACCAATATATTCGAGTTTGACCATGAAACTTTCCTGTTAATTACTTAATATAATTAAGTTCTTGTGATAAATCGGATTTAATCCGAAAGCTAGGTTTAGATATTTTTGTGGATTTTTGTTCTTGCATGCACATTTTGAAGCTTTTAGCATTCAACTTTGGTTTTATGACTTAATCCTTAAAGATGAGCCCATGCATGAAGGTTTAAACACCATGCATGAGTTCAAAATATTCAAAATTCGTTTTTGTAAGAAAACATATGGTGCATGTGGTGATTTTCCACCGAAACTACTAAAAATGTGCATTTTCTTGATTTTGACTTAGGCTTTGGTCATTGATCTTCACATCTTGCAACATGCATGATGTTTTGAGTGAAGTTCTACCACCATCATCATCAAATTCGTGGGTTTTACATAACCCATGGTTTGTTTCAAAAAGAAAGGGGTAGAAGTGAAGAAATGTTCATAAAACCTTAAAGAATGCATGAAAATGAAGTATGGAAGCATAGTTTCGATTTTCCCTTTGAAGAATCACTTGCATGATCCGATTTTGAGGCTCAAGATGAGTGTTTTGGGGCTGGTATTTTCGTGGAAAAAGGGAGAGGAGAGGAAAGGTTTGAGAGAAAATGATGAAAGAATAAGATGTGAGAGAGTATGAGTGTGTAAATGAAGCAATTAATGGAGTTTCTAGGTAAATGGTGTATGGGGAGAGGGAAAGGGCCGATTTTTACCTTGTGTGGGCTCCCCTCTCTCTTTCAAATTTTTATAAAAATTATTTTTTTATAATTTATAAAAGTTTAATTGTTTCTATAAAGGTTTTTATAAAAATTTGAGGCTTATTTTGACTTATTTAATTCATAATTATTAAATAAATGCTAGGAACCAAAAAATTTCATTCCTAATTATATTTAATAATTTAATAAATTTAATATAATAATTTAAGTCTTATGATAAAATTTATAAATTTTTAAACGTTAAATTTATAAAATTTGAGTTTTTAAGACTTTTAAAGGTTTTTATTACCAAATTAAAACCTCATAATTATTATAAAGTGAATTCTAATATTTTCACTTTATTTTAAGTTGTTCATAATTATTTTTAACTATAAAATATATTCACAGTCATTTTTAACCGTTTAATGGCATTTTCCCCAGAAACCGAACAATTCATTTGAATTGTACTTGTTGAATAATGTTTTTTATGTTTTTATGTGACCATCACTGAAATAAGTCGAAATGTTTTTTAACAAATATTATCAGTTTATTTCAGGTTGCGTAGATTCGAGATCAACCAAACCGAGATCAACCAAACCTGAGAAAAAGACGCTATGTACCAAAGAGCAAAAATGTCACCCAACTACAGCAATCGCGACCCGACAGCACATGTGTCGCAACGTGAAGAAAAACAAAACAAAAGAAGTCAATGGCAGGAAAAGCGCAGATCGCGACCCGATCTCAACCCGGATCGCGACCCGATCTGATGACAAACGCGTGACATAGTGCTGACCAAAAGATCGCGAGCCGATGGCAACCCGACGAGATCGCGACCCGATCTCTTTACCAATCGCGACCCGACGGATCGCGACCCGATCTCCTTCCTCATCGCGACCCGACCCACCAACCACACTCCACCGAGTCGGGTAGTGGCCAGCGCAAAAGCGAGCACCACTCAAGATCGCGACCCGATCCTATAGAGGATCGCGACCCGATCTCGTCTGGACAGGACTATAAATTCAAGCTTCCTCTTGCTGATTTTACACACACTACACAACATATACACATAAACCTCAAGCACACCCACGACCAAACACCTCAAGAATCTGAAATTTCTGCATTTGGCAACAAGGATCAAACCGCAAAAACCGCAAGAAACAAAACCTCCACCCGACACCAAACTTCAAACCGCTAAACAACCTCTACCCGACACCAAACTTCAAACCTCTAAACAACCTCTACCCGACACCAAAAAATCACCAAAACCTCATCCTACCGCAAAGAACAAGAATCGACACATCAAGAAAAACGCTATCTTCCGCAGCTATCGATAAGTTCTTTTAAAATTATCTGTGTCGTTATTGATTTATTTAAACTTTTATAAATCAATTGTACCAAATATCCAATACATCCGAATTGAACCTCGACAACGAAAACATATGTGGACTGTATTTAACCGAGACATCTAACATCTAACTTCTAACCTTTTTATTTATTGTAAAAACACGTTATCGTTGATAATGGCGTTTATTACATCTAACATCTAATTTCTAACTTCTAACTTCTTACATCTAGCCTTTAACTTCTAACTTTTACTTTATTTACCGCTTTCTGTCTATTTATTTATAGCTTTCAGCAACTTAACTTTATTCCGCAACTCTTATTTATTCCGCATATTATAGATAAAATACATATCTGTCACACAGTAATCGGCTTAAAAACCTTATTTGTGGAGATCAGTTATCGTAATTTTTCAACAATTGGTATCAGAGCTTGTGTGATTTAATCTGAAATTTTTGTCGAGAACTTTTGTGTAGCGTTTTTATAAACCACCAATAAGTTTCCTTTAAAAATTTCATCTTAATATCACTTGTTCAAAAAAAAATATATTAAAATAAAAAAAAAATTTAAAAAATCTTGTGTGATTTATTTTGAAAATTTTTGTCGAAAACTTTTGTGTAGCGTTTTTATAAACCACAAATAAGTTTTCTTTAAAAATTTCATTTTAACATCACATTTTCGTTATCAAAAAAAAAAAACAAAAATGTCTTCCGCAAACTACTCAAACATAAATTCTGTATATATTGCTAACAGTATAGGTTCAGGTACTCGAGCACCCATTCTTATTCCCGAAGAATATAAATCATGGGTAGGTCGTATGAATCTTCATCTCAACTCTAGAAGTGAAGACGTGTGGAAATGTGTAGACGGATCTCTACCAGATAACATGACCTCTCTTACGAGTAACTTGGATATACTGAATGAAAGGAAGAAACTTGAACTTCAAGCCAAAAAGGAGCTTGTGTCTGGAATACCCCACAGTATTCTAAGCCAAATGAATGATATAATCTTTTTAACTGCAAACCAAATTTGGCAAACTTTGAAAAATCGTTTTGAAGGAAATGAGAGAATCATTGGAAACAAGAAAACATCTGTTTTAAACGAATTTGACAACTTCAAAATGTTTTCACATGAGACCATCCATGATGCTCATGACAGGTTCAATCTCATTACCATCAAAATGAATAATTTGGGCATTAAAAAGTCACAGCATGAGATAAACCTCAAATTTTTAAACAACCTTTATGAAAGCTGGAAAATGGTCAAACTCATCATTCAGGGAAATCCGGCAATTCATACTGAATCTTTGTACAATCTGTACGGAGAATTACAATCGTATGAATCCTCGATTGACCCACCAACGTCTACTTCTTTTGGAGGACCACTTGCTTTATTGTCAACATCCTCTCAAAACCAAACACATTTTCATGATCAAAGTCAAATTGATTTAAATCAAAACCAAGCTTTTTCAAGTAATTCTTGTGACTTGTCTGATCCAAATAATGAAGCTGATTACCAACAATTGTGTGCTTTGGTAGCAAACACTAATCTCGAAAGATTTTTGCCACATCATAGACCAAATTTTCAACAAAGATCCACTTTTGGACAAAACTTTCAGAATCGCGGTTTTCAAAATAATCACAACTCTTATAATAACCAAAGTTCTGGATTTCAGCAAAATCATTCACAACCATCTCAACAGAAACAAACTCAAACATCTGAAAGACCACCCGTCAAGAGCCAAAAGGCTGACAATAACGATGATGATGATGACGTAATCATTTGTCACAAATGCAAAGGACTAAATCATTATGCCCGAGATTGTCGAGCCAAAGTCAAAGTCAAAGACTCAGCCTATTATGCTCAAAAAGCCGAAGAGCTGAAGAAACAAGAACAGAAAGCAAAGCAAAAAGCTTTGATGGCATTCCACAAACCTAGCGTGGAATACTGGCCAACTTCTGATGATGAAACAGATACTGAACCAGCTCAGTCAAACTTCTGCTTCATGGCTGACAATGAACCAACCACAAGAGCTCCATATGTCATCGATCAGGTATGGTCTATGACCTCAGAACTTGGTCTTTCAAGAACACCATTTGAGTCCCACATGACTAAGATTGAGAACAGTCTAAAAGCTGATCTCAGACTGTATCATGACACAATAGTCAAATCTGATATCTACAAATCTGAATTACAAACCTTGCAACTCAGATTTGGAGAATCCACAAGGACTAGAGACAAACTTGAAAGAGACATCGAACGAAAATCTGAAGAAAATAATCACATCCAAGAACAATTAAATGAAGCTCTAAAACAAAAAAGGGACTTAGAAATAAAAAATCAATATGTTATTTCATCTGAAATAAAAGATACCTTAGAAAAGGAAGTCCTTCAGTTAAAACAAAAAGTTCAAGATTTAACTGACAAAAACACTAGTTTAATTCTAAAACTAGATGATTCTTCAAAGCAACTCAAATTTCTTGAATCCGAAAATCAAAGATTTCAAGGAAAACTGGATTCTATCAATATTGCCAGAAAATTGAGTGATGATGTTTTCACTAAAGCAAACAACTTAGGAAGTGGCAAAATTGATACGAATTATAAACCGGGAATTGGAAGAGAATCCTTTGAAAATGAAGAGACTGAAAAGAAAAATGGGAAAATTAGTGAAAACTCTAAATCGCCTCTACCAGATTTCCTCTTATCTGCTAATGAGGACGATTCAGATGATGAAACAGTTATCAACTGCAGTCCAGATGATACTTTTTTCAACAAATCATTCAAAAAGGTTGTAAAATCTGAATCAGACTCTGCTAGTTCAGTAACTCATCAATTGAGATCTACTAAACTAACAAGGAATGATGGCACAATCAAACTTGAAAATTTCTTAAATGGAGAAAATTCTGATCATCAAAATGGTAGTACTTCTGTTCCAACTGTCTTTCCCTCTTTAAACTCAACCTTTATTGGAAAGAACAATCTAAGACAAAAGTATTCAGAGAAACAGCAGACAAATAAACAACCCATTCAAGCTGTCTTTAAACCAAAAGAACAAAGCAAGCCCATTGTTTTCAAAGAAAAACCTTTGAAACCAGTCGCTGTGCCACAAAAACAAACCTTTAATCCAAAACAAAAACCTTTTCAAAAACCGATTCAAAGTCACTTTCAAAAGATAAAATTCAATCTCTCAGGGAACTTTCAGAAACCATCATTTCACCAAATTCCTTTCCATCATCAAAGTGTTTTCCAAAACCATTCAGATCCCAGATACAAAGAAAGGTTATCAAACAGATCTTCACATATAGGATACTTTTCACAAAATCAGAAATCATTTCAAATGACAGGTTTTCAAAAACAAATCTCACTTTGGGAAAACCTAATAAATCAACTTAAACCTCAACCATTCCGTCCAATCAACAACTATTACAATGAATCCAAATTATCAAAAACCATTAACAAATCATGACCCACCATGGTTTGGGTACCTAAAATTTCTATCTAATTGCAGGCATTTTGTGCTGGAGAGCCCAAGGATGGCACATGGTATATCGATAGTGGCTGCTCCAAGCATATGACAGGAAACCAGAGCTTTCTACGAGACTTCAAACCCACAGAATCCAAACAAGATGTTACTTTTGGAAATAACATGACTGCAAGAATCAAAGGTTATGGAAACATAACAAATGGTCACTTCACCATCAAGAAAGTAGCCTACGTTGACGGCCTGAAACACAACCTAATCAGCGTATCACAACTTTGTGACAACAATCATGAAGTTCTTTTCACCAAACAACGAAGCATAATCACGGATGCCAAGACCAAAGTCATTCTAGTTAATTCTGATCGTCTAGGCAACATGTACCCACTAGATATGGACCTCATCTATGGAAAACCAGACATCTGTCTCTTGTCCAAAGCTTCAGCTGATATTAGTTGGTTGTGGCATCGTCGTCTTTCCCATCTCAATTTCGGCTACATCAACAAGTTGATTGCAAATGATCTTGTTCGCGGACTGCCACTTCTGAAACTTGATAATGAAACTCTTTGTGCAGCTTGTGAAGGAGGAAAACTGTCCAAATCCTCTCATAAAAGCATTCCTGAATCTAGTGTATCCGAACCACTAGAATTACTGCACATTGATCGTTGCGGCCCTGCAAAAACCCAAAGCATAAAAGGGAAGAAATACATCCTTGTTATTATTGATGATTACTCACGCTTTACTTGAGTTTTCTTTTTAAGGCTAAAGTCAGAAGCACCTGAAGAAATGATCAACTTCATCAAACAGATTGAATTAAAGCTCAAACGACCAGTTCGAAGAATCCGAAGTGATAATGGTTTAGAGTTCAAAAACATAACTCTAGACTCATTTCTCAAAAACAAAGGCATCGAACACAACTTCTCAGCCCCTTACACTCCTCAACAAAACGGCGTTGTTGAAAGAAAGAACCGAACTCTGTGCGAAGCTGCAAGATCAATGCTCATCTTTGCTGATCTGCCACAATACTTCTGGGCAGAAGCAATAGCCACAGCTTGCTACACTCAAAATCGTTCTTTAATCAATAAACAACTTCATAAAACACCATATGAAGTCATTAACAACCGAAAACCAAACCTCAAATTCTTTCATATTTTTGGTTGTCGATGCTTCATAAAGAATAACAAAGATCACCTTTCAAAATTTGAATCAAGATCAGACGAAGGAATTTTCCTTGGTTACTCTTTTACCTCAGCTGCTTATCGAGTACTGAACAAACGTACTAGAGTAATTGAAGAAAGTACCGATATTCATTTCGATGAATTTTATGTCAGGAAATTGGATCGTAAACATTTTGGTTCTAAAATGATCGATAATATCTTTCAAAATCCAATTCAACAAATGCCTTCTACGGACATAGAAATTGATCTTGATTTACTTTTTGAACAACCCAAAACCGCTTATAGTTCGAACTTCTAACATATACTACTATTCCTACAGGAAACTCCGATGCAGAAACTTCACAATCAAACCAAGAAAATGCAGATCAAGTTGAGGGGGAATTACCAACACTAAATCCCTCTTTGAACACTCCCAATCCACCTGTTCAAAATGATCCCAGTGCATCATCTATGGGGGAACCTTCTTTACCCCATTCTCACCCTATAATCCAAAAAGACATATCTGACAACAACCAAAATCTATTCCCAACAGAATCACCTGACCAAGAAGAACAATGGGACATAGAAACACCAATCGAAATACCTGAAAAAACTCGCCTAAACAAATGGACCAGAAATCATCCTGCAGAACAAATTATAGGAGATCCCAATTCTGGTATTCAAACAAGAGCCGCTACCTCAAATGAATGCTTATACGGAGCATTCTTATCCATGACTGAACCCAAAACCATCCATTCAGCTCTCAAAGATCCAGACTGGGTCAAAGCCATGCAAGAAGAACTAGCTGAATTCGAAAGAAACCAAGTATGGGATCTTGTTCCTACTCCTCCCGATGTTACTGTAGTAGGTTCAAGATGGGTTTTCAGAAACAAAACTGATGATCAAGGCATAGTTTGTCGAAACAAAGCAAGACTTGTCGTCAAGGGCTATTCACAACAAGAAGGAATCGACTACGATGAAACTTATGCTCCAGTTGCAAGACTCGAAGCCATTCGTATCTTTCTAGCATATGCAGCACACAAGAACTTCAAAGTTTGCCAAATGGATGTAAAATGTGCATTTTTACATGGAGAGATTGATCGTGATGTGTATATTCAACAACCTCCAGGTTTTGAAGATCCACAGTTCCCAAATCACAGTTTTAAGTTACAAAAAGCAGTTTATGGCTTAAAACAAGCACCTCAAGCCTGGTATTCAACATTGTCAACATTTCTAGAAGAATCAGGATTCAAAAGAGGTTCAATTGATCAAACTCTCTTTCGTAAAATTTTTAATAAACATCTGTTAATCGTTCAAATATATGTCGATGACATTATTTTCGGTTCTACTGATGAATCCTTGAGTATCAAGTTTGCAGATTTAATGAAGAGCAAATTTGAGATGAGCATGATAGGAGAAATGACTACTTTTCTTGGACTTCAAGTCAAACAATCATCAGATGGAATTTTCATCAATCAAGAAAATTATGTCAAAAATCTTCTAACTCGTTTTTCTCTTGACAAATCAAATACAGCAAAAACCCCAATGGCCCTTGGTTACAAATTAGATGCAGACTTAAATGGCAAACCTGTTGATCAAAAGAAATATCGAGGAATGATAGGATCACTCCTATACCTCACAGCCAGCAGACCCGACATCATGTTTTCTACATGTGTATGTGCCAGATACCAAGCCAATCCTATGGAATCTCATGCTATAGCTGTAAAAAGAATTTTCAAATATCTTAAAGGAACTCCATCTCTTGGCCTTTGGTATCCAGCTAACTCTGATTTTCAGCTTAACGCCTTCACCGACTCCGACTATGGAGGATGCAGACTAGACAGAAAAAGCACATCTGGTTCTTGCCAATTTCTAGGAGGCAGACTGGTAAGTTGGACTTCAAAGAAACAATCATGCGTGTCCACTTCAACCGCAGAAGCTGAATATGTAGCCGCCGCAAGCTGCTGTTCACAAGTCATGTGGATGCAAACTCAATTACGTGACTATGGCTACAAAGTATCACAAATTCCCATATTTTGTGACTCAACCAGTGCAATTGCCATTTCTCACAATCCCGTGCACCATTCCATGACAAAGCACATCGACATTCGATATCATTTCCTCAAAGACAACATTCAAAAAGGTCATATCGAATTGCACTTCATCAACACTGAATATCAAATTGCCGATGTCTTTACTAAGGCTCTAGATGAAACCAAGTTTCAATACTTCCTAGGCCGTCTAGGAATGTTGAATCCAGATAACATCCATCCCTAATCTCTTACTTTTTGTTTGTACAAAAGAGTGTTTACTTTCATTCAAAAATTTTACCAAAAACATTCAAATAACCAAAATTTTCCAAAAACATCCACATAATCAAAAATCACAAAAAATTAGGATATAGTTTTATCTTTTTTACAAAACCATGTGATTAACATCTTCGTGACTAAATCTTCAGATACTTATGCTCGATGAATGTTCTCAGTAATATTGATTCTTAATTGAAGAGAAGGTTCAAAATTCAAACTTTTTTTATGTACATTCTCCTATTCCCTTTGAATTTATTTCAATTATAAACGATTTTATCTATTAAGGGACATAAGATCAGGAGATTCAGATGAAAACCAAACCCATGTGAGAAATTGTGCCTCATCTTTAACTGCTAAGTGGAATTCATTTCTGAGAGCAAAGGTGTTGTCATTATGACTTATAGGATTTATACTCTTATACCGTGATGCTAGTCTCATTTTTGCTTAGATATCAAAATGACCAGGGACGACACTTTCATTTTCTTATATATTAGACAAACTGTCTATTATATCACCTATCCCTATCCTCAATCAAACCACTTCAAAGAAAAGCTTCATCATCTGGCATAACGAATCTGACAAATGAAGAAACGACAAAGTCATATCCAACAAATGCTGTTAACAAATCACAATTGGTAACCACATCAGATATCTTTTACACAATGTGCATTCGTACAAATCAAGAAAAGATAAAGACAAAGATGAACACCTCACCAAAGAAAAAGAAGATTTACAACAACAATCCATCAAGACAGACATCCCTCAAAATTTTCCAAACCAAAAATTTACCGGGATACTGTAGCCTTCATAATTGAATATTCCTAGTTGCAAACTGCACTATGAAAATTTCTAAACCCATCTACATGTATTTCCCGACGGAGAGAGAGTGAACATCAATGGCATGAATGAAGAAACCCTCTAAGTAATGCCGAAACCAGTCTTATGTGATTGATTATCTAATATGAAGACCAAGTGACTAAAGTATATAGGTATAAATCCACATTAAGCATAAGTCAACACCTTCAAACTGAGAGATATCACTCATCTTTAGTGATTATACACCAGTTCTGCACCCAGAACAAACAAACACCTCAGTCAAGTGTGAGCTATACCTATGAGCGTTCATCTGAATCGACCTATTAAGATCACTTGTCGTCTTTATAAATGCTATAAAATCTTAAGGAATATTATGAAAATACATATACAAAAACCTTTTGATAATCGAACTCGACACTTTGATTCAGAAACAAATATTCTTGACAAACATTTTTCAAAACATAAGTAAAGTCTAGTCACACTCTTTCAAAACAAGTGATATGGTTTTATAAATGTCCTATCCAAATTTCAAGAATTTCAATCAAACATTTTTCTCCTCATTTCATTAATGATCACATAGGGGGAAATTGTTGAATAATGTTTTTTATGTTTTTATGTGACCATCACTGAAATAAGTCGAAATGTTTTTTAACAAATATTATCAATTTATTTCAGGTTGCGTAGATTCGAGATCAACCAAACCGAGATCAACCAAACCTGAGAAAAAGACGCTATGTACCAAAGAGCAAAAATGTCACCCAGCTACAGCAATCGCGACCCGACAGCACATGTGTCGCAACGTGAAGAAAAACAAAACAAAAGAAGTCAATGGCAGGAACAGCGCAGATCGCGACCCGATCTCAACCCGGATCGTGACCCGATCTTATGACAAACGCGTGACATAGTGCTGACCAAAAGATCGCGAGCCAATGGCAACCCGACGAGATCGCGACCCGATCTCTTTACCAATCGCGACCCGACGGATCGCGACCCGATCTCCTTCCACATCGCGACTCGACCCACCAACCACACTCCACCGAGTCGGGTAGTGGCCAGCGCAAAAGCGAGCACCACTCAAGATCGCGACCCGATCCTATAGAGGATCGCGACCCGATCTCGTCTGGACAGGACTATAAATTCAAGCTTCCTCTTGCTGATTTTACACACACTACACAACATATACACATAAACCTCAAGCACACCCACGACCAAACACCTCAAGAATCTGAAATTTCTGCATTTGGCAACAAGGATCAAACCGCAAAACCGCAAGAAACAAAACCTCCACCCGACACCAAACTTCAAACCGCTAAACAACCTCTACCCGACACCAAACTTCAAACCTCTAAACAACCTCTACCCGACACCAAAAAATCACCAAAACCTCATCCTACCGCAAAGAACAAGAATCGACACATCAAGAAAAACGCTATCTTCCGCAGCTATCGATAAGTTCTTTTAAAATTATCTGTGTCGTTATTGATTTATTTAAACTTTTATAAATCAATTGTACCAAATATCCAATACATCCGAATTGAACCTCGACAACGAAAACATATGTGGACTGTATTTAACCGAGACATCTAACTTTTAACTTCTAACCTTTTTATTTATTGTAAAAACACGTTATCGTTGATAATGGCGTTTATTACATCTAACATCTAATTTCTAACTTCTAACTTCTTACATCTAACCTTTAACTTCTAACTTTTACTTTATTTACCGCTTTCTGTCTATTTATTTATAGCTTTCAGCAACTTAACTTTATTCCGCAACTCTTATTTATTCCGCATATTATAGATAAAATACATATCTGTCACACAGTAATCGGCTTAAAAACCTTATTTGTGAAGATCAGTTATCGTAATTTTTCAACAGTACTAGTTAAGCATATTAATTCTAGATTATAAGTGAATACTAGCATCTAAAAGGGTTTTTGACCTATTTCTATAATAAAGTCAAAATCATAAATCTAAGGCAACTGAACTAAGTCAAAGATTGACCCGAACGACAGATGTCATAGTGCCTACATGTGCAATTTGGTTTATTTAAATCTAGAACCGTTTCGAATTTTTGACGGTTGTGACAGTCTCCCCCAGTTGAAAGAATTTCGTCCCGAAATTCAACTGGTGTCATATTCAATTAGAACATAGTCAAGTACACGTATATAGTCGGAGAGCTGGTGACTTGAGAAACTTTTTGATCATTTGGTATAAATTCCTTAGGGAATGATCCAATCATTTAGTTATAATATTGCGATTATCTCCGTGATCTGAGTTCTACGGTCAAGATCATGGGAAAATAGGACCATGAAAATCATAATCAAACCATGGCGACCTATTAGAAAAAGATGATCTAATTAGAAATCTTCTGACTTAAAAGAAGTTTAAGTTCTGGAGCGCGAATTGTATAATAATTCTAAGAGAGTGAAAATACACACGTGGTGACCAAACAAAGTGGTAAAAGAATAAATGATTTTATTATGATAAAAGGGTTAACTCGTCAACGAGAGAACTTCTAAAAAAATATTTTGAATTCTATTTTTATAAATTATTCAATTGTTTAAGTCAAACCAATTGCAAATTTGCAAGGAGTCAAAATATTTATGAAACAAGTTTAGGAGTTAGGAACTCATTGGAGATTGCAAAGTAGAATGATACTTTAAGAAAAGTGTAAAAATATGGGTCATTGAGAATAGTTGTATTCTTAATTTAGTGTTTCTAGGAAAACAATCCTTTGAATGATAGTTAATAGTAAAATTATAAAACTTGTCATATTCATAATGAAGAGAACATAGAAAATATAGCTCTTCACAGATATTTCCCAGATTTAAAAGGAAAATGATAAACACATGGGTATTTATCTCGATTTTTAATTATAAGAAAGAAAATACAGTGAAGAATTCATTTTAATCAAATTTCTAAATTTAGAACGAAAGAACAAATGAAAATAAGGATTACTCATTTATGGTTGATTTCAAAATAAAAAAAAATATTTGATATGAGGTAAAATATATCAAGGTTGACCAAGTCAAAATTACGCCTCATGACTATGTACGTATTAATCAATTAAAACGAACAGGAAAATTTTAAGAACTAGGTTAAGGTATATTTTGTACTGAAAACTTTGATATTAAAGTAGATATGTGGAGTTGTAAAGTGTTTGCTAAGATTTGCTAAAAATGCATGAGTTATCCATTAAGTTAAGCTCCATTTATGAGAAAGTGTGGATGACCAAAACTGGTAATTGAAAAATAGACAGCTCTGACTTTTGTACTAGAGTCAAACAATGGCTTACGAAGAAATTAGTCGGGATATCCCTGTGTCAATGTGGAAATTGACTTAAATAAACAATGTACTAGATCTAATAATTTAGAGATACTAAGGAATAAATCCAAGTTCGTATTAGTTAGTCAGTTAACTAGAAATGACATTTGGTAAGGGTCGTAACCTGAGGCAAGTATTTGGAATTCTTATGACCATGGTAAAGAGTGTAATTGAGTTTGATTATTCAGGACCAAATCATAGCTACTATATAATAATAAATTTGAAACATAAACTAGTTGATAAAAAAAATAAATGGAATAATCAAATACGTTTTCGAAATGACATGGTCAGATGAGATATCATAAGGGTTTCTTCCAACAATGATCAAAACGGATAAAGTAAAGACTCGTTATATTTAGAATAATAATTGTACAGTGTTGAGAGATCGTCACCAGAAGTTTAAATAGTGAACACAAATTTCGCAACGCTTTAACTTTTTAGAAACTTTATAGATTATAAAACTAAATTGAAACAAAATAAACAAATGAAGTATGTTTCAAAATGTAAGCATTAGTGATGTCTTATAAACATGTTTCAATCCGAAAGTTGTACAAATATCATGCTGGATCTCGAGAAACACATTTAAGCAAAATACAATGCTTGTATGGGAAAGTGGTCAAAAAGAGTCAAAACCCAAGTGATTTGAAAACCCAATGAAGCTTTTACACATAACATGAACATCGATATCATAAGTTTGACTTTTATATTATAGAGTTTAAAGACCTTCATAAAAGAAAATGTTTTTAAGTTTTCAAAAAAACATGACAAAATGGTAACGATGTTTAAAATGGTTTATGTGCTCTTAGAAAGCACATCTAGATATTGAAATAGATTTGAAACAAATTTGAAATGACAAGGTTGAAACCAACATTTATTAAGTTAAATTTTGAAGAAAAGTGCTAAGTTAAAATAAGTTAACAAAATGAAAGTTGGTTGTTTTTAGCGAGAAATATGGCTTTCATGATTGGAAAAAGTATAATAAACTATATGAAATAGTTATAAAATATTGTATCGATGATATACAAAAACCGGTGAAGTGAAATAGGTTGTCAATGAAGGGCTAAGAAGTACTGAATAATTGGATTAGTGTAGCTAGTCGTACTTAACTACTGATGTTAATACATGTGACTTTTTCCACAAAATAGAGGACATGAAAAGAATTATTTGTAAAACATTTTATGGTATGGATGCAGTTCCGCATCTATTATAGAGTCAAATATTAAGTTATAGGTTTGGCGTGTGGCGTAAGAGGATGTAGTCCTTGATAACGATATAAATGTCAATAACGCCGGTAAGGACTCAAACTAATGTATGGAAACAATAAGGGTCGAAGGTTGAAGCAATAACAAGAATATTTCTAGTTTCATAATCCCTGGAGAAAAGGTTCACTAATAGACCAAGTGAGTAGTAATTCGACTCATTCACATCCAGATGATGAATGTTTAAAATCCATATTATGCAAGTTTGAGGACCTTAAGAACGGTAGCCCGTCGGGGGTAAGAAAAGGATCGATGTAAATTGATTTTTCATATATAAAGAGATTCCCCTATATAGCTAGTCTTCTTCTTCAGGGCCAGAAAAAGATTTTGGATGTGGATGATAGAGAGCTTTTTATATATCCCTTAATGAGAGCTATTAGATAAAAAGTGACTTCACGCCATAGAACATCCCCAAGAAATTACAGGAAATTTCCATATGCTAAAGAAATGTGAAGTTGGACTGGGAATGAAAAGCGTAAGGTCGAAGATTGTTCCAGAAACATGTTAGTAATTTTGGAAAGTATAAGATGATTTATAGTTGAGAATATTACTAGTGCATCTGAGGGCCTTGAGCTTAATCATAGAAATTTATGACATTAGGGGGAGGTTTAGAATCAAGGAGATATCCTAGATTGGGTTTTAAGTTTAAGATGGAACAACCGAAAGCTAAAATTGTAGCACAAAAAGAAAGTCTCGCGTATCGGCAACCATGGAATTAAACCTCTGTGTCTCCTCGTGAGTCATATAAGGAGTGCTCATCAATGGAATCCAGGTCACGACTACTCGTGGCGACTCTTCTGCCTCCTAACGCAAAGCTCCTATTGTCACTGTTATCGGTATCGGAACACTTTTCCTAGTCGTAACTCCAGTACGCAGACAAATAATAGGTATTGAGATAATATTAGTATTAGCGTTGACTTAGGATTGTCACCAGTGACTTCCTAGGTGCTAACATTAAGTCCAGAATTAGCATCTATTAAGGAATCCTTGTTCTCGGTACTAGATAGGTTACTCCTTGAGCGGCTAGTGATATAACCTAACAGGGTAACCTAGCATTTGATAAGGAATGAAACTATTCCTAAATAACGATATTGTGATAGGAGTGCACCTAGTTTCCAAGTGTACCTAGATGAATGCTTATACGCACACCAAAACATTTGAGTTTCAAAAGTTTAAATTCAAAATCGTTTTGAACATAATTCTACTATAACCATTTCCAGTCTCATTACTATTCCTTAATTAAGCATAGTTGGCCAGGCTATACTTAATTAACGTCCAATAATGCGCACTCGACTTAGTTATACCCGTAGTATGTTCAGTATCTGAAAGTTGTTTTTGAAAAATTTTGGCTATAGGTTGGGTTCTCCAACGGAAAACCGGTATTCTCTATAACCTTCGGCTCTGATACCATTCTCTGCCACACCCCGCTCAAGCGGAAACACGGGATACGACAGTACAAAAGGGTCTCATTGCAAAAGTTAAAGACAACACCAACCATAGTATTAAAAAGCATTACAATTTACAAAAAGTTTTGAACAATGGTTAAAGAAATTACAACATATTCGAAAAACAAAACACGCGTAATGCTTCTACGAGTGATGTGTCTCTAAGTGCCACTTACTAGATGATTCCTGAAAAAGCATGAAAAACGAGGGTTAACTATGAAAATAGTTGGTGAGTTCACAGGTTTGTAACAGAACACCGTTTCAAAATTTTGTGAAATTTGAACATTGATAAAAGTTTCCATAAATAGAAGTTCGTTGCTAAATAAAGACAATTTGTGTATGTATGTAATTGAACAATGAGTCCACAACCAAACCTATGACTGAACATGCCCTATCAAGACTTATGCTTATCGCGACATAAGTAAATGGTAATATGCACTCCGCAGAACGGGCGAGTGAGGAATTGTCAGTCCCTAATAGCGCGCTATCCAAAATGACCATCGGCTCAAAGAGTTAAATAGTTGTGTACAGGGACTTAGTACGATAAGTTCTCAAAGTTCATATGAACATATTACCTATGCAGTCAATCTCGGGAGATAACGCCGAGATAGCGTTTCTCGGGCTTAGGCCGAGATAAAAATCAAAATCTCGCTCAGTAATCTCGCCAGCGAGAATCTCGCCGAGATTTGTCGAGATTTGCCGAGATTTGCCGAGATAATGTCCGAGATTTGCCGAGATTTACTTTTTGGAATATGTGAATGCATTAAACGATGTTGACTCGGATGCCGAACCCTTGGATTGCGATTAGATTTATGTTTGACACGTTGACACTTTTCATATTAGAATACTATCTTTTCATATTAGAATACTATCTATGTTTTATGTGACATTTTTATGCAACGTTTTTGTGATATTAATTCTACGTAGTATTAATAGTCAAAAAGTAACAAAAAAAACCCCCGCTATACCACCGCTATACCACCGCGATAAACGCTAAATCAAATCTCGCTAGGTGACCACTATAAGGTTTATGACCGAGATAACTGCATAGCATATTACATACCTCAACACAACAGAACATATTGAATGAACAATTTAGAACAACGAACAATTTAGAACAACGAACATAAAATAGTACGATCATGCTTTTCCACCCCAAAATAATAAAACAGTAAAATAGGGGCTGTGAAAACTCACAATGATTCGAGATGGTACTAACGATGCCTTGGAATACTTCCACACGTCTCACTACCAATGTCCTACAATGAGGTTACAACTAGTGAGTCTCTACTGGAAATCTAACACTAATATACTATTCCTACATGTAGAGAAATGCCAATATTGTTTCACAATTTTGATTTATCCAAGTTGTAACGATTTTTCTAAAATGTTCAGATTTTTATAACTATTTAGTTCAAGAATATTACTAAGTGATAAATCCAAATTTTGTGATATGATTTGAAATGTGTTTTAGCACTATTCGAAGTGTTTTACAAGCTAAAAATTTAGAAACTGGCTCAAATTAGTTCTAAAAATTCCCAAACTTTATATTTCGGTTCTAATGGAAGTCCAAGACCTCCAGATAAATGTTCAAGAATTTTTGACCTATCTAAGTATTTTTCATTATTTTAATTCCTTGAATAATCATAAAATCATGGAAAAATATAAAAATGTTGATAAAATTCATCAAACTTTGTTTTGCTGTTCTAACTGTATTGAAGAACTTTCAGTTAAAATTTCCTGTATTTTGGATACGTGTTACTATTTTTCCCATAATTAATCACTTGGATTAACACAAATAAATAAACAAATAGTAAATGGTTAAGACAAATGTTCAATATTTTTGTACAACTGACATACCTCCTGTATGAGTTGAGAAAAATACCAAAAGAAGTTTTTAAGAAGTGGAGTCCGATTTTTTGAATTTTGTGTGTTAAAGATTAATAATATCAAAATAAATAGTTAACAGTTGAGTTAAGAGCGTTAACTTTTTATTTCTGGTTAAAATGTGTTCATGGATGTCCTGTTAGAGTATTTGAATTTTTAGAATAGTTTAACTATTTTTCCCTGTTTAACCCATTATTTCTACCATAAATCACCATTAAATCGCGGAAAAATAGAATAAATTTCTGTAAAATCCTCAAACTTTTTATATAAGTATGTTATAGTTTCCAGGGGCTACGAAAAATATAACTTGTCATTTGTGTGCTTCAGATATCGGTTCTAGGATTTATTTGTGTTTAGTATAGGTAAAAATACAAAAATAGTAAACAGTGTTAACAATTCGTGAAACTTTATGGGAAGTGTACAGACACTTTATAGATCCAGCTGAAATTTTCTCAGGTTTTATTCCTTCGGAAAAGTAATTTATTTGAATTTTGGTCATGATTTCTTGTCCCATTTTTATAAAACCAATATATTCGAGTTTGACCATGAAACTTTCCTGTTAATTACTTAATATAATTAAGTTCTTGTGATAAATCGGATTTAATCCGAAAGCTAGGTTTAGATATTTTTGTGGATTTTTGTTCTTGCATGCACATTTTGAAGCTTTTAGCATTCAACTTTGGTTTTATGACTTAATCCTTAAAGATGAGCCCATGCATGAAGGTTTAAACACTATGCATGAGTTCAAAATGTTCAAAATTCGTTTTTGTAAGAAAACATATGGTGCATGTGGTGATTTTCCACTGAAACTACTAAAAATGTGCATTTTCTTGATTTTGACTTAGGCTTCGGTCATTGATCTTCACATCTTGCAACATGCATGATGTTTTGAGTGAAGTTCTACCACCATCATCATCAAATTCGTGGGTTTTACATAACCCATCGTTTGTTTCAAAAAGAAAGGGGTAGAAGTGAAGAAATCTTCATAAAACCTTAAAAGAATGCATGAAAATGAAGTATGGAAGCATAGTTTCGATTTTACCTTTGAAGAATCACTTGCATGATCCGATTTTGAGGCTCAAAATGAGTGTTTTGGGGCTGGTATTTTCGTGGAAAAAGGGAGAGGAGAGGAAAGGTTTGAGAGAAAATGATGAAAGAATAAGATGTGAGAGAGTATGAGTGTGTAAATGAAGCAATTAATGGAGTTTCTAGGTAAATGGTGTATGGGGAGAGGGAAAGGGCCGATTTTTACCTTGTGTGGGCTCCCCTCTCTCTTTCAAATTTTTATAAAAATTATTTTTTTATAATTTATAAAAGTTTAATTGTTTCTATAAAGGTTTTTATAAAAATTTGAGGCTTATTTTGACTTATTTAATTCATAATTATTAAATAAATGCTAGGAACCAAAAAATTTCATTCCTAATTTTATTTAATAATTTAATTAATTTAATTTAATAATTTAAGTCTTATGATAAAATTTATAAATTTTTAAACGTTAAATTTTTAAAATTTGAGTTTTTAAGACTTTTAAAGGTTTTTATTACCAAATTAAAACCTCATAATTATTATAAAGTGAATTCTAATATTTTCACTTTATTTTAAGTTGTTCATAATTATTTTTAACTATAAAATATATTTATAGTCATTTTTAACAGTTTAATGGCATTTTCCGCAGAAACCGAACAATTCATTTGAATTGTACTAGTTAAGCATATTAATTCTAGATTATAAGTGAATTCTAGCATCTAAAAGGGTTTTTGACCTATTTCTATAATAAAGTCAAAATCATAAATCTAAGGCAACTGAACTAAGTCAAAGATTGACCCGAATGACAGATGTCACAGTGCCTACATGTGCAATTTGGTTTATTTAAATCTAGAACCGATTCGAATTTTTGACGGTTGTCACACAATAATAGTATGATTGGCTGGCCGTCGCACAAGATCCCTTACTTTGTTTCTCTTAAATTCTTCTAATTCTTCTTGCATGGCTTTTATCCAATCATCGTCATCCAGTGCATCAACTATTGTCTTTGGTTCAAATTTGCTGATATAAGCAGCAAAGTGACACTCATCTTGGATGGACCTTTTAGATCTGGTTTGAATACCGGAGGAAGGGTTTCCGATGATTTGATTAGGAGGGATGTTCCGAGTCCATTTGTGGAGTGTCGAAATTAGGGCTGGATCAGATTTATAAGGCACTATGTCTTGGATGAATTCGGAGTTCTCAGGAGTTACATCTTGAATGTGAGATTCTTCAGCAGAGATGTCTGCATCAGCTTCAAATGTGAAGATTGGAGCGTCACTGGAAGCGTCTGCTGAGGAGTTATTTCTTTCATCTTCGGAGTGTTGATGGTCCCCCTCGGATTGTGGGATTCCATTAACATGGGTTGGGAGCGGGAGCTCCCTTTCGACTTGTACTGGGAGCGAAGGCTCCCCCTGAACCTGTTGTACACTAGAAGGGAGCGAAGGCTCCCCCTCAAATGTTGTGTTAATATTTGAAATTCTAACTTGATTCGTCAGAACAGTAGATTCAGTAGATGTAGATGTTGAAGGACCAGAAGCTGTTGTGAACTGCTGAATAGCTTCAGGAGAGTGAATGACTTCTGTGGGAGTTGCCGTCTCTCGAGGATCGAAGAGGAGATTGTAATCTATCTCAATTGTTGGAATAGGTGGATGACCTTCTGGAATATCAACCTCCATGACATACAGGATGCCTTATGCTGGTTTTCTCCATAGGTATTGGTCATCGAATTCTATGTTAAAGCTCTCTTCAATAACTCGCGTTCTCCTGTTCAGCACACGGTAAGCAACAGATTTAGATGAATATCCCATAAATATTGCTTCATCACTTTTGGGGACAAATTTTCCCAAATGATCTTTGTTGTTTTTGATGAAGCACCGACAACCAAAAATATGGAAAAGTTTAATGCTGGGTTTTCTCCTATTTAGAACTTCGTAGCGAGTCATCAGGAGTCTTTTATTGATGATAGATCGATTTTGTACAAAACATGTTGTTGCCACAGCTTCTGCCCAGAATGATAGTAGAAGGTTTGCGAAGTTAAGCATGGCTCTGGCTGCTTCAACTAGGGTTCAATTCCTCCTTACCACCACGCCATTTTGCTGGGGTGTGGAGGGAGCTGAGAAGTTGTGTTCGATTCCCTTGGATGTTAGAAATTCTTCTATCTTCCGGTTGTTGAATTCAGTGCCATTATCATTTCGGATTCTTCTGACTGGCAGTTGCACCTTGAGCTAAATTGATATAATGAAATTTCAGAGCTCTAAGAAGGTGTCTGATTTTAATCTTAAGAAAAACACCCAGATGAAGCGAGTGAAACCATCCATGATCACCAAAATATATTTCTTGTGATTCAGACTTGCAACTGCTGAAGGACCACAGAGGTCGATATGGAGGAGTTCCAAAGGATGAGAGATGCTTGAATCTGTGATAAACTTATGAGGTTTCTTCTTCTGTTTACCTAGTGCACATGCTGCACATAAATTTTCGTTGTCGAATTTCAAAAGTGGGATTCCTCTGACCATCTCTCCTTTCACTAATTGGTTCATGTATCGGAAGTTCAGATGTGCCAACTTCCGATGCCATAACCTGCTAATTTCGGAATGAGCCTTCGAAAGTAGACACGGTCGAGGTTTTCCAAGAAACAGGGAAATGTCGAGAGGAAACATGTTGACATGTCTTGGAGACTTCACCAAACACCTGTCTCGGGACTTAATTATATAGCTGAATTCATTATTGAATTCTACTCTGAGACCAGTGCTGACGAGTTGCCCTACGTTTACTAGATTGTGTTTCAGTCCGAGAACGTAAGCAACTCTTTGAATTGTGAAGTTTCCATTTGTCAGAACCCCATAACCTTTGATTGTTCCATTAGCATCATTTCCGAAAGATACAAATCCTCCATTGCTTACCTCACGATAGTCCCTTAAAAATTCCAATCTCCCAGTCATGTGCATTGAGCAGGGACTATCAATGAGCCATTCGTCATCCTGCTCTTCTGCACTGAATGCCTGAAAATTAAATAGTTAGTTTGGGCACTCAAATTTGTTTGGGCCCATTGGTTTTTCCAGACTTCGGAGACTTGTTCTTGATTGTCCTTTTCAGAGAAGTTTCAACTTCCGAAGCATTGATGATTGAGTTAGAAGGATTTAATTCAGAAGGTGATGTTTTTACGACCTATTTTTGAACAATTCTTTTTGGAAGTTTCTAAAAATGGTTTTTGTTTTGATGGTTAGAATTTTTAGGTTTATAGGTGATAACAGGAGTAACAGAAGATGGTTTTGAAAGATGGTTGTAGCAATGACAGCAAATATTGTTTTGTTGTCGTCTCAGAATTTTCGAAACACTTTGAAAAGTATCGGATTTTTCAATTTTCAGAAGATTTAGGACAGTTTTTGTTTTTTGAAAATTGGTGTTTTTGGTTCTGAAAATATTTTGCTGTTGATTGTTTTTCCTTAAATTTTCTGAGAAAATTGTTGATTTTGAGAAACTTGGTTTTCTTGACTAAGAATCATGCTTTCCTGTAGTTGAGAAAAGAGACTTTGCTGTCTTTGCAACATATGCGACTTTGGGAAATTCTGAATGGTAATCTAAGCAATTAGTAAATTGACGATAATGAACAAATTTGGTTCTTGGAGTCGGAAGCAGGCCCAGGTAAATATATTTGCCTGGTACTGAAGGAGCGAGTTTCTGATTATGTTTCGATGTGATGAAGAAGGATCTAGAGTTTGATTTTCTTTGATTGTAAAAGTGATTTTTCTGTTCAATTCTTGCATGGGATCGGGGAGAACGAATATCGTTTCGGTTAAGAACTAGTTTTATCCCATTTTTCGTTAAATTTTGTCCCTTTTCTTTTTGAAAATATTCTCTAGGTAGGGAAGAGTCAGATAAAGAATTATTTAAAGTGGTTGACTCTTCCTGACTGATCTTAAGTTTTTCGAGACGAATGTTGTTCGTCGAGATTGAAGGTTTTGGAAGATTATGTTGTAAAACATCGACATATGACTTGGTACCTGAACTTGATGATTCAGTAGTAACCTTCGATGAGTTATCAACAACAGGACTCTTAATAGTGATTTTATTGAAATCGGTTCTGATGATAACTTTGTTTGGACATTTCTCCATCTGAATTTCTTCATCAACTATTTATTGGTGAGATGTTGATGAGATGTTGAAGGAGAATCATTTGGGACCGAGGTCAAGTGTCGAGGCACAAAGGGGACCGAATTTGTTGACAATTTACTGCTTTCAGTAGTGTCAACTTTCGAAAAGTAGGAGAAGGGTATTTTAGCTCCTTTATTTGAATCAGAGGTTGCAACTTCTGATTCAACTAGAGGATTTTCGGATAGATTTTGGTCAAGTCCTCGTCGTTTTTATAATCATAATCGTTTGATGGATATCTAAAGAATGGACTTTGTTTGTTATAGACAGGATACTTTTTATTTTTTGCTTTTCTCGTCCAACCCCAATTGAAAGTATTTTCTGAAGTATTAGTATTTGCTGGAGATTTGAAAACTTCAGTTGCATAATACAACTGATCTATTAATCTATTAAGGCGTACATTGTCACTTCGAGATATATCCCTCTGTGAAGTCAAAAGTTGTTTGAGTTTTCTAACAAAATCCTAGAAGTCTGTTCGATTTTTAAATCAGCGGAAAGTTTATCACAAAAAAGCTTCTTATCCTCTACTCTACTCCTTCATCTTAACACTTCATCATATCTATCATCTCTCTCCTCCATGACCCACTGGTAAGCTACTAAGGCATCTACGCAAGTGTTAGAAATTATTTCCAATGCAGGTTCTAAGTCAGTAGAATAAATATTATGAGAGTGAAGCATTTGACGTACCTGTTCAATTATGCTTACTCCATTACCGGCTTTGTGATTGACCATAAAGGCATAATTCTTTGGCATGGAGGTGGAAGTAGCTTCATTCACGTCATTAACAGACTTGACGTTCCCCAGACCGGGGATTGGAATTTGTGAAGATCCCTGAACAATCATGCATTCACTAGTAGCTTTTCCCCGCTTTCGCTTGTTGTCGAACGGTTCCTCTTCGTCACCTAACGACCAAACCTCAACATTTCTGGATGTTGCGACAAAAGCATTAGCTTTCCCATCATCCTTTTTCTTTGAGTAGTTTCTCGGAGCACGACAATCCACAGCATAATGCCATAACCCCCCGCAATTGTGACATTTTATAACTTCGGTATAACCATTTGCAGATGCATGAGGTTGGTTATGACTAGCAGCAGGAGCTGCTGTGGCTGTTGGCTTTTCAGGAGTTTGTTGTTCCTTGGCAGCAGTTTGTTGATAATTGTAACTTGGCTGGTAGTGATTTTTCTGATAGTGATTTTTCTGATATCCAGACTTTTGACCACTTGGTAGGAAGTTTTTCTTGGGACTGCTAAATTGTGGAATTCTGTTAAACTTCTGAGAAATGAGAGCAAGTTCTTGCTGGTAGGCTGCCTCTTCCTGTTCGTCAAACTCGGAATAAGCAGATTCCGAAGGTGGAGCCGGAAGCACTAATGTCGGAGCTGCTGATTGAATGGATGGTTGTGGAGCTGGAGCCTGGTACTGAATTTGTGGTGTTTGGTAGTACGAAGGGTTAGATATCTGTGGCTGTGAAGGATGGTAGGATGGAACCGGATTTTGCCGGTAGTTTAGCTGACTCATCTGGCTGGGAGTATTCTGGTGGTTAGCAGGTAAGAGGTAAGCTGGTTGCTGAACAGCTTGCTGAAACTGCACAAGCTGCTGAGGACTGTTACCTAGCACTGGAAGATTGTGTTCTACTACTAACGCAAGTGGTCCACCGAGCTGAGATTGGTTCCCTTTCACATCGTTTTCCTGTCCAATCAAGTTATTGTAGAGACGATACATGTTATAAGTTTTTAATTTGCAGGAATCCTGGAGAATCATTATAACAAGCATCCAGTCTTTTCCTAGTCCCTTAAGAAATCGAAGGTTGATTTCTTGATTAGACATTGTGGCTCCTGCACTAGGAGTCTTGCGACAATTAGAGAGAAGCGAGTAAATGCTTGTCTTAAGGTTTCTCTGGGAAAGGTTGAAAATTGATTGTACTCTGCAAGACTTGATATTAGCTTTTGATTATTCGGTTCCTCCATCCCTAGAAACATATTCTGCAAGAGAACCCAGATTTGTTGGGCCGTAGTGCAGTTCTGTATGAGATCGAAGAGTTCCGGAGGAATGCCACACGAAATGTCAGTGAATGCTATTTGATCATTATCCATCTTCTCGATATCCAAAGGAGTTAATCTGGTTTGAGGTGCACCACCCAAAGCGCCTTCTGCTGTGTCTGCTCTGGGATATAAGTTGGGACATGAGGTCCTTCCTCAACTGAACACCAGATATCCTTCCCTTGTCTACGGAGATAGTTTCGCATTCTGGTAGCCCAGCTATTATACTCAGTGGGAATGAGTATAGGGGCTCGGTTAGAGCTGCCCACGTTGTTAGCTACGTTAAGTGAGTAATTCATTTGCATTTTGAAGAAAGAAAAGTTTGAACTGTTTGACACGAAAATTTTAAGAACTTGAGCTTCAATAGCATGCAAGGTCTTCAGAGGATTCAAGGGTTGTTGCTTCAGCCAAGGTTTAAGCAGACTTAGCACCGAGAACCTTAAAGACAGCTATTATGGCTCTGATACCAATTTTTGTCGCCAATAATCTAAGTAAAGTGCGGATAATGTATGGTTGTGGAAAGAAGGATAAGGTTCCGAAACTGTGAAGATTCGGAAGTGAGGGACAAGTCAGAAGACTTGAGATGGATACTTAGATTAGATCTTAAAATCACAACAATAATAAAGTGCACAAACAATTAACTAAAGTGAAATGTAAAGATAGTAAGATTGAAGTAATAGAAGTGAAAAGAACGAGACAATAACGTATATGAACAATGTCAGACTAGGGTGGCTTATCTAGAATATAAAAATACAAGCAGTACACCCGACATGCTTCTAAAAGGCCACACCTGATCTAGTCTAATCATTTCCTATAACTTAAAGAACTAATCCATTTGTCTTATCTACACTATCAGTATTTCGTCTTCAGTGTTGTTTGATGTGTAGATTGAGTAGGTTTCCGAGTTCATGCTTTACCGAAATCCTGAGTGGATTTCGGTATATTAGCATCTTCAGATCATGGTGACTTCGGAACATGGGCTTCCAAATTTTGACAGTCTTCGGATCTTCGTATCTTCCGATCTTGATGTGTTCTGAACTTGATTGTCATCATATTGTTGGATTACGTGTCTAAGCCATGACTGATAATTTGTATTTATCTAATTAATAGAAGCAAAGTCCATTTGGGTTGCCCTCATAGCTAGAGGTTTAGCAGAAATACCAAGAGAGAGAAAGATTGATGTATTATATGATTAATAAATCAATAGAAATAAAATAAATAGTTTATTAATATATTATGTTCATAATATATTATTTTGAAACATTATTAATTAATTAGAAATTAATCTAGAATTAAATGGAATTAATTTAGTGATTAATTTAATTAATTAAAGGTGTAGTGGCTATTTTGTAATTACTCAATAGTTGAGTGGTAACTGGCCAGAACATGTGATAGGTGGTGAAATTAAGGAGATGATTATCCTTAATTTCGAAACCCTAGCAAGGAGATAAATGGGTTTGGTTCAAATGATAAAAGGCTTATCTTGATTTGAACTAAATAGGCTTATCTCTAGGGTTTTATCTGTCACTGCCTGAAGGCTATAAATAAGACCCTCTGCACCCAAAAACCTGTGCCACTTTCCTCTCTCTCTGGAATTTTCGAGACCTCCTTGCTTCCGTGTGACTGCATTTGAGGCAAGACATTTGTGTTGCTTGGCTTCCAAGATTTGAAATCTAAAGGTTAGTTTTCTTATTTATTTCTTTTAGTAATTTTCCTATTGGCCTTTAGGATATTATTATATGTTCAAAGTTAGAAAACATAGTGACAACGCCTAGTAATATCAAGTATTTTAGTCGTTGTTGAGCCCTATTCTTGGTGATTTTATATCATATATGCTGTGGTATTCTCTCTTTTTGTGTCAGTGCTAGTTTGGAAAGAAAAGATGTAAACAGGGGCTAAATGCGTACAAAATGAAAGAAGTTTGGAGATAAGGACAAAAAGAGTCGAATTCACACGTGCGCCACGGGAAGCAAGAGGGCGCGCCACGCTGAGTCAACGATGATGCGGTGAGAAGAATTCAAATGCCGAACAAACGGGGATAAACCCATACGCGCGCCGCAGATTATATATACGCGCGACGCAACTCTTTATTTTCCACAACTATAAATATAGGTTTCTAGGTCGAAATCAGTAGCAAAGAAACATCCCACAAGGTGGATACAAGGCTTCTTTGACTCCAAGATTCGGTTTTCAGTCATCATTCGTGGTATTTATGTTTCTTCATTTAATTTTCATATAGTTTAGTAGTTTTAGTAGCTTTGTTTGGCGTTATTGAGTGTGACAACCATTAGCATTAGGCTAAAGTTTCTTGATTTTTATGGTTACTGTTTTGGATGTTTTGGATCTGAGTTTTATGCAAGTTAATCATTCGGTTATGTTTATTAGCTCTTTTAACCTTTTCATTGCTTTGGATGAGTTTGGATGTTTGATGCTTTTGGCTTGATCTTTATTACTTCTGTTTCTGAATTATATTTCTGATTTTAGTAAGTAAGTGAGGCTAAGTTTTGGTTTTAGTTTAGTTTAAGTTTATGCTTGGAATTGGATTTTGTTGGATTTTATGCTTTTGGACTAATTTTGGTAAAATAGAGACTAGAACCTCTGGTTGTAGCGTGACACTGCAACTGGTAATCTATCACCTAACTTGACCACGAAACTCCTACGGATCGACCCTGACTACCACTGTATTAGTGAGTGTGAGGTTTTACTTATTTTTAACCGCACGACGACCTAGGTGCTGTCAAATTTTGGCGCTGTTGTCGGGGAGTTGTGAGCTTAAGAGTAGGTGATCTGTAGGGATTTGTTTTCTGATTTTTTATGTTCAATTTTAGTCTTTGGCTTTTTGGTATGTGTGTGTCCTCATAATGGGCGATAACATATATCCGGATCAATATTATGAGTATTATGAAAATACGGCCGAGATCGAGTCCTTTCTCCACCGCACCTGGTCCGCTTGAGATTCTACATTCACATGCCGTGGCTGGGATAGGCTCATGGCTAACCAGGACGATGTCGTATACACGGAGCTTCTTTTGGAGTTCCTATCCACAGTCCATTACGCACCAGCCTCGCGGGAGGTACGGTCCAGGCTCACCAGCTTTCGATTGGGAGGAGTCAGCAGGGAGTGCAGTCTCCGGGAGTTTGGGAGACGCACAGAGTTATACACGGAGGAGGATCTTCAGAGTTGCCACTTTACACCGTTTCTTTGGGCGTGTACCCAGGGGCAGCCCGCGCGGGAGGCCAATGCAGTCATTTTGGCCGCATTGTCAAATGTCCACTTCGAGGCGGGGTCGGCCAGGGAGAGCCAGCTCCGCAACCCTCTTCACCGACTCATGCACCACATCATCTCCACTTCTCTTACGCAGAGGGAGGGGGTGAGAAGGTGTCCGGTGAGGACATGACATTCATGTGGGTGCTCCTTGACCCCACCAGGTTCCTCCACCTACCGTACGCTCTGGCGATCTCCTTATCCACCTGAGCAGCGGGTGTGTCAGCTAGCAGCCCTTTGGCCGGCGGGCACTACATTACCCGCTTGGCCCTATCTTATGGGTTGCTCACTACCGCGACCATTGATTCTTTGATGACGATACCCCTGTGTGCACATCGGCGCGAGCTTTGGGGAACATTCAACTTATCCATCAGCCACAGGCGGGGCGGTTTTTGAGGGTGGCGACGGAGGCACCGAGGGCACCTCAACCAGCCCATGTGGAGGGACCACCGAGGCGTCGCCAGAGAGTTGCTGCACCACCAGACCCACCAGCACAGCCACAGCAGGAGGAGACAACAACTCTCCGCCGATTGGAGGGCAGGGTTGCCAGGATTGAGGATCAATTGGAGTGGATAGGGAGGTCTTATTGGCGATGGCCACCCAGCAGGAACGACGCCCCCGACCATTCCCAGCCCGAGCACACGATCATGAGGACGGTCCTTCCAGGCCACCCAGGGGCGATTGATGTATTTTTCTTTTCTTTTGGGATATATGTACTGTACCTATGACACTGACTTATTTGTTTATATTTCATTTTCGTTTAGATGTTTGTTTGTTCTTTTTGCATTTAATTTTGTTTGTGAGTGATGCATGTAATACCTGAATGGAGAATCTTCGGAGGAGTTGTTTCAGGCAAGTGTGGGGTCACCGTGCCCCCTGCCACTTGTCGTGATCACCGGTGTGTTTTACTGTTGCGCTACAACTCCTAGAAATTCTGAATTGTGGAGATGTTCGTGTTTTTGTACCTGTGACAATCAAGTACCATCAAGCAGGCAACCGTCAAAGGGGTAACTCGTTCTCCCTAATTTTGAAATAATTTTTTACAACGGGGATGTTGTACGGTTTTAAGTGTAGGGTGTGGACGGTCGAAAGAGAATTCTTTTTTGAATTTTTTGCGGGAAATGACTGATTTTCAAAATCTTTAGCAACTTTTTCAAAATTTTTATTAGATTGCAATTTTCAAACAAATAATTTGTGAATGTTATAGCATTAGTATTTTTCAAGAAATATTGTTTAGTTGTTATCATCCTATTAGTTTAGTCAAATAAGTTGAGTTTTAGGAGTTAGAAGATTGGAGTATTTTAGGATTGGAATTTAGGAAGGGACTGTCAATCAGTGGCCTTTGTTGTTCGAGCCGGTAGGTCTGAAAAGGGTGGCCTCGAAGAGGCATTTTTGCACCTTGCCACCTAAGATCGTCTAGTCTGGGATGGTATTTCTGAAAGCTCGTTACACGGACAACATCGAAATCCATTGATAGTCTTTTATGGCCTTTTGAATCTGAATGAGTATGTACACTTCATTGTGGACAAAAAATTTGCAATCAAGGGTTGTTTAGAAAGTCATGAATTCCAAAGAATATTATGGTTATGTTTTCACAAAGTATTTCACTCTAACTCTTAAGGCAATAAGCTTTGAAATTGAACACATTCAAGAATTGTTTGAGTCTTAGTTAGAATCTGTTAAGAAACTCTCTTGCTTGGGGACAATCAAGGCATAAGTGTGGGGTGTTTGACAACGGCTAGTAATATCAAGTATTTTAGTCATTGTTGAGCCCTATGCTTGGTGATTTTATATCATATATGCTGTGGTATTCTCACTTTTTGTGTCAGTGCTAGTTTGGAAAGAAAAGATGTAAACAGGGGCTAAATGCGTACAAAATGAAAGAAGTTTGGAGATAAGGACAAAAAGAGTCGAATTCACACGCGTGCCGCGGGAAGCAAAAGGGCGCGCCGCGGTGAGTCAACGATGAGGCAGTGAGAAGAATTCAAATGCCGAACAAACGGGGATAAACCCATACGCGCGCCGCGAATTATATATACGCGCGACGCGGCTCTATATTTTCCACAACTATAAATAGAGGTTTCTAGGTCGAAATTGAAAGGTTTTCTGCAAATCTATGAACTAAAACCCTAAGTTCACATGCAACCTAGATTGGATCTATGTTTTCTTACTTTGAACATGTAACTAATTCCTAAAGGCCAAACAAAAATTAACTAAAAGAATAAATCAGAAAACTAACCTTCAGTTGTTTTTTGCAAGCTAAGCAGCACAAGTATCCTGCCTCAAATGAGATCACACCCAAGCTAGGGTGGTAGGTCACCAAATTTAGAGAGAAAATAGAGTCAAAAGTCGTGCCAAATGGTGTGCATGGGGCTCCCTATTTATAGGTTCCAACCGATAACCAGATAAGCTTTTAGAGATAAACCTTTTTGAATTCAAATAAGATAAGCCTTTATCTTACAATTCAAATCTATTTATCCTAACTTATTATCATCGAAATTATGTATTATCCCATACATAATTTCGTGGTCACTTGGTTTACTATAACTGTCACTTACTCAACTATTGAATAATTACAATTTCAGTCCCTACATATTTAATTAATTAAATTAATCACCAAATTAAATCCAATTAATTCCAGATTAATTTCTAATTAATTAATATAGTTTCTAATTAATATATTATCACTTTAATATATTAACAAACCATATATTTAATTCCTGTTGATTTATTAATCACATAATAAATCAACCTTTCTCTCTACCGAACTTTCTACCAAACCTCCAGCTATGAGGGCAACCCAAATGGACTTTCCTACTATTAATTAGGTAAATACAAATTATTAGTCATGGCTTAGACACCTAATCCAACAGTCTCCCACTATGATAAGTCTATGACTATAATTACCAATTTAACCTCTAATTAATCAGTAAACTGTAGCTTCCTAGAAACTGCTGCCGAACTCTGACCTAGTCAGTTCTGTCCATAGATAAGTGATCAGATGATCCTCTGTCCAACAAGATATTTTCAGACATGAGACATGGATTGAGATCAATCTCTATCTGACAGACTGTTTCCAGATTTTTGATTTTGCATATGACATAAGACTTCTAATTGAACATATCAATTCAGTCCTGGCTGACCAGCACTTTAGTCAACTTCAAAATCACCGAGAGGCCTACAGATATATGTTTCCCGTCAGGGTCAAGGGACGAATAAGCTTCGACTCATATGCTTATATCTTTTACTAGACAAATCATTCACAACAACACGTTTTATAACACTGAGTTACCGATGCGTTTTCGTACTATCAATGAACAACCGCCTCGTAAATTATAACTCATATCTCTCCACTTCAAGACCATAAGATATTATCATCTCAACATTGCTCGTGATGTAATCCATGAAGCAATCTATAGAGCGTGGGTTTATCCAATACTCAAATCTCCATTTCCAAGTACTCATGAACGTTGCAGCAATCTTATTGCTATGTCTAACTCCTTAGACAATCTACAAACCAATTCATGACAGTCTTCCTTCATACTTACTCCCTAAAAGTATGAGTGACTGTGGATATTTGAATAATCCAATTATTCAAGAAGTAAGACATGCGAAAGCGAAATATAAAATCTTACTGGCAGCTACTCCTGCTTATTACCAAGTCTCCACGAGGTAATCACCAAGTCTGATTTATCATAACTATTATCGGTTTCTTATTCTCTTTTAAACTTTCAATTCAAGCCTTTTATATCTATGTCTATCTTAACTCAATGACCTTTTCACTCTTTCTATGTATCCAAGTGTCTAACACTTATACACTTTATTGCAGATAATCCAATCGGATACTCTTCCAATAATATCTCAATTTGTCATTCTGTCTTTCTCTCTCACAACTCCATTCCGGAGATGTGTACCGTGACTGCCCATGGTTCTCGGGGTCTTTAGTCTACATGACTACACCTTAAGACTATTTCGAGGCATCATGATGTGCCGGTGAACCACACGCGCTCCATCAGAAACCAACGAAACTCTTTAACCATGAAGTCCTACAGCACCACGTCCTGGTGTAAACAATTACTGATTTGAAACTCCTTTCAAAACATTCACCCTAATCATTACCCAATGATTTCTCATGCGTGTTCAAAATCCATTTAGTATTCTCAGCCAGGACATATCCTAAATCTAACTTACTATGCTCTAAGCATCAAGTCATCAGGATATGTTCATAACACTTCTGATCGGTCCAGGAATCTCGTGGAACATGATGTAATCTCATCCCAAACCCTTTTGGAATCCAAAGATTACTAATAATCCTTGTGTCATGACTTCTGGAAACCATTTCCTTTCGGAGACTCTTTCTTATACATCTTGAACCTCATCAAGACCATATTCTCAATGGCTAAGTCTATACTATCAATTTCATCTATCCGATAGATGTCTGTGAACTATGTGAGTATGTTGCACCTTCTTTATTTCTTTCATGCCAAGTAAATCACACTTTGAAATGATAGGAAACTCTTTTCCTGGGTTTATGCATCTTAAATCTTATCAAGATCATATTGGCAGAATTTCAATCTATCTAATAGATGTTCACGATCACTTAAGTATGTTGTATCTCTTAAAGTCTTTCATAGCGAACCTTTTCTTAACACCAAGTCATTACACTTTGTAATGATAAGAAACGTTTCCTAGAACCAGTATGTAACCCACATACATGTGATAGCAGATAACAACGATACTCCCACTGGCTTTGATATGGTTATATGACTTTTTTGGACTATTCACAAAATCCAGAACTTTTGGCACATTTTGCCAAACCGAAATCCAAACCTTTCCGACATATTAAAGGAAATCTTCCAGGCTATTCACAAAATCCAAACCTTTTGGCCTATTTTGAGAATCCGAATATCCTTTCTTGCAAGATGCCCATGGGACGAATCCCGGGGCCATGTACCTTTTGTAATGGCATGCTCTATGTGAGTCCCTATTAGTGTGCCGGTAAACCACACACGCTCCACTAACGACTCACACTATGCCATGCAGAATCCACTCGGATTTCATCTTCTATTGAGAGTGCCTCTGTCGGAATCAATTGCTTGACCCCAAGTGATGACTCATTCAACCAGATGTTCTGTAAGTACATTTCTATGTTCCCTTCTTTTGATGATTCAATTACTCCCACTGGTTCCTAGACTAGTTGTAAAATCAATCAAACTGTCACATAGACTGTGTCTCGCGCTAAGGTTCTCTTATTTGGTAGCAACCGGGCTCACCAATGCTTCCTAGTAGTCGGATTACTTATCCGTACCATCTTTAGTGTTTTACCACTAATCAGTATGTCACCCATATCATAACTCCTTATGACAGTGACCAAAACTACAGGTCAAGCGAAGAGAGGGTATGTCAGGTTTAACAGGAATCTGATTCCTGGTCAAGGCCTAGTGGTGACTAAAGGTTCTTTCACTTGGCTAATCCTTGAACTCCTTCAGGATTATTCTTACTCCCACTGTTTCCTTAGAACATGAGCTCTTTCTAAAAGGACTCTTCTTTCAAAGGATAACCGGGATGGCCAATGAAACGACATCGCTGATCAGTTTCAGGCTTGTCTTGAGATTCAGACGAATGCTACATGACCCTGGACTTTCTATGTACTAGTGGGACGATCCCAGCTTTACATTTCAGACAGTGTCGGCATAACCTAATTAGTCTAAGATATGGTCGGAATATGGTTTCTGCGGTCTGACTGGTTGAATATTTAATTCATTGAAATACTAATTGGAAATGTATCTTATACATCGAGGATCAAAACTATTTCGATCAATGCTCCATTGTCTTCCCTAAGACACATTATAACCATTAATGTTCTTGGAAGAGGATAAACTGTGAAACATTTTCTCAATCTATGTTGTCACTCAGGTTCTGTTGATCTTATACTTCCTTTGAAATCCTTGAACACTTCAAGGTTCCAATCAATCGCTTATTCCGATAAGCGAAGCCATATTTGTCAAACTATTTGGCAATTATCATGAAGTATAACTAATCGTGTTTTGTTCGAAGATTCGAGCAATACACAGTAACTTATGTGTCTGTTGCTCAAAATCTTAAGGTCTTTTACATCTCTATGTAAATTTATGACTTTGTTAATATTGTTCAAGACATGGAATCATCACATGAATCCAAGTCAATTGATTCCAAAATCCTATCCATTGGATCTTTGGGTGATGCATTTCTTGCAACAACTGGTTTTATTAAGAGCTCAATTAATCATGTGACTCTAAGTCAAATGATTCCAAAGTCTTATCCAACTGGACCTTTGGTTGAAGTGATTCTCATAAAATTCACTTTAACAATCATAAGGAACACAATTCATAAATCCAATCCCATTGGATGTATCAACATTCAAGTTATTACCATTTACGTCATCAACACATTCACACAACATTTTGAGGACAATTAAAACAATCATGTTTTAAAAAGAAAAATATTTTATTAAACCAGAATTATCCTCAGAACAATGTATTATGCGAATCCATGTCATATGTATCTATAAACTAATAACAAGAACAAATATCTAGCCTAACTCCAAAAAATGCACGAGCTCCAGTTCCAATCCGAATATGCTCCTGTGCGACAACATCCCACATCCTATAGAGTCCGTGCATACTGAGAAAATGTGAGAAACACATCCTGTATCAAGGAAATGAGGATCAGGTATTCTGAGTTTTAAGATATTACTGAGTTTACAAAACGGTTTGGCTTTGGAGCATTTTTCCAATCTTTCTGTGACTGTGTCCCACCTTATGGATTCCCAGTTTGAAACATCGAACAATCGGTCCAGACGATTTGGTTAATTTCTTGATGCACCTTAATACTGGACTCAATCCTGAAGCAGCTGAATAAATGAAACTATGCTTCTTCATGAACGACTCATACAGAGTCGACATTGAATGCATTTTCACGATTGTCTTATCCGGTTACCCTTTTTGTTCATCTGGATGAACAGATCAACGAGACGAGCTAATGCTTAATTCCCGATCACAAAGGGAAACCAATTTTATACTGTTCGCCTATGTATCCCTCAATCTCGGGAACACGCAAACTGGTGCTACTTCCTTCTAGCTTGCAACTTCAAGCTCTTTGAAGATCCTAGTTCATTCCCTTTATTCAACCAGTTCTCGGAACCTAGAGAACTTTTCCTCAACCAGCTGCGCTAACTTATCTGACCCCAAGAATTCTAAATCCCTGTAGAACTCGGGGTCAATGATCAATATCATAAGGCAACGAACTTCCTTGGACTCAATAGTCAAGGAGTCATGCTCATCACAAGCTGCTGTGTGATGCCATGTTTGGGAGCGGACACTCAGTTGGATATGGTTCTCCAGCAAAACTAAGAACTATTCTCTAATTGCAAAACCATATCACACAGTCAAGGCCGGTCAGCCTTACCATATTTAACAGGTGCTTTCTGAAACTCTCAGAAATGGGTGAAGGAGGGGAAGGAGGAGAATGACACTTTCTTCAAACATATATAAAATTTGAATTTATTAGTTTAATTAATCATTTTAAATAATTACCCAATTTATTATTTAACAAGGCTTGGATCCAAAATACCCCAACTATGCTGTCAAGAGGGATGCCGTAATCACAACACAGTGGTCATTAAGGTAGATAACATTTATCAATTTCAGTCTTATGAAATTCCTAGATCTGTGAGATTCATTGAACTGTTCAATGGCATGTTTAATCTCGGATATTCCCCACCGTTTGTGACTGGGATGCCGAGGATCACAAACCGGGTGTGAATAACCATGCAAATTAGCTTGGTACTCTCGTGGTCAATTGCCATCTTAAATTGATGTGCCGGTAAACCACACACGCTCCATCAACAATGATAACACCCAAGAAACCCATGCCACTCTTTATGAACACCGATTGGTGTGCCGGTAAACCACACACGCTCCACCAACGTTTCATAAAGTGCAATGTGCAATTTCATGGATTAGCATCAAATTCAAATTTTTCCTAAAGTAACTAGATTGGGATTTTGTTAAGGGTTCTAGTACTTTGAGCATTATACTTTTAATAATTAAGCGGTCCTATCAAACTCGTTCGGCTAACGACTCTCCACAGATCAGGTGAGCGGTGGGTGAGAATGGACACCCATTAGACCGCCATTTTATAGGCAGTCTCATTATACCCACTTTATAGATCAGCTTCGTGAATGAGGCCTACTATTGATTTAACTAACCAATTTATCTTATACATATAGTATTAACCTTTAATAATATATATAAGATATATATTAAACCTTTTAAAATATTCCAGGTTTATCTTTTAATATTTTTAAATTTAACTATTAAATTTAAAATTAAATTAAACCTTTTAAATTCGATTTAATTATCCTTTAATTAAAAAATTAAATAAATTAATTAAATTTAGATATTTTAAACCTTTTAAAATATTTTAGGATTTATCCTATAATTTTCGAAATTTAACTATTAAATTAAGATTAAATTAAATCCTTGAATTATCTTTTAATTAAACAAATAATTAAATTAATTGAAATGTAGATAGGTTTCACAAATTAATCAAATTAATTTAAACCTATCTTAAACCCCTAATTTTCGAACAACAAATAATGGGTTTAAGGTTATCCATGTAATTAAACAATTAAAGTTACCAAAAATAGAAAGCCTTCTAAACCCTAAGTCAATTTCGAAAAATACCAAGGGGAGGGGATAGGGTTTCTAAAACCCAAACCATAAATCGATTGCCCTATTAAGGGTTTAGAAACAAAAACCCTAAATTTTAGGAAAAATTATTACAGCAATTCAACAAGAAAACAGCCAAATGCTCAGATACCACTGAAAGGTTTTCTGCAAATCTATGAACTAAAACCCTAAGTTCACATGCAACCTAGATTGGATCTATGTTTTCTTGCTTTGAACATGTAACTAATTCCTAAAGGCCAAACAAAAATTAACTAAAAGAATAAATCAGAAAACTAACCTTTAGTTGTTTTTTGCAAGCTAAGCAGCACAAGTGTCCTGCCTCAAATGAGATCACACCCAAGCTAGGGAGGTAGGTCACGAAATTTAGAGAGAAAATAGAGTCAAAAGTCGTGCCAAATAGTGTGCATGGGGCTCCCTATTTATAGGTTCCAACCGATAACCAGATAAACCTTTAAAGATAAACCTTTTTGAATTCAAATAAGATAAGCCTTTATCTTACAATTCAAATCTATTTATCCTAACTTATTATCATCAAAATTATGTATTATCCCATACATAATTTCGTGGTCACTTGGTTTACTATAACTGTCACTTACTCAACTATTGAATAATTACAGTTTCAGTCCCTGCACCTTTAATTAATTAAATTAATCACCAAATTAAATCCAATTAATTCCAGATTAATTTTTAATAAATTAATATAGTTTCTAATTAAAATATTATCACTTTAATATATTAACAAACCATATATTTAATTCCTATTGATTTATTAATCATATAATAAATCAACCTTTCTCTCTACCGAACTTTCTACCAAACCTCCAGCTATGAGGGCAACCCAAATGGACTTTGCTACTATTAATTAGGTAAATACAAATTATTAGTCATGGCTTAGACACCTAATCCAACAGAAAATCAGTAGCAAAGAAACGACCCACAAGGTGGATACAAGGCTTCTTTGACTCCAAAATTCGGTTTTCAGTCATCATTCGTGGTATTTACGTTTCTTCATTTAATTTTCATATAGTTTAGTAGTTATAGTAGCTTAGTTTGGTGTTATTGGGTATGACAACCATTAGTATTAGGCTAAAGTTTCTCGATTTTTATGGTTACTGTTTTGGATGTTTTGGATCTGAGTTTTATGCAAGTTAATCATTCGGTTATGTTTATTAGCTCTTTTTACCTTTTCATTGCTGTGGTTGAGTTTGGATGTCTGATGGTTTTGGCTTGATCTTTATTGCTTCTATTTCTGAGTTATACTTCTGATTTCAGTAAGTAAGTGAGGCTATGTTTTGGTTTTAGTTTAGTTTAAGTTTATGCTTGGAATTGGATTTTGTTAGATTTTATGCTTTTGGACTAATTTTGGTAAAATAGAGACTAGACCCTCTGGTTGTAGCATGACACTGCAACTGGTAATCTATCACCTACCTTGACCACAAAACTCCTGTGGATCGACCCTGACTACCACTGTACTAGTGAGAGTGAGGTTTTACTTATTTTTGACCGCACGACGACCTAGGTGCTGTCAAATTTTAGCACCGTTGCCGGGGAGTTGTGAGCTTAAGAGTAGGTGATCTGTAGGGATTTGTTTTCTGATTTTTTTATGTTCAATTTTAGTCTTTGGCTTTTTGGTATGTGTGCCTCCTCATAATGGGCGATTACATATATCCGGATCAATATTAGGAGTATTATGAAAATCTGGCCGACAACTATTACGAGGATGATTGCTACAATGGATCATTCGATGACAATGGATGGCGGACCGATGAGTCATCTCAACCTGAAAATTCTGTAATTTGGGCCCAATTATTGGAACTCATAGCTAACACCTACCAAATTCAGAAGGATCAGGCTGATGCTCTTGTAAGATTACAATGTTCATTAGATAAGTTGGAGGAAAGTTGGAAATGTTCACCACCCTCGCCAGAACCTGAGGCGAGTGATTTTTATTCTAATGATACTATGTGTGAACTTGGATCACCTGAATATGTGATGGAAGGGCATACACATTGGGAAAGTCAAGAGACCACTAAGAGGGTCGAAAATGTTGTTGAGGAAGAGGTTGTAGGTGACAATGCTACCTCTGCCTCAACAGCTTTTGATGTTTTTGAAAATGTTGAGCTGGTGATGAGTGAATCCATTCCATCACCAGACAATTTGGTTGATGGAGATGTTGTGGAGGGGGCTGTAAGTGACAGTACAGACCCCAACCCAACAACTCCCGAAATTGTTGAAGCTGTTGATACTTTTGGGGAAGGGGGCGTAGATGATAATACTACCCCCGAACCTAAAACTTTTGAAAATTTTGAACATTTTGAATGTAAGGATCTGGTGATGGGTGACTTTATACCACCACCAGATGAAACCAGTCGCTCACTCTTGGTACCGATCCACCTGTTGGACGATGATCAAGAAGATGAGGCCGACGAGTTGGTCTTTGAAAACAATAAACATGATTTCTTTGCTACTCATGATCCATTCATGAATGGAAAATTAGATGTAATCAATACCATCAATGAGGACAGATGGAAGCATCCTGATATGTTGTCTTCCGATCCCATTCGACTGGAAAATTTTTATTGGTACTGCAAGCCAAAATTGCAAACTGAAAATAACATGCAATATGTAAGCAACAAACGAGGCGCAAAGCAACTACTGGAAGCATCATTAGGCGCGCTCCACATCAAACCTATGATCTTGAAGAGATATAAAAGGAAGGATCGAGCTTGGAGGTTTAAAGCTACTTCCAAGCATTCGCGGGAATTAATCAGAAAACAGCAACTGGGCAGCAGGAGAGGAACCGGCAAGCCATTCGACCCAGGAAAGCTGAAGGAGCATGTGGACAATGAAGGGACGGTGGAGGCAGAAATACAGCAGAAACAGAAGGCGTACAATCCACCGTAGCTGAAGTAGGAGGAATCCGTCTGGCTGAAGACGTAAAACTTAGCGCTTATTGGGAGGCAACCCATCCTTATAGGTCTGGTATTGTATTTTTAGGAATAATTAGGAAGATATTATCGTCTTTGTCACAGGTGTAATTGGTTCGAGGCAAGTGTGGGGCCACACGAAGGCGTTTGGAAAAATTGAAGACCGCACCGCGGTATGGCGTTTTAGCGCGACGGGGGATCGCAAAACAACCCGATGCGCAGGGGCTGATTTTAGAACACGCGTGTCGTGGCTAGCTCTTACCCACGTCATGGGAAACAATCGGACCGACTGTCTTTATAAGGTACGTCACTTTCATTCGTCGCACACACACAAACCCCACGCCGCGCCTCAGAGCTCCGATCAACCGACTTTTTTCTCGTTTTTTTCTCGTGTATTCGATTCCTACAATCGACGTATGTCTTTCTAACTTGTTTTTACTCGTTAGAACAAGCAATTAGGCCGTGAAATTGGTTGAATTCTTCAAAAAATTGAAAAACTTAGAAATCGACAATGCTTGCTCGTAGGGTGTTTTGTTCACAAAATATTTTCCCTAGAGGGGCTAGTCGGTACTTACGCTACCTTGTAGTGGTGTTGGATCATGTTAATAGGCGAGAAATCATCGATTTGGGGTTTGGTTTTCGAAACGGATTACGGTGCGCCGTGCCCTGGTTCTTGGGCCGCGCCGCGGCTCAGTGGGGAAGATAAAAGGACTTATTTTGCAAATTTTTGTTTTGTGTGGTTTGCTTGTTTATGCAGATGGCCTTCAGGCACAACCATCCATTTCTCCAGTTTCCTGATATTTTGGAGAGTTTAGTTGAGTTTACACAACGGAGGGACGCACTGATCAGTCGCCGGGTTCTCGAGGCGACGATTTTAGACAGGGACATCCTTGTAGAGGCCAGACTGTGGGTCAAGATCGAGCCCTTTCTCCACCGCACCTGGTCCACTGGAGATTCTACATTCACATGCCGTGGTTGGGATAGGCTCATGGCCAACCAGGACAATGTCGTATACACGGAGCTTCTTTTGGAGTTCCTTTCCACGATCCAATACGCACCAGCCTCGCGGGAGGTACGGTCCAGGCTCATCAGCTTTCTATTGGGAGGAGCCAGCAGGGAGTGCAGTCTCTGGGAGTTTGGGAGACACACAGAGTTATACACGGAGGAGGATCTTCAGAGCCGCCACTTTACGCCATTTCTTCGGGCGTGTATCGAGGGGCAGCCCGCGCGGGAGGCCAATGCAGTCATTTGGGCCACGTTATCCAATGTACACTTCGAGGTGGGGTCGACCAGGGAGAGCCAGCAGACTCACCAGCAAGGCGTCGCCAGAGAGTTGCTGCACCACCAGACCCACCAGCACAGTCACAACAGGAGGAGACGACAGCTCTCTGCCGATTGGAGGGCAGGGTTGCCAGGATTGAGGATCAGCTGAAGTGGATAGGGGAGGTCTTATTGGAGATGGCCACCCAGCAGGAATGACGCCCTCGACCATTCCCAGGCCGAGCACACAATCATGAGGTCGGTCCATCCAGGCCACTCAGGGGCGATTGATGTATTTTCCTTTTCTTTTGGGATATATGTACCGTACCTATGAAACTGACTTATTTTGTTTATATTTCATTTTCGTTTAGATGTTTGTTTGTTCTTTATGCATATAATTTTGTTTGTGAGTGATGCATGTAATACCTGAATGGAGAATCTTTGGAGGAGTTGTTTCAGGCAAGTGTGGGGTCACCGTGCCCCTGCCACGTGCCTTGATCACCGGCGTGTTTACTGTTGCTCTATAACTCCTAGAAATTCTAAATTGTGGAGATGTTCGTGTTTTTGTACCTGTGACAGTCAAGTAACATCAAGCAGTTAACCGTCAAATGGGTAACTCTTTCTCCCTAATTTTGAAATAATTTTGTACAACGGGGATGTTGTACGGTTTTAAGTGTGGGGTGTGGACGGTCGAAAGAGATTTTTTTGAACTTTTTGCGGGAAATGACCGATTTTCAAAATCTTTAGCAACTTTTTCAAGATTTTTAATAGATTGTAATTTTGAAACGAATAATTTGTGAATGTTATAGCATTAGTATTTTTCAAGAAATACTGTTTAGTTTTATCATGCTATTAGTTTAGTCTAATAAGTTGAGTTTTAGGAGTTAGAAGATTGGAGTATTTTAGGATTGGAATTTAGGAAGGGACTGTCAGTTAGTGGCCTTTGTTGTTTGAGCCGGTAGGTCCGAAAAGGGTGGCCTCGAAGAGGCATTTATGCACCTTGCCACCTAAGATCGTCTGGTCTAGGATGGTATTTCTGAAAGTTCGTTACACGGACAACATCGAAATCCATGGATAGTCTTTTATGGCCTTTAGAATCTGAATGAGTATGTACACTTCATTGTGGACAGAAAATTTACAATCAAGGGTTCTTTAGAAAGTCATGAATTCCAAAGAATATTCTGGTTATGTTTTCACAAACTATTTCACTCTAACTCTTAAGGCAATAAGCTTTGAAATTGAACACGTTCAAGAATTGTTTGAGTCTTAGTTAGAATCTTTTAAAAAACTCTCTTGCTTGGGGAAAAGCAAGGCACAAGTGTGGGGTGTTTCACAACGCCTAGTAATATCAAGTATTTTAGTCGTTGTTGAACCCTATTCTTGGTGATTTTATATCATATATGCTGTCGTATTCTCACTTTTTGTGTCGGTGCTAGTTTGGAAAGAAAAGATGTAAACAGGGGCTAAATGCGTACAAAATGAAAGAAGTTTGGAGATAAGGACAAAAAGAGTCGAATTCACACGTGCGCCACGGAAAGCAAGAGGGCGCGCCACGCTGAGTCAACGATGAGGCGGTGAGAAGAATTCAAATGCCGAACAAACATGGATAAACCCATACACGCGCCGCGGATTATATATACGCGCGACGCGACTCTTTAGTTTCCACAACTATAAATCGAGGTTTCTAGGTCGAAATCATTAGCAAAGAAACGACCCACAAGGTGGATACAACGCTTCTTTGACTCCAAGATTCGGTTTTCTGTCATCATTCGTGGTATTTATGTTTCTTCATTTAATGTTCATATAGTTTAGTAGTTTTAGTAGCTTAGTTTGGTGTTATTGGGTGTGACAACCATTAGCATTAGGCTAAAGTTTCTGGATTTTTATGGTTACTATTTTGGATGTTTTGGATATGAGTTTTATACAAGTTAATCATTCGGTTATGTTTATTAGCTCTTTTTACCTTTTCATTGCTTTGGATAAGTTTGGATGTTTGATGCTTTTGGCTTGATCTTTATTGCTTCTGTTTCTGAATTATATTTCTGATTTCAGTAAGTAAGTGAGGCTAAGTTTTGGTTTTAGTTTAGTTTAAGTTTATGCTTGGAATTGGATTTTGTTGGATTTGATGATTTTGGACTAATTTTGGTAAAATAGAGACTAGACCCTCTGGTTGTAGCGTGACACTGCAACTGGTAATCTATCACCTACCTTGACCATGAAACTCCTGTGGATCGACCCTGACTACCACTGTACTAGTGAGAGTGAGGTTTTACTTATTTTTGACCGCACGACGACCTAGGTGCTGTCACATAGATCCTATCTAGGTTGCATATGAACTTAGGATTAAATTTTATTGATTACATAAAACCTTTCACATATGTCAAGATCTTTCATTTGGCAGAGTTCCGAAATCCATGACTGGATTTCGGTATTCCATGACTTGGACATATAAGATACATAATTAGAACAAGGACATTCATAAACAAGCATGTTCATTCAAAATGTGAAACTAAGTTCCTAACACACACTTTAGAAACATAACTATTTTTTTACATCAATCAACACTTAAGAAAATATTCTAACACCCAAACATTCCATCACAAGTTTAAATACCACCAACACAACTATCCAAACACAAATAAACTCCGGGTTGGTCAACGACCCGTTCCGAACACTAACAATCTAGAGAAATAATACGAGGTATGTTGTTAAACTGAGATGAAGAGGATCCATTTTTGTGGAAGATTATTAATTATACATTGGGTGAAAACCTAGTGTGTGTTGAAGTGGAAATACAGATAGATGAGATTTTAGAGAGTTAGGGTACAACTGTAAATAAGAGACAATTGAAAAAGGGTCCTGTGTGACTACAGTGTCTAGGGTTAAATACCAAATTCAGAGGAGGCTCGAGTGAAACTTGAGATAGTTTCAAGTATTCTATTTATTCTAGATTTTTATCATAGCGCTAATGAGTTGTGTGACGTGAGTAAGACATTTTGATGTCTGTGTTTTGTATATTATATAAGTATTTCTTCTACCCTAACCCGTGAGAAGGTATAAGTAGGAGGAATCGATAACTGGCGTGTCGCAAATGGAGTAGTAAAGTGAGGGAGAATGAGATTAGAATCGGTGAAACCGTTTTTCGATTGAGTTAGAGTAAACCATTTCAAGGAGATTTGAAAAGGAAATTAAATTCCAGACGGTTATAATGGATTAGTATTATAGAATGAGTGTGTATGGTACACTGAGAATGTAACTTGATGTGAGTCGTAAATATGAGTATATGTAAATGATGATGGTGGTTGGAAGTGAGGTGAGATATATTGGTGTCGACGATGTTATAGCAAATGGTGTGCCCTGAAAGAGTGAGTAACTGCCCATGTGGCAATCGAGATAGCCAATATGGCTATATAGATCATCTTATGAGGATAATGACGGGCGTTAAGATTTTGCGGAAAAAAGAACTTGAGTGAGAAAATTTCTAAGTGTAACGTGAATCGAGAAAACTTGAGTTCCATAGCTATATTATGAGTAAACGGGATGTGATAGCATGTACATGTCATATGAGAGGATGAGATGATAATATCATTATCGTATCTGATGTCTGATTGCGGTGGTGAAATGGTTATATAAACCATACCTATTCCAAGAGATTCTGAGGACCAAATCTTTTGAAGGAGGAGAGAACTTGTGAGACCCATTTTCTTTTGAGATGCTTATTATGGTAAGTAGAGTTATTACCTTATAGTTGGTATGGTTCTAACTATGAGTTTCTTAGAGTAGGGTGTGGTGATCTTTTGTGATTGCCTTTGAGTTTTGAGTTGTTGATGAGTAATAAGAGGTTGAAGCCGTTCTTATGTACTAATCTTGGTGTGATTAAGATTAGTTAGATTGTCATATGAGTTTGGGTGGTTAGAATCCCATTTGAAAGATGTTTGTGATTGAAAAAAGCTAAAAAGAGGTTACACAGGTCGTGTAGGGTCACACGGGTCGTGTAATGAGGATTAGAAACTGATCCGAGACCTTTCCAGAGTTACACAGGTCGTGTAAAAATGGTCCAGAAAGCTGACCGAGGGCTAAAACAGGTTATAGGGGTCCTTTTCGCTAGCACGAGCATGCTGCGAACATTAGCGGCGCTAATGTCGCAGCAGACCCACTTAATGTGCGTTTTTGCTTCATTTTGGGGAAAAACTCATTTCGTGGTTTTCTCTCTAAAACCCTAGAAACATAGGCTAAACCTTGTAAAGTTGAAATAGGAGCCTAATATTCAAGAATTGAAGTTAGGGTTCGATATCTTGCGGTTCAAAAGGTAATTTCCCTTGTTTTGGCTTCAATTTGATGGTTGTATTACTTGAATTGAGATGGTTTCAGGTGGTATTGATGAATCACCTACAACTAGCATGAATTAGAGTGATTTTACTTGTATTAGTGTGTGTAAGGGAGTTATAATCTTAAACCCTAGCTAAGAAAGTGTTGTTCTTGCATTTTGTGGTTGATTGAGTGAGGTTCTGTGGAATTGAGAGCTGTAACATAGATATTGTTGCTATCTATTGTCATAGTTCCTTTTCACATTGGATTGATTTCTCTTTTGAGATGTGTTGGTATCGAGTATTGATTGAGCTGTTATGATACAGCCAAGTGTAGTAAACAGGAGCCCGATACGCCAGTTCGTGGAATTCCATGTACTGAGCCGATATCAGGTGAGTACTCTCTAGTACTTTAGTAGAGTTATATTTGATATATATTTGAGATATATGTGGTATATGTATATATATAATTGTGTGCTACGTTGTTGTTATTGTTGTAACCTTTGGTAGAATGAATTGTTATCTGTGAGTGATACTAATTGAGTTAAATATACATATTGATTGTATGAATCGAGTAGAGGCTAGAGTGGTTGTGTTACAAAGTTTTGAGTCAAATTATACAACCATGAGGGTTATTAGTATGGAGCATAGGTGGATATAGAAGGAGTTAATGTGAGTGTTCTGGATTAAGTTATGAGCAATACTATTCGTGGTACTTGCTGTTAAGTTGATGTTTCTTAACGTTTAGCTGGTGTTTTGTTAAGCTAATGTGATTGCAGGTTTCAGATATAAAGAGGATATAAATATTTGCTAATGAGATTAGCAAGAGCAAATGATGAGAATGTGTAGAGAGATTTTTGGAGTGTGTTGTAAGATGTGGTTGATACCATATGTTCATATATCTATATATTAATACGTCTTGTGTTGATGTTGAGCAACGGGATTACTCACTAAGATTTTTATAAGCTTATACTTGAGTTGTATGTTGTTTTGCAGGTATCTGTAGCAGTGATAGGGGAAGACATGTGATAAAGAGAGATGGACAACTTAGAGCCTGTCCTTTAGTTGTATTGGATTTTATTTGTAATGACAGGTCTGTAATTTGAGGAACTTTTTATGTAATTAATATATGATAACATCTTGTTTATGTGGTTCGAGTACAAGTATGCCCATTTTGCTGTATTATTGTTTGAAAACTTTTGGATGTACTTTGTATGAGAAACCGGGTGTTACATTTAGTAGTATTGTTCCCACCATATACCTATATTATAATATAGTTATAAAATGATATTGGATTTTAAAAGAAATTAAAAGTATACCTTCTAAGCAAAAACATTTTCAATGATAAATTGGTCAAATTTAGATCTTTGAAAAATCTAAGATAGTGAACATATTACATAATTAGAATAAATTACTAATGGTTGATTAACATCCCTTTCCATGATAAATATTAATTTTACATCGTAAAAGTTATATCTAATATATTCAATAGTTATGAATTATAAATATCTTAGTGAAACGAGGTCGTGCCATGTTTTTTAATACCAATGCACTAACAACTTTTCGGTTTATGCCTTCACTTTAACCACGTCTATTATCAACTTTTTTTTGCAAGCTCGTGAAAATAAAAGTTTGTTTGAACTTCTTTTTCTTTTCTCGCTAATTATGCCATTTTCTGGACCTTGGGGTGTGAGGTTTGCCACTGTTTATGTGATTACTACCCTCACAAAGTGGATAAGTTTTGAAAAATAAAATAGCGCCTTTTACATTAAAATGACAACGTAGGCCTTATTTAAAATAACTAGTTTATTTTAAACCATTTTAAACAAAACCATCACGGATCCATTTACATGGGTAAGAATGATAATAAAGCATACATAGGATGTTTTAAAGAGATAACCTTTGTAGCCCTTAAACCCTCTTGGATTTCGGGTGTTGTAACGCCCCGGTTTTTCCTGGTACGTTTTATTTTATATAATTTAATTATTATGAGACATTGGGTTAATTTAATTAATAAAAGTCTGAATTTTTATTATTTTTGGGCTCTTATTAGTCATCTCTTAGGCTCCTCTTGTGTGAGTCCATGGGCTATGGGCTTGGAGACAAGAAAACCCATTAGGCTCAACACTACTTAAAGTGTTATTTGATTTCATTTCTACATCACTCACTTGAAACAAATAAACCCTACTTCCTCTCTCTCTCCTTCCTCCCATACAACATCTCCATCCTCATCCAAGAACCTTCTTGGTGTACTTTGTTTCCTCCTTCAATTCTTGGTATGTCCACAATCTTTTTGATGTTCATTTCCTTAGCATTTCTATCATTTTATGTACTTAATCTCTCTATCTTCTACTCCTACTTTTGGATTGGGTTGTATCTATTTTATTATTGTAAGATTTCATGTTTAATATCATCCTATGATCTCATCTACATCCCATATATGGTGGATGATGGATCTAGATGAGTATATGTTACAAAGAGATCTAATGATTCATGAAAACCACCAAGTCCATGACTTGTGTTGATGAAAGGAAGATGGATCTTGTGATTGTTGTCTTTCTTGTTATTTTGATTATGTACACATCTTATGATGTTAAAGATCTGAATAAACCATCTCATTACATCATTTTGATGTGTATATAAGTATGAGTGTATGTAAAAGATCATAACATAAACCCTAATTGAAAATCATGATCTTAAGGTTTTGTATTTGGATTTATGATTGAGTTCTTGTAGTTTTCAATTGGCTTAATGAAACCCTAATGATCTCTAATCCTTTTAAGTACCACCATGTTCATGGGGACTAAATAGGATGAGTTGGTACATCCTAGAATGTATCCCAAAGAGAAAAGGGTGGATTGGCCAAGAAATGTTGTTAAGGGCTATGTTTCTGTTTCAATCAGATTATGTAGTCATATTGTAAAAATCATATCTTGAGTTCTAGAACTCAAATGGACCCAACACCAGTGCCCAAAGTTCAAAAATTGAGTTGGGTAACCTTCTTAAGAAGACACTCTCGCTGAAAAGGACTTTATTTTTGGGAAACAACAGCTTCTTTGCTGTTAGGTCTAATCCGGGTCTGCTGTGATATGTCACTTTGTTTTTATCATTTCTAGGGCTTGGGAAATGATCCAGAGTGATTCCAAGTTCCCACATGTACATTACATATTGAATTAAAGATCTAAAGAAGATGGATCCACACTCCAGATCAGTGGACAGTCACCAGCTTATACTGGTTCTGTGATTGTCCACAATGTGAATTTTATATCCAGAGCTTGGGAAATCCTTTTTAATCGATTCCAACTCTGAGACTTGTATCTATGTGTCTTTTGTTCCTCTGATTTTTGGTTTGGGCTAATTTCACCCACAAGTTGGCTAGAGTTGGCCAACATCACCTGACTGTCCGTTTGAAGACAGCAGTGATATGTCTTTTTGTAAATTTTATATCTCTTTCATCCTTTGAAGTTAGGAGGAGTTATTTATGGTTCTAGAAACCTAAGTCATTGTAGTTTCTTGTAAAAATTATTTAGGCCTATGCTTCTGTTTTATATTTTGGAGTAATTCAGTCTCGAACAGTAGGTCTGTTTTAGAGACCTTGCTGTGATTACTCCTTTCTCATTCCTTAGCTTCACAACTTCATCCTTCTAATCTTTAGTCTTAATTAGGTGAAGTGTTGAAGTTTGCACAACCTTGATAGCCATATATCGACTTCTATCTGTTATATCACTCACTCAAGGTGAGTTCTCTCACACCGTTGTATTGATGTTTGTGTTTGCTAGTTAGCTCGTGTGTGATTGTTTAGATTTATTATTTAAAGCATGCTATATTATTATTATTATAAATCGTACATGTGCACTGTATGTAATTGATTATTACTATGAGGGGTAGTTAGGTAAGATCACCAACATTATACTCTTCATGAGGTGCGGGGATCGGGGCGAAAGGATACGGGATTTACCCGGTGCGGCTCAAACCTACAAGTCCGCCCTATTTTATATAAGCACTGATTCGTTCTTTGCTTAGTTTTTATAATTATAATACAAAATGGATTAGGGCTGGTAAATGTGAATATTAATATGATGTCTTTGTTTGGATTCACTAAGCTTTGTGCTTATGGTTTTCCCTAACATTTTTCAGGTGTTAAGATCAAAGAGGCTAAGGCGTGACTTGGAGCACCGTGATGCCACTACTAGAAGAATTTCTATTTTGGGACGTTATCATTATTTTGCTTCCGCACTTTACTATGTTTATTTTGCCATAAGTTGGTTTTGAAATAATTATCTTTTGGAAACACATAATATCTTTTTATAAAATTGTTTTAAAAGTTCAAATATTTTGCGAAAATTTTTGGGTGTTACAGGTGTTGACGTAGATGACAAAAATCAAGAAGCTTGATTTATCTACAAGTATCCACCACCAAGGTAAAGGCACTTGTAATGCTATGCCCATATTGTATACAGAATGTCTTAAGCCTTTAAGTGCTTAACAAAGTAAGCACTAAATGAGAAGTGCTTCTAAACTCTAAAACTTGTAACAAAGCTTACAAAATAGATAAGAGAGGGAGGGAGATGCAAGTCGACGATTTTGAAGAGATGGGAGCAGAAAACTCCTTGCAACAATTGCACAACAATCTCTTATATACTCACATGTGTGTACCATGACCCATACCATCAATTAATGCAAAAGATGTGATCTTTTTGGGTATGGTTTTGTAAGGTGAAATTTGACAAGCAACCTCCACCCACAATATATGTGGCCGGCCATCATAAAGTGGAAAAGGGCAAGAGTGTCCAAAACTCTTCCTTTAGAAACTAATTAAGTCTAGTTACTGTTGGGATTTGATCACATAAACACATAAACACATGAAGTGGAAGACTGATCGGGCCATTTTGGTTTGAAGTAAAATGTATTTAACTTGATAAATTAAGCATTGTTTAACCAAGAATGGCCCTACTTTTGATGGAATTGAGTGAATTACATGCAGGGATTGAAAAACGGGAATTTTGGGCGAAAACCACGCATTAAATGGACATCGGAAGCGGGAGAAAAAGCTCAGCGTCCCAGGCAGCGTCCCAGACGCTGACCTGGAACTCTGGGCCATTTTGAAGGGAAAAAGCAAGCCAGCGTCCTAGGTGGCGTCTGGGACGCTGGCCTAGGACGCCCAACGTTTTTGGAGCGTCTCGTTCTGGGACGTTGCTCGTCGTAAAAGCTGAAGAACTGCACTCAGCGTCCCACAGGCGTCTGGGACGCTGGCCTAGGACGCTGCCGCCTAGAATGCCCTAAATTGCCTTTTTTAAGCCACTCTTTTTAATGGAACTTTATCCCATCGACCTAAGTCAGACTCCAGATGATTTTCCTAGGGTTTTGACAGTTTTGCAAGGCCAAAAACACTCCCAAATCATCTCCAAACAATTCCCAATCTCAAAATCAACCTCTTTTGCATCAAGATCAAGCCAGAATCTCTGAAGTTTTGAAGATCCAGACATGTTCATCATCTCCAACACAGAGTTTGCATCAATTCAAGTCATGAGTAGCTAAATCATCCCGTGATCACAACCGGGAGTAGGTTTTGATTTCCTTTCAGTATTGTATTTAGATTTGAACTTTTTAGATTCATGAACACAGTGTTTGGATTGTTTGCTTTTAAATCATATGACTAGATTCCATTACTTGTTCTTAAATTGTTGCTTGATTGAGTGTAAGACAATTCTATTGTGATCTTCCCCACCGTGCCAAATCATCCACAGTGGTGTGTAGGACGGAGGGTGCGGATTTTACATAGTTTGATCCCAGATTTAGTCAGTAACAATACGATTATGTCTATGTAATCTGAATGAACGCAAAATTAGTAAAATCTGATATAATACATTGTTAGGAATCAAAACTGAAACCGTGAGTGATCACACCTTTCTCTGATTGAATTAAACCCTTGCAAGCATTGTTTTTCTGATTTTGTTTACTTTTAAATCTGTTAGAACTAGATTGTTAACCATAAGCTCCTCGTGGATTCGACCCTTACTTGCCCTAGCTATTAGTGCTTTTAAGGTTATTTTTGATTGCATCAACGACTGCGATCAAATTTTGGCGCCGTTGCCGGGGAGCTATTGCGCTTAGCAACCTAGTTCCTTTGCTGATTTAATTTTTGTTCCTTTTTACGCGTTTTTGTTCGTGTTTTGTCTCTTCAGGTTCGACGAGTTGTATGCGCACTCGTAGTTCCGCACAGTCATCTCCGTTGATTTTCAACCCAGAAATCGAAAGATCTCTCATTGGGAAACGTTCTCGTGGGAGCTGTTCAAACAATCCAGTCAAAGAGGAAGTTGTTGAAGAAACCGTTGAACCGATGGCACAACGAAGGACCATGGGCGAATTTGCCCGACCTTCTCTCGACGGGGCTCGATCATGCATTCGCCGACCGACAGTTGGAGCAACAAACTTTGAGATCAAGACGCATGTCATTCAGATGGTGCAAAACAGTGCTCAATTTGACGGGTTACCGGATAGTGATCCCAACACGCACATCACTAGCTTCTTGGATATTTGTGACATGTTCAGAATTGACGGGGTAGAAGAAGATGCAATCCGTCTTCGACTTTTTCCATTTTCCTTACGTGGCCGAGCAAAGAGATGGTTCTCCTCATTACCATCCGAGTCAATCACCACATGGGAGGATCTAGCCAACAAATTTCTAACGAAGTACTTCCCACCCGCCAAAACCAACATGTTGATCAATGACATTATGTCATTCCAAATGGAAGACGGCGAGTCACTTTACGAGGCTTGGGAGAGATATCACGAGTTGCTGCAAAGATGCCCCCACCATGAACTTCCACTTTGGAGACAAGTTCAAACATTCTTCAATGGGTTGGATTTGCAAACTCAACAATCCATTCACGCGGCCGCCGGTGGCTCCATGAGAAACAAGACGCCTCAAGAATCCTATGAGCTCATAAATGAAATGGCCATGAATGGAAATCCCGCACCTTCCTCCACTCATAAAGGCAAGAATGTTCGTTTCGTAAACTCCACCCAATCCAATGATGTTATGGCCGAGATGCTTGCACAAATGAAGAAGTTAACAACCGAGGTGAACCAACTCAAGCAAAAGCCTCAAGCCCAAGCCCGGCCCGTTTGCTCACTATGTGATGGCTCACATAGAACTAAAGATTGCAAGAAAGGGAGCATGTTTGCACACACCAATGATGAAGATGAAGATGTTGAAGAAGTGTTCTACTCTTCTGGTGACCATCTTGATTTCAAAGACGATAACCGGAATGCTTATAGACCCCCACCACAAAGAAGCAATTACAACAATCAAAACAACAATGACCGGTGGAGAAACAACAATGCAAATGCAAACTGGAGGAACAACAACATGAATACAAATTCTAATTGGAGGGGCAACAATTCTAACAACACAAATCAAAATCAAAATCGGGGTGCACCATCAACTCAAGGGAATCAAGAAAAGCCAAACGACTCTTCCATCGACAAAAAGCTTGATCAGATGATGGAATTGATGAAGGAGGGTTTCAATCGGACCGAAGTCAACTCAAAATCCATCGCGGCATTAGAGAAACAAGTTGGGCAATTGGCGGAGCAAATGAATCGGCGACCACCGGGGAACTTTCCGGGCACTACACAAGTCAACCCGCAACATGCAAGAGCTTCAACAAGCAACTCGAATCAATCACACGTTAATGAGGTAAAAATTCTTCGTAATGGAAAAACTTTTGATAATAATGTGCATAAGCCTACACCACCCGAGGATGAAGTGGTGGTGGAGGATTATGTATCTTCCGATGATGATGAATCGGAAAATGATAAAAGTGTGAAAAAGAGCAAAATTGTTAATGAAAAAGATCCATCAAAAGCCAAACTTAAAGGAAAAATGCATGAATCGGATGAGCCCAAAGTTGGGGAGGGGTCTGTGGAGGCTAATACCACCCCCTACCCAACAGCTTTAGAAAAACCTGAAAAACCTCTTTTTGGAAAAAATGGGCCTCAATCGGATGATATTTGGGAAACTTTTAGTCAAGTAAAAATTAATCTCCCACTTATTGATGCGATTAAGCAAATTCCGGCTTATGCAAAATTTCTTAAAGATTTGTGCACACATAAAAGAAAGCATCGAATCCCCACAAGGGGCAATAGCACCGCACATGTTAGTGCCGCATTTTTGGGGTCGCTTCCTCCCAAGCTCAAAGATCCCGGAGCACCCTTGATCACTTTTGAAATTGGAAATATTAAAATAAAAAGGGGACTTCTTGATCTTGGAGCTAGTATTAATGTTCTTCCGGGAAGTTTGTATGACAAATACGAGTTTGGTCCTTTACAAACCACTGATTTTTCTGTTGCTATGGCCGATTTGTCACTCAAACTTCCTAGAGGAATTTTGATGGATGTCATTGTTAAAGTGGGAGATTTTTACTATCCCGTTGATTTTGTTGTCATGGATTCGGATACGCAATCCAAGGACAAACAACAAAATGTCATTCTTGGTCGTCCCTTTTTGGCCACTGTCAATGCCCAAATCAGTGTGCGAGACGCTGCAATTGATGTGACTTTTGGCAACCGCAAGTTGAGACTTCAAGCCTTTGGACCAAACGCTAACCCCCCAAATCATGGTGATTGTTTTATGATCGACACTATCGGAGATTGTGTTCACGAGCATACCGCAAATATGCTCACCGACATCGCCGATGATTTGGAGGATCTTTTTTGTGATAGTGACAGGGTACAAGAGATCGATGCACAAAAAGAATAATTGAATGCTGTTTATGGTCACGCATCCACTTGGTCCAACCCGATTGATGCTCTCCCGACTTCCATTGATTCGAAGATGAAGCCGTCGTTGGAGCAACCACCGGTTGTCGAGTTGAAAAAATTACCGGACCATCTCAAATACGCTTTTTTGGGCCCGAATGAGACTCTCCCGGTTATCATCGCAGCAGATATGACAAAAGAGCAAGAAGAAGCATTGATGAAGGTGTTGCATACTTATAAAGCTGCAGTTGGGTGGACAATTGCAGATCTCAAAGGAATCAGTCCGACAATTTGCATGCACCGGATCATTACCGACCCGTCCGCAAAACCGTCACGCGACACTCAAAGACGGTTGAATCCAAACATGCGCGAAGTCGTCAAGAAAGAAGTTTTGAAGTGGTTGGATGCCGGAATCGTGTATCCAATATCCGACAGCACTTGGGTCAGCCCAACCCAAACCGTCCCCAAAAAGGCCGGCATCACGATCGTAGAGATGGAAAACGGTGAAAAGGTTACCACCCGGCCGGTAACCGGGTGGAGAGTTTGTATTGATTACCGCAAATTAAACGCGGCTACTTCAAAAGACCATTTTCCTTTACCGTTTATTGATCAAATTATAGAAAAATTGTCCGGTCATAAATTTTACTGTTTTCTTGATGGATATTCTGGGTACAACCAAATAGCCATCCACCCTGAGGACCAAGCTAAGACTACATTCACATGCCCTTACGGTACTTTTGCTTTTCGGCGAATGCCATTTGGGTTATGTAATGCCCCGGCCACTTTTCAAAGGCTTATGACAAGTATTTTTTCAGATATGGTCGGGGAGTCTTTAGAAATTTTTATGGACGATTTTTCTATATTTGGATCTGATTTTGATTCTTGTCTCCACCAACTTGAAAGAGTTTTAAAATGTTGCACGGAGACAAATTTGGTATTGAGTTGGGAAAAAAGTCATTTTATGGTCAAGCAAGGGGTTGTACTTGGGCATCTTGTTTCTGAAAAAGGTTTTGAAGTTGACCGTGCCAAAGTACAACTCATTGCTTCGCTACCACCTCCCACCAATGTCAAAGGCGTGCGCTCCTTTCTAGGGCACGCCGGGTTTTATAGGCGATTCATCAAAGATTTTAGTGCAATTTCCAAACCTTTATGCAATTTGCTTTTAAAAGATGCGCCTTTTTCTTTTGATGAATCGTGTCTAAAATCCTTTGAAATTTTGAAAAAACAACTCTCTCAAGCACCAATCTTGCAATCACCTGATTGGTCTCAACCGTTTGAAATTATGTGTGATGCAAGTGATTACGCGGTTGGTGCTGTTTTGGGACAACGGGTGAATAAAAAGCCTGTTGTAATTTCTTATGCAAGCAAAACTTTTTCTGATGCTCAATTGAATTATACAACTACGGAAAAAGAGTTGCTTGCGGTTGTCTTTTCGTTAGATAAGTTTCGTTCGTATGTTTGGGGGTCAAAGGTTGTTGTCTTTTCGGACCATAGTGCCTTACGGCATCTTATGGAAAAGAAAGAGGCAAAACCGAGACTTATTCGTTGGATCTTGTTACTACAAGAATTTGATTTAGAAATTAAAGACAAAAAAGGTTCAGAAAATGTAGTAGCAGATCATCTTTCACGACTCCCCATTCATGTGAATAATACTTCAAAAGATGAAATTCGGGATTCCTTCCCGGATGAACAATTGTTTTCTATAAATAAAGTGCCATGGTTTGCTAACTATGTTAATTTTTTGGCAGTTGGAAAAATGCCTGAGCATTGGACGAAGCAACAACAAAAGCATTTTTTGGCACATGCTAGGCGGTTCATATGGGATGATCCGGATTTGTTCAAAGTGGGTCCCGACCAAATGATTAGAAGATGCGTTCCAGATCACGAGATTCCAGATTTACTTGCACACTGTCATTCTTATGCTTGTGGTGGCCACTTTAGTGCCAAAAAGACGGGTCACCGGGTTTTGGATTCAGGTTTCTTTTGGCCCACAATTTTTAAAGATGCTCACATGTTTGTCAAATCTTGCATCAAATGCCAACAAGTTGGGGGGATCTCAAAAAGAGACCAAATGCCATTAAACCCCATCTTGGTGGTCGAAATTTTTGATGTGTGGGGAATCGACTTCATGGGTCCTTTTCCCACCTCTTTCGGTAATCTCTATATTTTGGTGGCTGTAGACTATGTCTCAAAGTGGATTGAAGCTGAGGCCACCAAAACCAATGATCACCATGTCGTTTGTAAGTTTGTCAAGAAAAATATTTTTGCTAGACATGGCATCCCCCGTGTGATCATTAGTGATGGGGGTTCGCATTTTAAAAATTTTAAATTTGGCAAACTTCTCAAACAATACGGTGTGAATCATAGAATTGCCACCCCATATCATCCCCAAACTAGTGGGCAAGTTGAAGTGTCTAATCGTCAAATCAAAGAAATTTTACAAAAAACCGTTAGGCCCGACCGCAAAGATTGGTCACTTCGATTAGACGATGCGCTTTGGGCTTATCGGACCGCTTTTAAAACCCCGATTGGCACAACTCCTTACCGACTTGTTTATGGGAAAGGGTGTCATTTACCGGTTGAGTTAGCACACCGAGCTTTGTGGGCCATTAAAGAAGTCAATATGGAATATGATCGTGCGGGTAAGGAACGAAAGCTACAATTGAGCGAATTGGAAGAACTCCGGGATGAAGCGTACAACAGTGCAGTCACATATAAGTCCAAGATGAAAGCATTCCACGACGCGAAACTAAAAGTCAAAAAGTTTGAAAAAGGACAAAGAGTGTGGCTTTTCAATTCTCGCTTAAAACTCTTTCCCGGGAAATTAAAGAGCAAATGGTCGGGACCGTTTGAGATAGTCCACGTCGCACCTCATGGAACCATTGAAATCAAAGACGAAAAAGGCGGAGAATCATTCATGGTAAACGGCCACCGTCTCAAACCATACATTTCATCCGCCACACGAAACGAGGTACAAATCGAGCGGGTTGATTTTCTAGAAGAACAACCCGTATACGTCACTTAGTCTTTGCTCTGAGGTAACCCGTCTGGCTGAAGACGTTAAACTTAGCGCTTCTCGGGAGGCAACCCGTGCATTTTCGTATTTTTGACGTTTTTGTTTATTTTTGCATTTTTATTTTAGTTTTTGAATCGAGGACGATCCAAGGTCTAAAGTTGGGGAGGGGGTGTTAAAACCCAAATATTCGATAGTGTTGAGCAAAAACATTTAGTCCCCGAAAAATGCCCCGCAAAAAGCCAGAAAACGGACTTAAATTAAGCTGAAAAATGTCCAGCGTCCCACCTAGACGTCTGGGACGCCACGTAGAACGCTCCCAGGTCTGTACGTATTCAGTGGAAACAATTTCGCAAGCTTGAAACGCTGTAAAAACGCTCAGCGTCCCAGCCAGCGTCTGGGACGCCATGTAGGACGCAGACGGGACCTGCTTGACTTTAGCCTGGACAAAATCGTACGGAAAATACCAAAAAAAAAAAACCCTCAGCGTCCCACGCCAGCGTCTGGGACGCCGCCTGAGACGCTGGCACTGTAACGAGCGTTTTAAGTAGCGTCTTTGAGCACGAATTGCATCTTCTTCCTCCTTTGTTTCTCCCAACCGACCCCCTGCACCATTTTTGCGACTTCAAGCTCTGAAAAAGCTCAATTTCACTCGTTTTTCTTGCAAAATTCCTCCTCCAAACACTAAAACAACTCACATTTTGAAGATTGCACATAAAAATACACTCGATTTGGGGCTATTTTTCGAAAAATTCGAACCTAGGGTTTCAAAATTTTCGAGTTTTTGTGTTGTTTGTGTCAATACATTGCTTTCTCCACTTACCTACACCAAGAATCCAAGGTATGTGCTTCTGAATTCCAAGTTTTGTTGGTAAATTTCGAATTTTTTGGTGTGTTATTATTCATGGCCGAAAATGGCACTTATAGGTTGATTTAATGCATAATATCTTGAAGTATTGTTGGGTTTTGCTAGTACTAGGTTCCTATGCAGTTAGTTTTTACAGATCTGAAATTTTGTGTGATCGAAAAATTTTTGCGCGAAACTGTCTGAAATTCGAAAATTCTGAAAAAGTGCAACTATGGTTTTGATCTTTTGAAAGGTTGTTGGTAATGATGTTTAGAACATATGCTGTTGATCACAAAATTTTTAGACTGTTAAAAATTGCACTGAAACAACAGTTTGAAATTTATCAGTACAAGAGTTGTTTTTACTGCCAGCTGTTATTTGCAAATGTGAAAATTTTTATCTGGTGGGAAAACATGGAATTAACATGGTTATTGATAAATTTTGGACTGTTGTGCACATTTTTCTGTGTAGGAACCGTTTTGCCAACTGACTGAAACGCTTTATTATTTGTGACATCTAAATATGTTTAATGGCAAAAAGTTGTATTGTTGTGTTTGGTGATTGTGCAGATGCCGCCTAGACTAAACACGGGGAGAAATGTCAGGGGAAGAACCGCAGCTGCTCCGCCATCGGCGTCCCGAGGAACGAGGAGACAACGAGAGCCGTCCCCCGAGCCGGTCCAGTGGAACGCAAGATACGCAAGATTGAGCGAGCATCCTGAGGATATTCGACCAGCGGTATATGATGCCACCCATCCGGAGACGCGCATGCAGGTGGAGCGCACGGTCGATCGTGACGCATTTAGAGGCTTTCACGTCACAGAAGCTTTTGATGAGTACGGATGGGCGGGGGTGCTTGATTTTGAGACCCGAGCTGTACATACAGATTTGGTCAGAGAGTGGATGCGGACACTCAGGAGGCAAGAAAACGGGGGAGGAGAGAATGTACAGTTGATCGGGAGTATCCGAGGCGAGCCGATCATTATGACGGTTCCACGCATCAGGGATTATTTCAGCGTAGATACGGGGGTACATTTGCTACAGGCTATGGGGGAGCCTACATCGTATGCGTGCGTCGACACCCGAAATTCGGGTAACTTTGTGGATATGGCGCGATTGGTGGATACAGTTTACACGAGGGGCGGGACAAATGCCCACCAGGATCTGGTTCCGAGGGCGAAGGCCCTAATGCGCATCATTGAATATAACGTCAATCCGAGGGCCAGTGATAAGGGCAAGGTGCGGGCACAGGATGCGATTATACTTTACGCCTTGATGACTGGGGAGGTGCAGATTTCGTTTGCATATAATGCTATATGCAACATTTGGTGGAGTTACGACATGCGATACCGTAACACCACCCCCCATGTCTGTTTGATATCCTCATACCTCGTTCGGGAGTTGGGAGCGAGGATCCGAGCATTTCCCCCGCCGCGTAGTTTCGACAATGTATTGACTACAGCTTTGAGTCAATACAAGAGCATCAGTTTCATACGACAAAATGGGAGATGCATCATTCGTGATCTCGACAACCATACGGAGTACGAGTGCCCAGGGGTAGCAGGAGGACAGGGCCCCGCACCAGCGGATGACGGGACGAGGCATTCACAGGGACACCACAGAGGAGAGGGGACATCTGGGGCATCGAGCTGGGATCAGAGAGCAGCATGGGATGCAGAGTCACTATTGCATGAGGAGCGGTATGCCTCGCTTACCAACGACATCGCAGACCTAAATGCGATGGTGGGGAGACTGCAGCTGATCTCAGAGGATACACGCGCCATTTCTGCCGCCCACTTCCACGCGCATGAGTATTACACTCATGCCTCTTACCAGGGAAGTAGGCCGGATCCGATGGATATCGATCAGCCACAGCAGCCGTATTACCCCGCCCCACTTTATTGGCGAGCAGGCGAGCCAGCAGGATACCCACCTCCTTCGGAGTATCATGATTACAGACCGCCAGCGAGCACGACCTATCGGGATGGCTTTGAGAGTCTAGCCGAGTCCATATTCGGAGTTGCCCCGCCATATCCGCGATATCCTCCACCTCCCCCACAGTGACATTGGTGAGATCCTCTCTTTTGTTTTGTTTTATTTTGTTTTATTTTTAGTTGTTTGAGTGCTTTTATTTAAGTTTTTTTGTTTTATATTTTGATGTCTTTATTTTGGATGACTGTACTTAACATTAACACTGTGTTGGATGATGATGTATTTTGGATCTTGATGAATTGTCCCAGAATTTTTCTTCCTTTTTGTCCCGGTTGTGACTCTGCAAAATGAAAGATGATTGAATAAAAGGGACTGGACATGATATAACAGGTGAGGAGATAAAAGTGACATTCTAGCTAATGTATATTTCTGTGGTTGCCTGTCCGGTTCAAGTAACAAATGGACAAAAATGTTTTAACTTCAAGTTGTAAATTGGTTTTTTTTTCTAAAAATTTATGTTTCAAAAGTTTCTCTAGAGATACCCTGTTTAAAGAGCCCTGATGGCCCGGTTCTTGAAATTGCCTATAAAGATTCCTACTGCATTCTATGACCGTACGACCTTAGATGTCCCTATTTCTGTAATCTATATTCCGCTGTTCGGGCTATTGCGTACCTGGGATCTGGTGCACCCCATTTCAGGTTTCCACGTCCACCAACAGCTTGATTATGAATATATCTTCGGAACTTTGATAAGTATCTTGCTAAGTAACCGGCAACCCGTAGGTGACCCCTCTTGGAAGCCGCGCAAAAAGGCAAGACTCACTTGAAAAGTAGATTGCATATAAGTGATTATAAATTAATGATCTGTATTCCGCTGTTTGGGTTGTTGCGTACCTGGGACCTGGTGTACTCCATTTCAGGTTTTCACGTCCACCATCAACTTTAAATATGAATATTATATTCAGAGAAAATTCTGAGACATAGATCACAAATGAAGTTCTACAAGGATAAATCAAATGAAGAAATAAATATGGGCAAAGTGTTAAAAGTACAAAGTTAATATGGTTGTTATGGGGTTAAAAAAAAAAAAAAAAAAAGAGAAAAAGAAAAAGGACCTATAGAAATAAAAAGAAGAACCTTAGGAATCTGGACAGAATGCAGTAACCAAAAAGGGACTAACCGTACCATGTCACTGGAAAAACCGCAGGGGGGAGGTAAACTTGGTATCTCTGGAGAGACTTTTGAAAAATGAATTTTTGACTTAGCCGTTTGCAGGGTGAAGAAATTTTAAGATCATTAAATAGTGCTTTGCACTTCAATTAAACGAACATCCAGGCTGGCAATGGACACAGGCGTATGCAATACTGTAATGTCTACTTTTGTTTGATTGCTTGTTATTTTATGGACTGGACCTGAATTCTGATTTCGTTGGGTCTTTCTCGGGACGAGAAAGAGATAAGTTGGGGAGGTTTGATCGGGCCATTTTGGTTTGAAGTAAAATGTATTTAACTTGATAAATTAAGCATTGTTTAACCAAGAATGGCCTTACTTTTGATGGAATTGAGTGAATTACATGCAGGGATTGAAAAACGGGAATTTTGGGCGAAAACCACGCATTAAATGGACATCGGAAGCGGGAGAAAAAGCTCAGCGTCCCAGGCAGCGTCCCAGACGCTGACCTGGAACTCTGGGCCATTTTGAAGGGAAAAAGCAAGCCAGCGTCCTAGGTGGCGTCTGGGACGCTGGCCTAGGACGCCCAACGTTTTTGGAGCGTCTCGTTCTGGGACGTTGCTCGTCGTAAAAGCTGAAGAACTGCACTCAGCGTCCCACAGGCGTCTGGGACGCTGGCCTAGGACGCTGCCGCCTAGAATGCCCTAAATTGCCTTTTTTAAGCCACTCTTTTTAATGGAACTTTATCCCATCGACCTAAGTCAGACTCCAGACGATTTTCCTAGGGTTTTGACAGTTTTGCAAGGCCAAAAACACTCCCAAATCATCTCCAAACAATTCCCAATCTCAAAATCAACCTCTTTTGCATCAAGATCAAGCCAGAATCTCTGAAGTTTTGAAGATCCAGACATGTTCATCATCTCCAACACAGAGTTTGCATCAATTCAAGTCATGAGTAGCTAAATCATCCCGTGATCACAACCGGGAGTAGGTTTTGATTTCCTTTCAGTATTGTATTTAGATTTGAACTTTTTAGATTCATGAACACAGTGTTTGGATTGTTTGCTTTTAAATCATATGACTAGATTCCATTACTTGTTCTTAAATTGTTGCTTGATTGAGTGTAAGACAATTCTATTGTGATCTTCCCCACCGTGCCAAATCATCCACAGTGGTGTGTAGGACGGAGGGTGCGGATTTTACATAGTTTGATCCCAGATTTAGTCAGTAACAATACGATTATGTCTATGTAATCTGAATGAACGCAAAATTAGTAAAATCTGATATAATACATTGTTAGGAATCAAAACTGAAACCGTGAGTGATCACACCTTTCTCTGATTGAATTAAACCCTTGCAAGCATTGTTTTTCTGATTTTGTTTACTTTTAAATCTGTTAGAACTAGATTGTTAACCATAAGCTCCTCGTGGATTCGACCCTTACTTGCCCTAGCTATTAGTGCTTTTAAGGTTATTTTTGATTGCATCAACGATGTGATCTTTTTGGGTATGGTTTTGTAAGGTGAAATTTGACAAGCAACCTCCACCCACAATATATGTGGCCGGCCATCATAAAGTGGAAAAGGGCAAGAGTGTCCAAAACTCTTCCTTTAGAAACTAATTAAGTCTAGTTACTGTTGGGATTTGATCACATAAACACATAAACACATGAAGTGGAAGACTAAAAAGATCAAATCAAAGAATGTTCATAAACAGAGTTCAGGATCATGCAGTTCATATCAATTACAGTAACTTCAAAACTTAAACAGAATGTACCTCAATGGATCTCCTTAACTTGATTTTGATTGACAACATCTTGCATTGGATGAACATGACCCAAAGTAGAATCCCTCTAATGACTCATACCTAGGAACTCCAGAAAACCTGTCAGATCAGAACTTCCACTTAGGAAGGAGGCAAAACCCTCAAACCCTAGAGAGGGATGAGGAATTTCGTAGAAAAGGGGAGGAAGGGAGGATTTGGCGGCTCCAGGTATTGAATGAGATGCCTTAGGGTTTACCCCAAGGCCTCTATTTATACTGGAGGGCTCCTAGGGTTCCAAACTTAAGGAGCGTTATGGCGGCCGCACCCCTTGGACTTGTTTCCATTAATTAAACTTTTAATAAATTACAATTCAGTCCCTTTAATTGATTCTAAATTAATTCTAGATTAATTTATCAATTAATTTATTGATTTAGTTTATAATTAAGTTATTTTTCAATAAATTAATAAACTAATCATTCCTTTTTTATATTTTCTGAATCTGTTTGTTTTCTGGGTCATGAGGGCACCCCAAAAGGACTCTTCCATTATTGAAAATATTACCACTAGTTGATGACCTTGGACATTATTCCAACAGTCTCCCACTAGGACAAGTTGTCAACTTGTGTGGTCACAATCTTATGTGACAATTAGCAGAGTGTATCATCCAATGCAACTACCGAACTCTGATAAAAGAAAAGATACGACTCTTAGATAAGTGATCAATTATTCTCTATTCTACAAGATATCGTAACGAACCTGGGCCATGGATAAGGTCAGCCCAAAAGTTCAAAATTTTGTTTCCTGATAGAGATTTCTGATGACTGATTGAACACATCAATCTAGTCTGTGTTTAGCCAAACACTGAATGTTAGCATCAAATCATCGATGGGCCCACATATATTGCTTCTCATTTTCAGGGCAGAAGGAACATATAAACTTTGACTACGTAGTCTCTGTCTATTTCATCATGTCATACACCGATATACCCTTTATAACTACGAGTTACGGACAACGTTTGAGTAGACCTGTGCATAACCGAGTCATAGAGCAGATCCTCATCCATCTCGGTTTGAAGAATAAAAGATATTATCACCATGCTATGTCTAATCTCTATAGACAATCTCCTAACACTCCATGACAGTCTTAAATCACTACTTGTTTCCAAGAGTACGACCGACTATGGATGTTTGAGTAAATTAATACTCGGGAAGCGGGTTCTAAACATGCTAAAGTGAAACACAATGTTAAAGTAATGCAAATGGTAGCAATCTAGCTCTTTATTAAGTCTCCATTAATAATACACCAAGTCAGATAAAATTTTATATTGCTATATATTACCATTTTATCAAACTAATAACTTACACACTTACATCATATTGCTCATAACGTTAATGCATATGGACCCTACTATGACCTTCATGCTTGGTCCGCATCAATGTCTTCGTGAAATGATCAGCCGGATATTCTTCTGATGATGCCCTATTCCTATGATGTCTTAACTTGTTTTTAAACACATTAGCAATCCTTTAGTATATGCTCTGACTTCTCATGGTTCTCGGGTTCCTTAGTCAAGGTGACTGCTGTTGGGATTTGATCAAAAGCACAAATATCATATGTAGCGGAAAACAATTAAGATCAAACCACATAAAAATTCCATGAATACATTCAGGATCATATCAGTTCATAGCAGATCATAGCAACTTTAAACAATCAAGAATGTACCTCAAGAAGTCATTGCCTTTGTAATGTAGTCAAGGCCATGATTGTAGGATGATCAGGATCCAAAATGCAAACCCATCTAGTGGCTTGTACCCAGGGACAACCAGAAAACTAGGCAGATCAAGAGCAAAGAACTCTAACCCTAAAGAGGAAGAGTATTCATAGAAGGAAGGAGGGAGGAGGGTATTTGGCGACTCCAAGTGTTTGTGATGCCTTTGGGAGTCACCCAAAGGCCTCTATTTATAGTCAAGGGCTCCTAGAGTTTCAAACTTAGGAGCCTTTTGGCGGCTGCACCCCTGGATATGTTAGTTTCCTCAACATGAATCTTTTCCTCGAGTTGAGTACCAATGTCAAGTATAGGTTCATCATCGACAGAATCTTGGATTTCTTCAAGATCTATTTTGCTCCCACTAGCTTCCTTGGATACAATGTCTCTTTCTAGAAACACTCTTCTTCGAGCAACAAACACTTTGTTCTCGGAAGGCTTGTAAAACAAGTACCCAAAGGACCTTCGCGGGTAAGCGACGAAATAACACTTCTCTGCTCTGGGTTCAAGTTTGTCATGAGCTTTGCGCCGAACGAAGACTTCACAACTCCAGACTTTTATGTATGCCAGTGAAGGACGTTCTCCACTCCACACTTCAGTGGGTGTTTTAGTAACCTTCTTTGTTGGAATGAGGTTTAACATATGAGTTGCAGTTTCTAAGGCATGCCTTCGGAAACTTATTGCAAGTGTAGCACGACTCATCATAGATCGAACCATGTCAAACAGTGTTCAATTTCTCCTTTTAGACACATCGTTGTGCTGCAGTGTTCTAGGAGGAGAGAATTGTGAAACTATTCCACAATCCCTAAGAAGATCGTAGAATTCTTAACTATGATATTCTCCGCCTCTATCGGAACCAATCATCTTAATCTTCTTGCCCAGTTGATTCTCTACTTCATTTTGAAATTCTTTTAACAGTTCAAAGGTTTCCGACTTATGTTTAATCAGAAAAATGTAACCGTATCTACTGAAATCATTAGTAAACGTTACAATTAGCAATCACCTTGTCTAGTGGCATATCTGAATGATCCACAAACATTTGTGTGGATTAGTTCCAATAGATCCTTGCCTCTTTCACAACTTCTAGTGAATGGCGATTTGGTTATCTTGCCAAGTAAGCAAGACTCGCATACATCATCCGACTTTAAGTCGAATGATTCCAACATTCATTCTGATTGGAGCTTGTCAATGCGATTGTTTTTTATATGATCAATACGATAGTGCCATAGACGTGATTTATTGAGAACATTCTCGTCGGAATCAACATTCAAGGTTATATTATCATTTCTACCAACACGAACAACACTTTCATATATGTTATTATAAGGACTAGCTTTAAAGGAAAAACAATTATTTTTATATACCAAAATATTGCCATTACCATTATCAAAGTAAAACTTATAACCATCCTTGAACAATGCATAACATGAAATTATGTTTCTAGCCATTTCTAGCGAGTAGCAACAATCAATTAACCTAATTGAACTATTACTATCTAGCATCAGCTCTGTAAGACCCGTTCCCAAATTTTCCAAAAGACCAAGTTAGCTACGCTAACTTTCACCATTAGCGACACTAATGGTGGTTAGCGACGCTAACTTTCCCATTAGCGATGCTAATGGGCTGTTGCAGAAAATCTGGGCTGGCGCGATTTCGGGGCTGACCAAGCGTGGTCTTGTAGAGGACCAAGGTTAGAGACGCTAACCTTGGAGTTAGCGGAACTAACTTCCTATAGGTCTATAAATAGAGGCTCATTTCAGCCTAAAAAGGGATTCGGAAAACCCTAATCAGTTCCCACGACCTTGAGTGTGTTCAAGGAATTTTTCTAAAGCTTTTGAAGGCAGAGTCACGTTTTTCAAGATCCGGGTTGCATGCCTTTCGTTGTGTATCGAAGTTTTAAGTATCAGTTGTAGCGATTTCCGATTTGACTGTGAGACAGGGAGTATCACCTTATTATATGATGTTGCATGTTAGGCAACTTGTGTGTTATTTACAGTTATATGATTTGTTCTATAATTGTGGTTATTATCTGTTGTTGGCTCAGAACTAATGCGTGTTCACCCATCGGTGTTGTGTTACAGGCTGGACTATGGCCTTGTCCGATCGGTGTTGTATCATGGGCAGGGCCAATACCGGGAACCCATAGGTGTTATATCATGAGCAGAACCACCCCGTGTCCCATAGGTGTTGTATCATGGGCGTCCGTAGGTGTTGTATCACGGTTAGGGTTGGGTCATTCTCGATGGCTGGTTGTTGGATGTGTGGGCATGTATGGTAATTTGTGGAACTCCCTAAGCTTTGTGGTTACCCATTGATTTTAAAACATTTTCAGGTACTATAGTTGATAAAGGGGTGGCCACGGCGTGACGGCGGTGCATCGCATATTAATGATTTGCAGTTATTTTATTAAATGAGATTTTTATAATTACGGGACGGATATAGTCTGATAATATGTTTTGATGAACACTGTTTTAACATTCTAATAAGATTATTTGTGTTTTTACTTATATTTTTAAAGAAAAATTTTGGTTGGAAATTAGGGTGTTACAAGTTGGTATCAGAGCCTTGGTTAGAGGGATTTGGATGAACTGTATTGGGAATCCAAACTCAAACTTAGTACAGAGAGTTTTTCGTTATGAAAATGATTTTTGAAAAAGTTAATTTGATAAAAGGAGATGTGATGCAAACCGTCAACCGAGCTCAAGTAAGTTTTGTGATTTCTAATTACCCATGCCAAGTTTGTGTTATGTGCTGATATGTGTTCTGCTAGAAAGTTCGCATAAAACCTAGTCTGGAAATGTATGGTAGAACTGCTTGGATTAGGATGTCTTACTGTCAGTTATTTGTTACCATGTGCTACTTTAGAATCTATGCTAACACTGCTAGGTTGCTTAGTGAATGCTATTAGGTTATATACAATAAGGATAAGATAGCCTAAGAATTCTTGGTCTGGCCTTACTGGCAGTTCCTTGTTTGGTTGTGACTTTAGGGTAAGATAGTCTAAGAATTCAAACGTCTATCTTATTCTCTATTGCGTACCACTGTGTGTCCGTAAGGTGACCCGACGGTGTTAGCAGAAGTTCTTTTAGGAATTTGTGACGTATGAGATCCTAGGTAGCCTAGGATGAGTGCTAGGCACTTTGGTGCGGGAACATATGAATACAAATCTCTAATAGACGAGTGAGTGGCACCTTAGAGGATTGGGGGACAAATTCTGGAACACCTATGAATACGTGTGGAAGGTATTACAGGACCCGTACTGCTGAAAGCACAGGATTCATACCTGAGTCAGGAAGAGTTACCCAAAATTCTAAGGAACCAGGTAAAGTAGAGAATCATGTATGATTCGCATTATGGATTAGTGGCAAAAAGACAGTACACGTCTTCATCGTGGTGATGTTCGATCAAGAAGAATGGATCAGCAGTCACTTCGGATGTGACCAATCGAGATGGATCGGGATGGAACGTAAGGTGCCAAATTAATAGTCGCTGAGGTATCAACGAGGGCTATGATTGACAGCAATGGGTTAGGCGATGCATCCGGGTTTGCTAGACGATGCGTCTGGATTTTGCATGGCGATGTTTCGAAGGTCTATGGATGTGAATCTCGATAGACCTTGTTCCTTTCAAATGGAATAAATCGGCACGATATGAGGATTGGATTGGTTGCAAAGGCTCGAGGCGCTGATCGATCGCGATCAGTACTAGGTATTGGTGCAGACTCCAAGTGGGGGAGAATTGCTGCTCTAAGAGAAGAAATGAAGCTTAATGAAAGTATAGCTCAGCTACTGGAGCATGGTTGTACCTGCATTACGAATTATCAAGTATTTTACATGGGTTAGCTTGGGTTATAATGATAGAGGGATAAGGAATTGGCAGCTGGTTGGAAACCTTGGCTTGGAAATCTGCAGATAGGTTCTAGAGGATTACCAGGTATTCCTTTTGGGAGATGGACGAGGATTTTGATTGACTTAAGTCCTGATATGTTAATCAAGGCGTCATGTCGCCTTGTGTCACCGCGGAGCGGGAAGTGTCCATCTAGCTGTTAGGACTGTTGGACTATCGAGTTCCTACGACCCAGCAGGAAATAGAGTAATTGGAGACTGCATACAATGTATGGCAGAGACTGCATGCAGTGTGTGACGTATGAGATGAAGACCCACATAAGATGACTTCTCAGACAGCTTACAACGAGTAGAGGAACTGAAGCGGAAAGGGAAGAAGGGTACCTATTGTGACATTATCGGCCATTGGGGAAGGAAGTCTCGTGTCAATGAAGGAGCCAACACAGGGATGGATTTCCACGACCTGGCGAGGCAGGTAGCCCACTAGGCAGGGAGAAAGGCCCCCTGGGGAGAGGGAAAGTTGTGGTAGCTTTGAGGAGGAAGATGGGAGTGACATCTTTTATTAGAGCTGGTAAGTGGTTACTGGTGCATCGAGTAGCTTTTTACCTTGGGGTGTTTGGAATGGCTTGGAGTGAAGGAAATTCTACAACCTCGAGGATGCAGTTCGAAGTTTGTATACACTGCGAAGAGGCAAGGAACTTGGCCGCCCTAGGGAGGCATGGTCACCTCCATAGGAATTCTGAGTATTCCCGTAGGACGATTGTCTTTCTGTTTCGATTCAAGACCTTGACAGCAGTGGGAGCGAGAGATTTGGGTTTTGGTATAAATAGGGTAGAACAGGGAAGGTGAGACGCCAGACTGCGGAGACAACGTGACCTGTTGGTTCGATCGCAAGAATGCAGAAGCTATGGCAACTCGGAATACAAGTATCTGCTTGCAATGACTAACACTTAGAAAGATTCGCACAGAGGAATTATCCAGGGATAGAGAATCTGCTTCAGGCTTCAACAAGGGTTATATGTGTGGATTAGGAGCCTTCGGAAAAGGAATACGCCATATACGACAACTCGTCTCAGGAGTACTAGTCAATAGTTTCAAAGGAAAGGCTAGGCGGAAGTTAGGAAGGGGTGGAAACGAGATATTATAGAAACTTTTGGTGAGATTGTGTATCATGTGGAAAGATCAGCAGGGAAGCAAAATATTAAGCAGCGACAAGATTAAGATACGACAAGGGTTATGTTATTCGGAAAATATAAATGGATTGTAGAAATGAGGATAAGCGTTGGTTAGGATCGATTGGGTCGTATTGGTATAGTGATCGATTTAGGATTCTACGATTTGAGGGATTGGTATCTCGTGCTGGTACCGTAGTACTGCGCCCTGTTTGTGGTAGTGGTGCGTCGTGGCTGATGAGAGATAAGGGTGTTGACCGGATGGGTAGTACTATGCTCTGGTGAGGTAGTACTGTGTTGTGTTCTGGTGAGTACTTCGTGTAGGTCGGGTCCTTCATTGTAGCGATATTGTGTCGTGTTTCCATGAGTACGAGATATGGTTACAGCGGGCTAATTGGTCAGACTGGTCTTTGGGGCATATGATTTCTGCACTAGAGGAGATAATAGTTATACGGGTGCTGAGGTTTAGTACCCATAGGTTGTCTAGTGGGACGGGGGATGCTGGTGGACTTCTCCACATTCATAGGTCCCAGATTAATTGAAGGTGAAGACTACCATACTTTCGCTGATGGCTGCATAGCTGGTAGGAATGAAATCCAAGGGCGGATCGGGGCGACCTAAAGGCCTGGCGGTTCAGACTTTATTCGACGGTTTAAATAGGCAGCTGTGAAAAGGAACGTTAAAAAGTGATATAGCTCGAGCAAGTGATGATATGGGGTGGTTAACAAAGTTGGCTAACTCATTTTGGACGATTTTGGATATCGAAGACGGGCGAGGCTCTTTGGGCGGTAATGAACGAAACGTTCGTGTCAGTTTTTTATTCGCCCGGGGGTGACATGGATGTGGATGATATTTGAGAGGATTATTGGTGATTTGGTGGAAAAGAAGATGTGCCTGGATATTTGGAGAGATGTTCGCTCGGTAAGAAGGTCAACGACAATCACTAACAAGCTTATAGCAACTTTTGGAGGCATGCCTATATGGATTCATTGCGGAAGTACTAAGGAACCCCTCAGTGTGTTGATAAAATATAGGATGTTGTAGACCGATGGAGCATAAGTGCTCGCTTTAGGCCTATTATAGTGACCTTGTCTACGAAAGGTGGATGATGTTAAGGTTTGAGAGGAGGTACCCCGATATGATATTCTTATTGGGTGATATCAGATAGAGAGGTTCAGTTCAACTAGGAGTTTTGGAGAAGGTTCTGCAAAGTTTTCGACACTCAACTTTGTTTCAGTGTCGTATATCACCCACAGACGGATGGCCGAATCGATAGATCAATGTAGACGCTTAAAGAAGTTTCGTCCAGATTACGTTATTAGCTTGGTGGGAACTGTGGTTTTCTATGCAACGGTAGTAGAGGTCTTTTATGACAATGGTTAGCATGCGAGCGATGGTTTCTTGTGCAAGAAGTCGTGCGAGAGAAGGTGTCAGGACTTTTTTTGTGTTCAGGAAGAGAGATTGCAGACTGTTTGAGTCGAAAGAAGAATCATGAAGGTAGGCAGCGTTAGGACCTGATTTTACAAGTCGGAGATTTGTCATATAGGTATCGCTGTAAGGGCAAGAGGGATCTCAGGTATACCGGGTCATTGTTAGTGTATAAAAGGTAACCTATGGTTTAGTCAGACTCGTAGCAACTTCTAGATCTCTCAACTAGAACTGTGTAATGCCACGCGTCCCCTAGTGTGCGGTTAGGGTGATATTGAAAAGCAAACACATACGAAATCTTTTTAAGCAAGCATTGGTGATGCTAGAGGACAAGACTAAGGTCTGGTGGAATAAAGAGATTTGCATAGGATAGGGTCTTCGACGACACGATAAAGTTAGGAGGAAGATGAAAGCTGGAAGAAGAAATGCAGAGGCATTACACTGATCAGTTTGTTGACGCGGATTTCGGGGATGAAATCCAGACAAGTGGGGGTCATTTGTAGACCCGTTCCGAAATTTACCAAAAGACCAAGTTAGCGACGCTAACTTTCACCATTACTGACGCTAATGGTGGTTAGCGACACTAAATTTACCATTAGCGACGCTAATGGGCTGACGCGATTTCCGGGCTGACCAAGCCTGGTCTTGCCCAGGACCAAGGTTAGCGACGCTAACCTTGGAGTTAGCGGCGCTAACTTCCTCCAGGTCTATAGATAGTGGCTCATTTCACCTTAAAAAGGGATTCGGAAAACCCTAATCAGTTCCCACGACCTAGTAATAGTAGTGTCCTATTTGGGTTGCCCTCACGACCTAGTAAAACAATCAGTAGCAGAATTAAAAAGGATTTATCAATTTATTTATTAATTGAGAAATTAATTAATCAAAAAATTGGATCAATAATTAATTGATAAATTAATTGGTAAATTAATTTATGAGAATTAATTAAAGGGTTGGATTGTAATTAATTAATAGTTTAATTAGTAGAACAAGTCTAGGGTGTTCGGCCGCCAAAATGCTCCAAAGTTTGAAACCCTAGGGAGCCTTGCACTATAAATAAAGGCCTTGGGTGACACTCCATGTTTGAACCTGGAATCTAAGTATGGTTGCGGAAAGAAGGATAGAGTTTGAAACTGAGAAGATTCAGAAGGATAGGACAAGTCCGAAGACTTGAATGTGGGATGCAGAAATATGGACAAGTTCGGAAACTTGAGGTTATACTTAGATGGATCTTAAGAGCTCAACAATAACATAAGTGTACAAACAGTTAACAAAATAGAAAGATAAAGACAGTAAGATTGAAATACTAGAATTAAGACAAGTAAAGTAAGAACATATATGAACAAGACGAGATTTGATGGAATGAGAGGATTTATATATCTATCAATGAAGAGTGTTTACAAATCAGCTCTCAAAACATGAGGACCCATAATTTTTCTAAATCAATATTAATCATATAAGGATTCAATTGGTGCGGAAATCCATTTGAAAAACACTTCAAGAAATCGAAGGATGAGGAAGAATGCAAAATCAATAGACCAAAATGTACTTGATTGATATTAATTGAGATCACGAGTACAAAGATCACTTGATACAAAAGAAACTTGGATTCTCTAATCCACACAAAGTGGTTTTCGCCCAACCAACCTAGAACACGCCTACAAAAGGGCTATTTATATTAGCCAGACCAAATATGCCCAATACAAATCAAACCCAAACCCATAACAAAGTCTAACAAGCCCAAAACCCCTATGGACCTAATACAGAAAGCATAAACCACCAATAACGGCCCAACAATCTCCCCTAGGTTTATTGCATTATTCTGCTTTAGAGATCTAGATCCAATAGATTCATGTCTACCCGCCCCACACCTCCAGCCCAATATCCTCTTTTAGCGATTTTTATGGCAACACCTGTGAATGGTTTTGTAGTTTCTTCCAGAAGAGGACTTTCACACAAAATTTGCATACGGGCAAGCCTTTTGATGTCATGTTCGCCAAACATCAACAATTCCTTAGGTTCGATCAGACGAATCTGATTGTCTTTAAGCTTTATGACCGCAGTATAAGCCGTATGATCGAATGCCCAAAACTCCATGTCGTGAAGCAAATGGTCAAGAAACGGTTTGACAATTGGAATGGTTTTAAGCTTGTTAGTGGCAGGCCAGAAGACGTTCTTGATCCGTTTGCCTGAAGGATCCCTAACCCCTCTGGCTCTCTTGGTAAAAGATTTGGCTGTGGACATCCCTCTAAAGTCATTGTGTACTTGGATATCCAAGATTCTAAAGAATCTCCAGGCAACGGGGTCTGTAGACGGGTTATGGAATGTAGCCTTGGACAGCTCTATCATATCTACTCTAGTCAATGAGGTGAATTTGTGGGGCTTGTCATAATACTCGATGTTGGTAGAGTTTCTTTTCACCCACCACATTTCCTTCTTTTCATCATAACCCCAACAATTGATACCAGAACGATCTCCATACTTGTCGGAAAAACGTTTCTTCATATCAGTAACGAAAATCACCGGTTCGTCATTGTCACGAGCATGTTGATCAGTGTTAATGCAGACTAGCGTATCTCCCCTCTTTGCTCTATGGAGTTCTCTCTTTCTCTGTTCTTCCCTCCTATCCTCAGCAGTGTGAGGCCCAGATGCCATGTATTGATCTATATTCACACGGGAGGCAGGGGTATAAGGTTTAGGACTAGAGGTACCAGCAGCTAAGTTTTCTGCTGCGTCAGAGGCAAAGAAATCAACTCCAAACTTTTGAGATAACTGTTGCCTCATATCAATGAGCAAATCAGACATCCCACCCAGTTTTGCGTCATGTTCGGTGATCTTTAAGGCTTTGGCAACATTTACTTTTTCGACCTCTCCCAATCTTACATCAAGATTGCCAACCAGCAATTCTTGGTTGCTGATCAACAACTCTTTTGTAGAGGATTGTTCCTCAAGCTCAAAAACCCGATTTTGAAGGGAGGCCATGTCAACAAATTCTAATTCGAGCATTACATTCTTTCCTTTGGATATGTTGACGTGGGGTGGATTAGAAAAGCTTCCACCTACTTGATATTTCGTGTTTGGCAACACCATTTCTTCGACAGAGGGCCTATAAGAAGTTTCACAGATTGGGCTTTGATCGTCCAAGTCCATAGGATTAGAATCAAACATTGGACTATGGATCTCAGGGAACTCTAAGCTTGGTTGTTCTTGAATGAGGGGCCCTGGATCAGTTTCAGTGGGTGTAGCAGATGTTGTCGCGGAAATATCTTTGGGGGTTTCCGGATGATAGACTCCTGGTCGAGGATCCAGTCGTCTTCTTTTTGATTTGAACCAAGTTGGCAGTAGGGTCTTCAGGAGCATCTTCTTCAGTCTCAGCAGTAACAACGACATCTTGTTGAGGAGGAATCAACTCTGATGGCTGGGGAGCTTTTGACTCAATTCCCTTTTGACTCTCTTCCCTTTTAACAACGACATCTTGTTGAGGAGGAATCAACGACATCTTGTTGAGGAGGAAACAACGACATCTTGTTGAGGAGGAATCAACTCTCTATCAAATCATAAAGTTCTTTCGCTGTAAGTTCGTCGATTTCTTCACCTTGACTCTCTTCTTCTTTCTCTTCATCAACATCAACAATTTCAATAAGTTGTTCAAAACCACATACCAGACTAGCTTTGATTCTTTTAGCATCAGCACTAGAAGCAGCTGGTGCTTCATGAGTTTCTACTACATCAGCAACAGGTATTGTTAGTACTTCAGGACCTTCTTCAGTGACAGCAAATCTACCCAGCTTTACAAACTTTCTTGTTCCCTGGTAACCAACATAATTCTTTCTCACTTGTCTCATTAGAACAAAGGTGTTAGGACCCAGAAGTTTCAGGTCAAGTTTGTTGCTTGTTGACTGAAGCTGAGGGTATTGTTGATTGAAGATCTCTTGCAGAAAACGGGGATACATCAGAAAGAGATCCTTTTTTGCGTTCTGCAAGTTTCCTTGCATCTCCTCAAACACATAGCGAGAGTAGTTGTACTCCCAGTCCAGGGCAAGTGAGACAATGACAGCTGTGGTAATTCGACTGATTTCATCGAACCCTCCTTTCCTCCCAGATAGGCAAAGCACTAAAGTGTGTGCGAGAAATCTCAAGAAATGAGGAAGCATATTATTGAGAGTGGGAGGAAAATTCCCTTTATAGCGCATATCGGCTAGGCCAGACTTTACTTTGTCATCTGGGTATTCACTGGGAAACCCGGGCTTGTCTTCAAACTTCAGAACTTCTCGAATGATTTGCTCTGAGATCATGACTGAGCACCTTGCACTGTTGATTTGATAATTACAACATCTTCTCCATCCTTGCAGATAGCAGCATTTTTCCAGAAGTCGTTGATGAGGTCTTTGCAAATGACTGGAGTAATGCGAAGTGCATGAGAAATATGGCAATTATTCAAACCGTTGATCATAGATTGGAATTCCTCCTTGTGAGCCTCCAGTGGATCCAATAGATATCCATAAATATTGTGGAAGTCCACACTTTTCAAATAAGTTGATTCAGTAGCCATTTGTCTGCACCATACATGCCAATGAGAAAATAAAAATAAAAGTTATCTCACAGTGTGACTAAATTGTATTCTTGGAATTAAAATTTTCACATCGTTAAATAATACAAAATTATATTTGATTTAAATTTAAATTATTGTATTTTTAATTAAGAAAACTGATTAAAAAAAATTAATTATTTATCAATTTAGTTCAATTAATGAGTCCAAACACACGAAAAGGTAAATGTCCAGAAAATGGATTTTGGCCCAACAATAGGATTTCGGTCCATTAAGAGGATTTCGGTCCATCAAGACCGAAATCCGATCCAGGCGGGTCGGGTTCAAGCTGATCGAGAAAATCGAAATGGGTCGAGGGAGATTTTCGGTCGGAATACGGGTACCCAGTCGGAATGGATCGGGTCAAAGGACCTTTTCGGTCCGACCTGGACCCAACCGATAACCAGGATCAACATGGTGACGTCAGCATAGCGAAATCCTTGGATTTCGGTACCGAAACCCTCAATCCACCCCGAAAACCTGCAAAAATCCAAGATTAATCCGAACAAACTCAAAATTGAACTCATTAGATGCAAAAGAAACCTTTGATCGGAAGAAATTTTAACAAAATTTAGAGAGATCGAGAGACAGACGAGAGATGATCGAGTGAGAGAGAGAGAGATAACGACTAGAGTTTGTGCGAGAAGAGAGAGAAAGAGAGACTGGGAAGGGGTTATAAACCCCGAAAAACTCAAGTGGGCTAGGGTATCCAACCCAAACACCCACCGAAATCCTCAAGGCCCAAAGGACCATCTTGGTCCAGTCGCAAAAAAATTTAAAAATTAAGTTTCGTGAAAAAATTAAAATTAATTTGATTAAAATAAAGAAAAGAAAAAATATAATAAAATAGAAGTTTTTGTATAAATTTTTTATTTTATTTTTTTTAATTTTAAATTGTTTTTTTTTGTTTTTCACATTAAAAGGTTGTTGAAAATTAATTTATGTGACCATTTGTTGAAAAAATATTTAGGAATTAAATTTAAATCAATTTTAGTAGATGTGTTAAGGTTTCGCTTAAGTGGTGTTAGCGAAAAATAACCCTTAACCAAATCTACACAAGTCTACTTTACTTTTGTCTAAAATGCAGGAATTAGCGAAAAAGTGATGAATCAGACCTTGCTTTAGCGAAAAGTCAGATGCTGATAAGCGAAAATCCAAGTGGCTGATTAGCGAAAATTCGAGCAAAGGATCAGCAATATCTGAAGTCAGATCAGCAATATCTAAAGATGAGGGTCAGCAAAAACTGAACAAGGGTTAGCAAAAATCTCTGATCAGCTTAGCAAAAAGTTAACGCCGTTAACTTTTTAGCAAAAACTAAATGGAATATTCCAGGAGCATTTTAGCAAACCCCTCCAAGATTCCTTGTGTATTTTAGCAAACCCCTTTATAGGACACATGTCACACTCCTATTAATGGACATTTTCTTACACCCTATAAATACCTCCCCACTACCTATGTTTCCACCAAACTTTTGGAAACTTTTTCTCTCCATACAACACGTAACTTTATTTTTAGAGAAATTCCAAAAGTGTGCTTCCCTTTTATGAAGATTTCAAGATTGTCCTTTGAAGATTCCTTTTGTCTCCATATTATTGGACGTGTTCTTCAAGCTTTTCTTCAAGTGTTCTTCATTTGTTCTTCATATCTCTCCTTCTTTTTCCTTGTAACTTTGAATGCTTCATTATTATCAATGGAAATCTTTTTCTTCTATTTTCTTTATTGTTATTGAATAGTTTTGATTAAATATTCCGCATTGTGTTTGTCATTTTAAGATATTCTTGGATTTAAATCTTCTTCTTATATTTTTGTGTTTATTCATGGAAATATTTTGAACTCTAGATTTATTTTATCCAAAAATTGGTATCAGAGCTTGTGTAATCTTCTTACAAAGCTTGATAAGATATTTGAGAAACAAGTGTTGTAACGCCCCAACTTTTACAAACCATTTTCATTACATAACAACATACTTTACAAAATACGGTTTACCAAAAACCATTGTCTTTGTTTTTAAATACAACAAGGGGTATTACAAATACATATCAAACAACCATAAAGTTTAAGAGAAAGGATTTAATCAATACCAATACATGATAGATGTATCCAGCTCCACTCTTTCACACTCTAGGACTTATTTTACAACTTCAAACTATCTTACATCTTCGTACCTGATCCTGGAATACATGGCATAAAAATAGAATACGTAAGAAAAAAAGTCTCGTGAGTTACATGAGTTTTAGACTCAAACATTTAATTTCTTTTTCCAACCTTTTATAAAAATTTATAACATAAACGTTTGCCAAAACTTTATAGTATTAACATACTATAACTCTTTACTTTTTAAAATCATTTCATATCATACTTTGCAAAATAGCTTCTTTCATACTTACTTTGACTGGTTTTATAAACTTGCTGGATTTTTATACTTAGGGCTTTAATCACCATAAGTGATACCCCAAGTCTCTACAGCTAGAAAGAACGGATCAATCCTCACAGTAGAAGTTGCTTAGGCAATCTACTTCGCGAAGGGGCTTTTCCCCAATAGACTCCTTACGTAACCCGGGTAGGTGGAACATAGTTCCCTTACTAACATTGCTAGCTACAAATACCGGTCATATATAAAATACTTTCTGCATACTGAAACATTACTTGTACACATAATGGCTAAATGCCAAGCTTTTGACTAAAACATGTTTTTACCATATTTTAGGCTATTGCCAAAATCCTACATATATGGTTTATAATCCAAAACTCAACTTGCACATAATTGACTCTTAAACCAAGTCATACTTTCAAATATAGCATTTTCCTTTTCAAATAAGCTAGAAAATATATAATTCTTGCATATATTTTCACACATAAAAACATTATAAGAAATCTGAAAATACTTACTTGCCATGTACCCCAAAATGGGAAAAATATCTCATGTACTCACCTTATAATTCTTGAAGAGTTGACTAAGTATTTCTTGGTTCTTTACCCTTCCGATGTTGCTCAACCACTTGACTTGCACCTATAGTTAATATATATACATTAACATTTATTTTCCTTGACTCTATAACTCATTAGAGTCCTTATAATACTATCATGGGTCATAATAGTTATATAACTTTTAAATGACCAACTTTAATTGAATCGTATATTATACGTATTTTACTATAGTACCCTCGGGAGGTCGTATTTTCAATCCGACAATTTTCTATAAAGTTTCAGGCTATCATGGACGTATGTTTAAAATTTGAGGTCAAACGGACAAGTCTAACCCCAAGTTCCAAAATCAAAGTGCCAAAACCTTAACTTAACAGGAGACTACTGCATTTTTCCATCACGCAGGGTCGCGTCGCGATCCTGAAGAGATTGGGTCGCGATCTTGAAGTTCATTGCCTATTTTGGCAATTTTTCCCACTGCAGTTGCACTATTCATCACATTAAGTTCTTAACACTTGACTTAATCGGTATACAATCATTCTAGGACTAAAATAACAACTTCTTTATATATGTAAACAACAAATTTACCAATTTCATCCTCTTTGCTTGAAATCATTCCCGAAAACCCATTTTTAACACCAAAAACCCATTTTAACACCAGAACCCCATTTTGATGAATTTTTAAGAATGGAACAAAGTTCTTACATCATTTATAACATATATGACTTAACAAAATCATAAGAATCATTTTCAGTCCCATAAACCCATTTCTAGGGTTCTTGAGCTCAAAACCCATTTCTATGGATTTAACCACAATTTATGGTTGAAAATTTCGTTCCTTGTGTTGATTTGAGCTAGATGGGGTATATGAATTCGTTGATTTAACCTCATCCTCAAATCAGAAGTTGGATTTTGCAGATTTCCAACAAGACTTGAAGAACGAAGCTAGGGTTGTTGAGTTCTTACCTTAGAAGCTTGGAAATCACCAATTCCAAGTGTTGATTCTTCAATCCTTGTTTCCAATCTTCACGAACTTGCAACTCCCTTATTTCTCCAGCCCTCTAGCTCTCTCTCGTACTCTCTTCTGCATTCTATGATCATTAATGAGATATTTTCTCATTTTTTATATTTTCCATCTTTGTGAAATGACACAACAGCCCTTGAACTTTCATTCCTTGAACTTTTGACACCAACATTAAGTTTGGCCACATGAAACCATAATTCTTACATTTTTAGTCCAAAAGACTAAAATTTAATTTCATAGTAATTTATGAATTTGGTCAAATGACCAAATTACCCTTACAAACATAATTTCTCATAAAAATACATATAACGCTGTAAATTACGCACATCTTATTTTACATATTTATATTATTAGTTTGGGTCGTTTCAACTACCCCCCTAACTAGGATTCCGTCCTCGTAATCGCTTTATAATCCACAAAATTAGGGTATCTTTTCTTCATGCTTTCCAAGGTTTCCCAAGTCAACGCCGAGCCCAACGAGTGCTTCCACTTGACCAATACAAGGTCAATTTCTTTGTTCCTTAACTTCTTGGCTTTCACTTCTAGCATCGCTTCTGGTTCTTCAACTAGTCTGTTGGGTGTTTCCACCCTTAACTCTTCTAGCGGAATGGTTAACTCTTTCTTTCCAAAGTACTTCTTAAGATAACATACGTGAAATGTATGATGTATTCCTTTGAGTTCTTGTGGTAACTCCAGTTTGAATGCTTCCAAACCAACTCTTTTCAAAATTTTGAAGGGTCCAATATACTTGGACTCAATTTCCCTTTTTTGCCAAATTTTATCACCCCTTTCCAAGGTGATACTTTTATCATCACTAAATCACCTTCTTTTAAATCATACGGTCTTTTCTTCAAGTTTGAGTAGCTTCTTTGGCGATCTTGTGCGGCTTTCATGTTGGTCTGTATCATACCAATCTTCTCATTCATCATTCTTACAATTTCTGGCCCAGTGAGTTTTGTTTCTCCAGCTTCTAACCAACACACTGGTGTTCTACACTTTCTACCGTATAACGCTTCAAAAGGCGGCATCTTGATGCTTGAGTGATAACTGTTGTTATACGAGAATTCTACCAATGGTAGGTGCTCATCCCAATTACCTCCAAAATCAATGGCACATGATCTCAACATGTCCTCTAATGTCTGAATAGTACGTTCGCTTTGCCCATCTGTTTGAGGGTGATAGGCTGTACTCATCTTGATTCGAGTTCCCATTCTTTCTTGTAAAGAATCCCAAAAGTTAGACGTGAATCGAGGATCTCTATCCGATACTATAGACAATGGTGCTCCATGCAGCTTGATTACTTCATCAATATACAACTGAGCTAATGCTCCAAGTGGTGTAGTTTCTTTGATCACGAGGAACAGGGCACTTTTGGTCAGTCTATCAACAATGACTAATATACTATCGTGTCCTCTTCGTGTTCTCGGCAATCCCATGACAAAATCCATAGTCACTTCTTCCCACTTTCCTGCTGGTATATGTAATGATTGCGCATTACCATATGGCACATGATGTTCTGCTTTTACTTGTGCACAAGTCTCACAGTATGATATATACTTTGCTATTCTCTTTTTCATCCCTGGCCACCAATAATGCTGCTTCAAATCCTGATATGTTTTCGTACTTCCAGGATGTATGGAATACTTGGATTTGTGTGAATCATCCAAGACTATCTTCCTGATTGCTCCATATTTTGGGACCAAAATGCATCCTTTAAAAGTACGCAGCCCTTGTGTGTTTGTTTCAAACAACACCTTTTTCCCAAGTTTTTCTTTACTTTTATCATCTTCCGCCAAAGCACCGTCTTGAGCTTCTTTGATCTTTTGAATTAAAGTTGAAACTACTTCAATTCTCATAGACCTCCCTTTAACAACTTTTTCACGAATCTTTCAGCTTAGGGCATCGGCTACTACATTAGCTTTTCCTTCATGGTAGATTATTTCACAATCATAATCGTTCACGAGCTCAATCCATCGCGTCTGTCTTAAATTTAATTCTTTTTGGGTGAAAAGATATTGTAGACTTTTATGATCTGTGTACAACTTACATTTCGTCCCATATAGATAGTGTCTCCAAATCTTCAATGCAAATACAATTGCAGCTAACTCCAAATCGTGTGTAGTATAACGTGTCTCTGCATCCTTTAATTGTCTAGAAGCATAAGCAATGACTTTCTCTCGTTGCATAAGTACACAACCGAGACCTTTATTAGATGCATTGCTGTACACTACAAAATCTTCTGTACCTTCTGGTAAAGATAATACTGGGGCTTCATATAACTTATTTTTCAATATCTCAAAGGCTTCTTGTTGCTTTTCTCCCCAAACAAACTTCACTTCTTTCTGGGTTAGCTGAGTCAGTGGCACTGCTATTTTAGAAAAATCTTGAATAAATCGTCGGTAATAACCGGCTAATCCAAGAAAACTCCTGACTTCTGTAGGTGTTTTCGGTGGCTCCCACTTCATCACCGCTTCTATCTTTGTTGGGTCAACTTTGATACCTTCATCCGAAACAACATGACCTAGAAATTGAACTTCCCGCAACCAGAAGTCGCACTTTGACAACTTTGCGTATAACTGTTCATTCTTCAGAGTACACAACACCTCACGTAGATGCACTTCGTGCTCCGCTTCACTTTTCGAGTAGACCAGAATATCATCGATGAAAACAATAACAAACTTGTTAAGAAAAGGTTTACAGACCCTATTCATAAGGTCCATAAACACAGCTGGGGCATTTGTGAGGCCAAATGGCATCACTAAAAATTCATAGTGACCATAACGAGTTCTGAAAGCAGTCTTGCAAACATCTTCATCTCTCACCCGCACTTGATGATATCCAGAACGAATATCAATTTTAGAGAAATAATTAGCTCCTTGCAACTGATCGAATAAATCATCTATTCGCGGTAAAGGATATCGATTCTTGATTGTCACCTTATTAAGCTCACGATAATCTATACACATATGCATAGTACCGTCCTTCTTCTTGACAAACAACATCGAAGCTCCCCAAGGAGAAGAGTTGGGACGAATGAACCCTTTGTCAAGAAGTTCTTGTAGCTGAGACATAAGTTCTCTCATCTCTGTAGGAGCAAGGCGGTACGGTGCATGAGCAATGGGACTTGCTCCAGGGACAAGGTCAATGCGAAACTCGACTTGCCTAATGGGTGGTAACCCAGGTAAGTCATCAGGAAACACTTCAGGGAATTTATTGACCACTTTTATATCTTCCATCTTCTGCTTCTCTTTCTTCCCATTCATCACATAAGCGATAAATGATGCACACCCTTTATGGAGGCATTTGCGGGCTTTAATAGGAGATATAAGACTCCGCATATTCCTTCTTCGTTCCCCATACATGTAAGCTTTGCTACCATCATGCAATTTGATCGATACTATCCATTTCCCACAAAGAATCTTAGCATTATGAATTCCAAGCCAATCCATCCCAATAACAATATCAAATCCTTTAATCCCGATAGGTAGCAAATTAGCCTTTAAAATTCGTCCGTTAATCTCAATTGGACATTTCTCAAACACATGTTGTACTGTAACTAATTCTCCGTTCGCGACTTCTATGACACAGATATCATCTAAGGACTTCATTGGTATGTTTAGACGCTTACTAAATTCATGGGACACAAAAGAAAGATGTGCTCCAGAATCAAAAAGAACATAAGCAGGTTGTGAGTTTACAATAAGTGTACCTGCTACCACATCCTGATCCTCCTTGGCTTCTTCGAGAGTCATCTGAAAAGCTTTCCCTTTAGTCTTTGCCGGCTCTGTCTTTCTATTAATTGCTGTAGAAACTAGCGTCTCATTCTTCTTCTTTGGGCAATTGGAACTGTAATGACCTTTTTTGTGGCAATTGTAACACTCCACTTCGCTAATATCCTTCACCTTGAAATCCTTGGATTGGTGGCCCGGAAGACCACATTTGTAGCACCCACTAGTACCCTTCTTGCATTCACCACCGTGCATCCTTCCACATTTCTTGCATTCTTTGACTTCACTTTTCTTAGAAAATCCTGATGAAAAGCGACTCTTCTTACTTGCTCCAGAGATTCCTGAAGACTTTCGTTTCTCCCCAAGAGCTTGACGTTCTTTAGCATTCTTCTCTATCATACTTTCAACTCTAGCTGCAGATTCAATGGATTCATCAAGAGTAGTAGCCTTACTAACCTCCAAGGAGTAGTCCCCCGGTAACCCATTGACATAACGATTTATTCTCCCAACTTCAGTAGGTAATGTATCTTCCAGAAAAGGTAACATCTCACAAAACTTCTTGGTGTACTCATCAACTGTCTGCTTTTCTTTCGTAAGAGCAAAGAATTCGTTGACTAAATTCTCTCGGTGCCTAGCTGAGCAAAACTTGCCTTTCAATCGCTTGACAAACTCCTCCCAAGAAAATGCATCCACAATCTCACTTCCCTTGGTTCGGCGAAGAGTATTCCACCAATTAAGGGCTTCAGCCTTTAACATTTGAGAAGCGAATCCTACCTTCATATCCTCTTCACAACGGCAGATCCGAAGAACCTGCTCCATTTCAGTCACCCACCGAATAGTTATTTTCGGGTCCATCTCCCCGTTGAATTCTTTAGGTCGACAGGACATAAAGTCCTTAAAAGTACACACTCCTTTGGTCTCGAATTGTGGCTGCGATTTAGAAGAAGAATCTCCCTGAGAAGAGATCTGAGTTGGGTTAGTACCCTCCGGAGCTACACTTTTCACACTATCTTCAGTTTGCGATTTAGATTTTTCGCCTAGTCGTTCATCCAAAAGACGGGTCATTTCTTGTCTTGTTTGCGCTTGCGAGTCATGCAATAATTTCTGAATTGCCTCCAATGTCAATGGAGGTGGATCAACAACACCCCTAGAATTGCCATCATCAACGGCTTGGGGCGGTCGAGGAGGAATAGGAGGCCTTGGATTAGGATCTGGATTTTCCGCATACGATCCTTGGCCACTTCTAGTTCGCATTTTGCTATAAAATTCCAATACTTTAGTATTTCATAATATGTCATAAATATTAGATTACTACTTCTTCCACCAGTTTCCCAGTATCCCCTTGTGTCTACACTAGGCTCAATATGCGTCCTGTGATTATGATAATACGGGCCCATATTACCATAATCACCTACACATGTTGTTCCCAATGTTTCCGCTCGGTTCTACCGTTCACTAGTATCAACTAGCTACTTTTACTCATAAATATACCCATATAATTCTATTAACAAATAATGTCTTAATTCCTTAAGACATAATAAAACTATATAACTCCCTCTAACTCACTATTTCACAAGTCTAAGCCTAGGAGTGGAATGATCCAATCCTAATTCGCTTAAACTATGGCTCTGATACCAACTTGTAACGCCCTAACTTTTACAAACCATTTTCATTACATAAAAGCATACTTTACAAAATACGGTTTACCAAAAACCATTGTCTTTGTTTTTAAATACAACAAGGGGTATTACAAATACATATCAAACAACCATTAAGTTTAAGAGAAAGGATTTAATCAATACCAATACATGATAGATGTATCCAACTCCACTCTTTCACACTCTAGGACTTATTTTACAACTTCAAACTATCTTACATCTTCGTACCTGATCCTGGAATACATGGCATAAAAATAGAATACGTAAGACAAAAATGTCTCGTGAGTTACATGAGTTTTAGACTCAAACATTTAATTTCTTTTTCCAACCTTTTATAAAAATTTATAACATAAACGTTTGCCAAAACTTTATAGTATTAACATACTATAACTCTTTACTTTTTAAAATCATTTCATATCATACTTTGCAAAATAGCTTCTTTCATACTTACTTTTATAAACTTGCTGGATTTTTATACTTAGGGCTTTAATCACCATAAGTGATACCCCAAGTCTCTACAGCTAGAAAGAACGGATCAATCCTCACAGTAGAAGTTGCTTAGGCAATCTACTTCGCGAAGGGGCTTTTCCCCAGTACACTCCTTACCTAACCCGGGTACGTGGAACATAGTTCCCTTACTAACATTGCTAGCTACAAATACCAGTCATATATAAAATACTTTCTGCATACTGAAACATTACTTGTACACATAATGGCTAAATGCCAAGATTTTGACTAAAACATGTTTTTACCATATTTTAGGCTATTGCCAAAATCATACATATATGGTTTATAATCCAAAACTCAACTTGCACATAATTGACTCTTAAACCAAGTCATACTTTCAAATATAGCATTTTCCTTTTCAAATAAGCTAGAAAATATATAATTCTTGCATATATTTTCACACATAAAAACATTATAAGAAATCTGAAAATACTTACTTGCCATGTACCCCAAAATGGGAAAAATATCTCATGTACTCACCTTATAATTCTTGAAGAGTTGACTAAGTATTTCTTGGTTCTTTACCCTTCCGATGTTGCTCAACCACTTGACTTGCACCTATAGTTAATATATTTATATATACATTAACATTTATTTTCCTTGACTCTATAACTCATTAGAGTCCTTATAATACTATCATGGGTCATAATAGTTATATAACTTTTAAATGACCAACTTTAATTGAATCGTATATTATACGTATTTTACTATAGTACCCTCGGGAGGTCGTATTTTCATTCGGACAATTTTCTATAAAGTTTCAGGCTATCATGGACGTATGTTTAAAATCTGAGGTCAAACGGACAAGTCTAACCCCAAGTTCCAAAATCAAAGTGCCAAAACCTCCCAAACCCTAGAAAATTGGTGGTGTTAGAGTTAAATTAGTAGTATAGCAAGTCTATAAGAGTTTAATTTTAGGCTTGAGTTAGTGATATGCTTATTGATTGTGTTATGAACTTAAATGAGTTAAATTAGTGAAGTGGGAAGCTATAACTAGGGTGAGTAGTTATTGTTAAATGAATTAACTATTATTGAGATATTATTGCAGATCAAAGGTATATCATATTAGGTTGATTTGAGTAATGAATTAAAGAGTATTAGTGTTTGTGATACACTAAGGATTGAGTTGTTCAATTGAAATTCATTGGAATGAAGGGTTGGATTATATAATTAAGTCATTCTCTAATTACTCACTGAGCTTTCAAAGCTCATAATTTGTTTGCTATTGTTGTTTGTGTTAGGTTCTGGTAATGCAGGTCGTGGAAAACACATCACGGAGGGTTAGCTGGTTAGATATGGACCTTGGACTTGGACTCGTTCTAGATGTTTTATAAACTTTTTGGATATCCCGGTTTTTGGTGAAAACAATGTAACTACTTGTTGTATATAGATTATGACTTAAACTTTGCTTTTGATAGAACTTTGTAGAAATTGTTACTCATCTTTTGGAATTACACCATAACTATGTTTGTGTTTGTTTAAATTATTGGTGTATCCTAAGATTGAGAAACCAGGCGTTACAAGTTGGTATCAGAGCCTTGGTTTAAGGGAATTAAACCTTGAGATGGGTTTAGACTTAAACCAATGAGATTGAAAAGTCCTTAAGAGTCCCGAGTAGCTATCCTCCGCGGTGTATCATAATTGAGTTGATTATACACTATATTGAGTATTATAGTGATATACAATTTAGTTGATTATACACCATATTGAGTATTATAGTGATATACAATTGAGTTAATTACACATCATATTAAGTATTATGGTGGTGATTACTAAAAGAGTTAAATTTCTTTTTCAGTTAAGATGAGCACTGGAAAAGAAAAAGAGCGAGGTGATCCATCAAGAGATCAATCGGGATCACGAGATTCGGGTAAAGAGCATCAACCCGAGGGAGAGCGACTTCCCAAGACACAGGGTAATATGCAAGCTATGATTGCGGCTGAGGTAGCCAAAGCACTTAAAGAATTACTACCCACTTATTTGAGGCCTCAGACGGAGGCTGCAACTGGAGGTCCTTCGGGACAACCACCGCTTCAACCTGAGGACAGGGAGGATCGTGAAGAGGTCTATACTGAGGCGGGTAGAGCTAGAATACCTGAGAAGATAAGGAGGTGTACTTATGATGTTTTTCAGAAGTACAAGCCATACGATTTCTATGGGAAAGATGATCCCATAGCAGCCAAGAATTGGTTAACACATGTTGAAAAGATGTTCCGCACCAGTAAATGCGACGAGGTAGATAAAGTGGAGTTTGCAACAAACTTGTTAAAGGAAGATGCACAGTTCTGGTGGGAGAATATGTGTATGGAGATAGGAGAGAGTTTGGCGTATACACTGAGCTGGGAACAATTCAAGTTGAAGTTCACTGAATACTATTGTTCCAATAATGCTATGAAGGGAATAGAGGAAGAGTTTTTGAAGTTACAACAAGGGTCGAGAACACTACAACAATACACATTAGATTTTAATGAGAAGGCAAGATTTGCACAACATCAAGTTGATACAGAGGAGCGTAAGATGGATCGTTACTTGTGGGGTTTAAAAACCCAGATCCGAGAGTTTTTTCCGAGTTCCAGATATACTACCTTTCAACAAGTTGCTGAGGCAGCAAGATCGAGAGAAAGGGAGTTGCAAAGACAGGAGGAGGAGAGAAGAACCGAAAGAGAAGTTGGAGGATTTAAGAGAAAGTGGGAAGGTAAAGCTGTAGATACTTCTCAGAGATCCATTACCACGGGTTCTCAAGTCCGTGGTGAAACTAAGAAGAATGAAGAGAAATGGTGTAAGAAGTGTAGGCGAAAACACATGGGAGAATGTGATCCCCGAAACCCTCCATCAGTTTGTTTCCAGTGTGGAAAGACGGGACATATGGCTCGCCAGTGTACCGAGAGTCACCTCGTTTGTTTCAATTGTGGGGAGAGCGGGCATATTCGTCCAAATTGCCCAAAGATGAAATCTGAACCACAAAGAGATTTTCAAAAGACTGGTCAAGGAGGAGGTCGAGATCGAGATGATCGAAGAGATATGGGTGGTGGTCATGTGAAAACGCGAGCTTTTCAATTAACTGTCGACGAGGCTAGAGATCGGACCGATGTTATCACAGGTATCTTTAGCTTGAACTCTTTTCAAGCACGAGTACTTTTTGATTCGGGTGCATCTGTGTCTTTTATATCAGAGTCTTTTGCTTCTAAACTAGATATTCCATTAGTCGATTTATATGAGAAAATAATAGTAGATGTAGCAGATGGGAGATGTGTTTTTGTAAAGAGTCATTATAAGCAGTGTCGGCTTGAAATCTATGGGGTTGTGTACCTTATAGATCTGAAGCTGATCACTAATCATGAGTTTGATGTGATAGTCGGGATGGATTGGATGGATGATAATAGAGGTCAAATGGATTGTCATGAGAAAACACTTTCCATAAAGACACCGAGTGGTTCCCGAATTTTGATACAAGGTGAACGACGTTCCCGAAAAGTACCGATAGTGACACTTGCCACGGCTAGGAGATATATAGAAAGAGGGGCTGAATTGATTATGGCACATGTGACTAGTGCTGAGTCAAAACATTCCAAAATAGAAGAAATAGAAGTGGTTTGTGATTATTCCGATGTATTTCCTGACAATCTTCCAGGCGTACCACCAAGTAGACAAGTTGAGTTTGTGATCGAGGTAATACCGGGGGCGAAGCCGGTAGCTCGACCACCCTACCGATTGGCACCGTCCGAAATGGAAGAATTAAAAAGACAGTTGCAAGAGTTCTTAGAACTTGGATTTGTTCGTCCGAGTTCGTCTCCGTGGGGTGCACCTATACTCTTTGTGAAAAAGAAAGACGGCTCCATGAGAATGTGTATAGATTACCGACAGCTCAATAAGATCACGATAAAGAATCGTTATCCGTTGCCGAGGATTGATGATTTGTTTGATCAATTACACGGAGCCACATATTTTTCCAAGATTGATTTGAGATCCGGTTATCATCAGTTGAGAGTGCAAGAAGCTGATATTCCGAAGACAGCTTTTCGTACGAGGTATGGCCATTACGAGTTCTTAGTCATGCCGTTCGGTTTGACTAATGCTCCAGCCGCTTTTATGGATTTGATGAATCGGGTTTGTCATCCCTTTCTTGATAAATTCGTAATTGTGTTTATCGACGACATCCTGATTTATTCAAAGAGTCAAGATGAGCACAAATTTCATTTGCAACAAATGCTAGATCTTCTTCGAGACGAGAAATTATATGCAAAATTTTCAAAATGTGAATTTTGGTTGCGGGAGATCCAATTTCTTGGTCATGTGATAAATTGAGACGGTATAAAGGTAGATCCAGCAAAGATCGAAGCTGTAATGAGTTGGAAGCCGCCAAAGAGTCCAATGGAGGTTCGTAGTTTCTTGGGGTTAGCAGGATATTATTGGCGATTCGTTGAAATTTTTTCCCGAAACGCTACACCCCTAACCAAATTAACAAAGAAGGCGGAGAAGTTCAATTGGACTGAGGCGCAACAGTCAGCATTTGAACAATTACGAGATAGTTTGTGTAAAGCCCCGGTGTTGGTGTTACCGCAAGGAGGGGAAGACTTTGTTCTTTACAGCGATTCCTCTTTAAGTGGTCTTGGATGTGTGTTGATGCATAGAGGACGAGTGATAGCGTATGCCTCTCGACAACTAAAACCACATGAAAAATCTTATCCAGTACACGATTTAGAGTTGGCGGCGATAATGTTTGCATTAAAGATGTGGCGACATTATCTTTATGGAGTGCTATTTCAAATATATACAGATCATAAAAGTCTGAAATATCTGTTTGATCAGAAAGAGTTAAATATGAGGCAAATACGGTGGATGGATCTACTAAAAGATTATGATTGTGAAATACTTTACCATCCCGGTAAAGCCAATGTGGTGGCGGATGCACTAAGCCGTAAAGAGCCGCCTATTCGAGTCGTATCGGCTCGAATGGGGATTGTGAGTCGATTACCAGAGTTGATACGTAGATGCCAAGTCGAAGCTAATGACTTGAAGAAAGAAAGGATGATTGGTTATGTAGAGAAACTTGTGGAAAATGCACAAGGAATCAAGACATTCCAAGGGCGAGTTTGGGTACCGAGACATGGCGAGGCGAGACAGTTATTGCTAGAGGATGCTCACTGTACTAGGTATTCGGTTCATCCTGGTAGTACACGAATGTATCATAATCTAAATCCGTATTATTGGTGGCCTGGTATGAAGCGAGATGTGGGACGATTTGTAGAGGACTGTTTGACATGTCTTCAGGTAAAAGCTAATCATCAAAAGCCGTATGGAGCAGTGCAACCGTTACCTGTACCAATGAAGAAATGGGATGAAATCACTATGGATTTCATCACAAAGTTGCCTCGGACTCCACGAGGATATGATTCAGTTTGGGTGATTGTTGATAGGTTGACCAAGTCTGCTCATTTCATTCCGATCCGAGAAGATTACCAAGTGTCAAAGCTAGCTGAGATTTATACTAGAGAAGTGGTGAGACGACATGGAGTGCCAACTTCAATAGTTTCGGATAGAGATAGTCGTTTCACTTCACATTTCTGGCAGAGTTTCCAAAAGCATTTTGGTACTAAAGCCTTACTGAGTACTGCGTATCATCCCCAGACAGATGGACAGTCGGAAAGGACTATACAAACACTTGAAGATATGCTACGAGCCTGCATCATTGATTTTGGAGGCAGTTGGGAAGATCATCTGCCTTTAGTGGAGTTTGCCTATAACAACACTTATCATTCCAGTATACAGATGGCACCTTTTGAAGCCTTATATGGTGTACCGTGTCGGACCCCGACTTGTTGGACAGAGACTGGAGAGAAACCATTGGCGAGACCAGAGGTTATAGCCGAGACTGAAGAGAAGATACAAAATATCCGTGAGCATATGCGAATAGCCCAAAACCGCCAAAAGCAATATGCAGATAAGAGAAGAAAGCCATTAGAGTTCCATGTCGGGGACATGGTGATGTTGAAGGTATCTCCATGGAAGGGAGTGATTCGGTTTGGTAAACGAGGTAAGTTAAGACCACGGTTCATAGGACCTTTCCAAGTCATAGAGAGAATTGGAGCAGTCGCGTATAAACTTGAGCTTCCAGATGAACTACGGGGTATCCACAATGTATTCCATGTGTCACATCTCAGAAAAACATTGCATGATAAATCCACTCGAGTACCTTTAACCGGAGTTCAATTAGACGAAAAATTGAGATACCAAGAGATGCCAGAACAAATACTGGATAGAAAGATTAAAAAGTTACGAAACAAAGAGATTGGAATAGTAAAAGTGTAATGGCGACATCATAGAGGTACGGATGTCACTTGGGAAGCCGAGGAGGAGATGCGGTCAAAGTATCCCTTTTTGTTTCAAGTGATTCCGAGGACGTAATCTTTTGAAGGGGGTAAGAACTTGTAATACCGTATTATTAAATTATATAGATTTTGTGTTAATCTTAGTGTAATTAAGATTAAATAGGTTGCTATATGATTTAGGATGGTTAAAAACCCAATTGAGAAAAGTTTGGACTTGTAAAATGTCAAATCAGAGCTACACGGGTCGTGTAAGGTCACACGGGTCGTGTAGAAAGGCTTGAGAAGCAAAGCAGTAACCTTTCAGACCTACACGGGTCGTGTACCTTCACACGGGTCGTGTAGCTCTTGTTCAAAAAATTACCGAGGCGAGTTTAGGCCTCACACGGGTCGTGTGAGCCAACATGGGTCGTGTGAGTCTGCAAAATTTCAAGTTAGCTTGCTGTAGGCCTCACACGGGTCGTGTGAGCCTACACGGGTCGTGTCGCGCACCCAGGGCTGTTTTAAATTCGAGTTTTCTTTCATTTGGGTCATTCCCAATTCAACCAAAAACCCTCCCAAACCCTAGAAAATTGGTGGTGTTAGAGTTAAATTAGTAGTATAGCAAGTCTATAAGACTTTAATTTTAGGCTTGAGTTAGTGATATGCTTATTGATTGTGTTATGAACTTAAATGAGTTAAATTAGTGAAGTGGGAAGCTATAACTAGGGTGAGTAGTTATTGTTAAATGAATTAACTATTATTGAGATATTATTGCAGATCAAAGGTATATCATATTAGGTTGATTTGAGTAATGAATTAAAGAGTATTAGTGTTTGTGATACACTAAGGATTGAGTTGTTCAATTGAAATTCATTGGAATGAAGAGTTGGATTATATAATTAAGTCATTCTCTAATTACTCACTGAGCTTTCAAAGCTCATAATTTGTTTGCTATTGTTGTTTGTGTTAGGTTCTGGTAATGCAGGTCGTGGAAAACACATCACTGAGGGTTAGCTGGTTAGATATGGACCTTGGACTTGGACTCGTTCTAGATGTTTTAAAAACTTTTTGGATATCCCGGTTTTTGGTGAAAACAATGTAACTACTTGTTGTATATAGATTATGACTTAAACTTTTCTTTTGATAGAACTTTGTAGAACTTGTTACTCATCTTTTGGAATTACACCATAACTATGTTTGTGTTTGATTAAATTATTGGTGTATCCTAAGATTTAGAAACCGGGCGTTACACTCTTTGCTTGAAATCATTCCCGAAAACCCATTTTTAACACCAAAAACCCATTTTAACACCAGAAACCCATTTTGATGAATTTTTAAGAATGGAACTAAGTTCTTACATCATTTATAACATATATGACTTAACAAAATCATAAGAATCATTTTCAGTCCCATAAACCCATTTCTAGGGTTCTTGAGCTCAAAACCCATTTCTATGGATTTAACCACAATTTATGGTTGAAAATTTCGTTCCTTGTGTTGATTTGAGCTAGATGGGGTATATGAATTCGTTGATTTAACCTCATCCTCAAATCAGAAGTTGGATTTTGCAGATTTCCAACAAGACTTGAAGAATGAAGCTAGGGTTGTTGAGTTCTTACCTTAGAAGCTTGGAAATCACCAATTCCAAGTGTTGATTCTTCAATCCTTGCTTCCAATCTTCACGAACTTGCAACTCCGTTATTTCTCCAGCCCTCTAGCTCTCTCTCGAACTCTCTTCTGCATTCTATGATCATTAATGAGATATTTTCTCATTTTTTATATTTTCCATCTTTGTGAAATGACACAACATCCCTTGAACTTTCATTCCTTGAACTTTTGACACCAACATTAAGTTTGGCCACATGAAACCATAATTCTTACATTTTTAGTCCAAAAGACTAAAATATAATTTCATAGTAATTTATGAATTTGGTCAAATGACCAAATTACCCTTACAAACATAATTTCTCATAAAAATACATATAACGCTGTAAATTACGCACATCTTATTTTACATATTTATATTATTAGTTTGGGTCGTTTCAAGTGTTGAATCATTTCTTTATTTTGTTGTTCTTTTTTAGTTTTTGGGTTTGAATCTTTGAAAACCCACTTCTTTCTTCAAGAACACATTTCTTGAAGAAGAAGAAGTTCTTCAAGAAATCCTTTATCTAACTTTACTTCATCTTTTTCTCTCTCTTCCTTCTTTAGCAAAGCATACTTTGAGCTTTTGTTTCTCACGAGGTTTTCTTCACTGGAAGAAAATTTCCAAAAGCTTATTCTCCATTTTTGGGTGGTTTTTTGTTCTAGGGATTTGAGAAAAGTGAATCTTCATTAAAATCATCAAAACATCCATGTTCACGTTCTATTTGTGAAAATTTTGAGATTTTTGGAATTAACTTTCTTGAATCCGTCACTTTCTTCACTAAAGTTTTCAAACTTGTTTTTTCAAAACCCTTTATTTTTCACTCTTTTCAAACTTTGTTTTAAGTATTACTTGTTGCTATGGCAAACTTTACTCCTAATCAAAACTTAGTCAATATGTATTCCGTTTCAGTCGCAAATAGTGTTGGTGGATCCAATAGAGGCCCTATTCTTATTCCTAGCGAATATTCGTCATGGGTGACTCGAATGGAATTTTATCTTCCCGGTCATGAAAGTGACATTTGGAAATACATATCCACTGGCATTCACTCTCCAGATGTTATTGGAAATGTCAATGTTCCACCACCCGATGTACCCGCTGGTACCGCTCGGATTATTGGCTCGACACCTCTAGCAATAAATGCAGAGGTGCTGAAAAAGAAAAATCGGCTCGAAGCAAGAACTTCTTTCTGGTATTCCCCATGACATATTGATTCAACTACCAGATGAGGAAAAAGGAAATCCTCACCGCATCTGGAAAGCGTTGAAAAGACAGTTTGAGGAGTCGAAAGAAAGCCGTAATGAGCGATATTGATGCATTTAAGATGTATCCCGATGAATCGATTTATGATGCTTACACTCGATATAACATTCTCATCAATCGATTTAACATGTGTCGTGGAGAAAAATCCCAAGAGGAGATAAACATGAAATTTTTAAACAACTTAACTCCTAAGTGGGCAAACGTCAAAATGCTTATCACTCAAACTACTCCAATCGACACAACATCTCTTTACGACTTGTATGGCGAACATCAAGTTCACGAGGCCACGGTTAACCAAAACGCTCATCTATACGGAGGCCCTTTGGCTCTGTCAACGGTTCAACCTAACTCTGGACTTGGTTTGAATCAAAATCAATTTTACCAAAATTCACAACTTTCGTCTTTTGGTCCAAACCAATCCATGATGCCTCAGAAAATCATTCCAAATCAGTTTTTAGGCCAAAACCAATTTACAAATCAAATGCCAAATCAAATTGGACATGCACAACTTGCAAATACTGGTCCAAATTCTTTACAAATACAATATCCCAATCCCATACCAAACCATTTCTCGAGTCAAACTAACTTTCAAAACCAATTTCCAAATCAGACTCAGGTTGGGAACCCTGGATACTTACAGGCCTCTTATCCTACACAAACAAACAACTTTGGCCAGAACATTTCACTGCCCGAGCACATGCATCAAAACCAAAATGCCTTTTCCAATGTGCAGAATGCTTTCATCAGCAATGCTTCACCTTCTTCAGAAACCGAAGATGATGCTGAATATGGTCAACTTCTTGCTTTGCTATGCAATTTCAATCCGAATTTCAAGAAGTTTGTCAAGAAACCATCAGGAAATTCTCGATCTCAGAGTTATCAACAGCCACAACACTTCAATCAGAACTCTGGAAATCTCCAAGGAGGAAATCAACCGCCAAAATCCTCCAACTCATCCCATTCTGACGACAAGGTCTTAAAGACAGAAGAAATTAGATGTCACAAGTGTCAAGGACTGAACCATTATGCAAAAGACTGCAAGTCCAAGGAAAAGAAGGTCAAGGACACCGCCTACTATTTGAACAAAGCAGCTATGGTGGAAAGTCAGTCCAAGGACAAAGCGATAATGGTTATGGATGCTCCCGGAGTCGAGATATGGCCTTCTGATGATGAAACTGAAGCTACAGAAGAAGGCGATGCTCAAACCTATTTCTGTTTTATGGCAGACGACACGACATCTCCTCTACACAGGCTTGTAGTGGAAAAGGTTCGTGAAATGCTTTATGATTCTCATTTAACAGTTGAGCTTTTCCAACTGTTCATCGATGAGATACAAAACATGATAATATATCACACCGATGAATGTAGTCAAGCTTGTGGTGCTCTTACTGTTTACAAGTCTGAACTACAAACTTGTCAGTACAGAAGTGAGGAACATAAGAGAACCATTGCTAAATTGGAAAGAGAATTAAATATCAAAACTAAAGAACATACGGTTCCCTCTGAGCAATACCGAATTGCGTTGCAACAACGTGATTCTATTGCTACACACAATCGAGATATGTATGCTCTTCTTGAGAAATACAACCGTCCACAGGCCTTTCATGCTGAAAACTATGAGCAAATTAATTCTGGTCTTAAGCGTGAATGGACTAGGTATGGTCTTGGTTTTGATAACATGGTCAAAACCTTTAAAGAACTATCGACTGACCTAGACTATTCTGGTGATGATCTGTTCTCATCCACCAATGAATGTGATGATGAGGAACTCGTTGTTGAGTGTAATCAAAGAGTTTCACTCAATAACCCTCCAATTCAACAGTCTGTGCAAATTCCAATCTCTAGTAGCGATAATAGTCCATCAAGTCAAAGTACTTCATATCGCATGACACTAGATGATTGTGTTGACCATGTCCCAACCAATACAACATCAGTACATGCAGTCTATGTTTTGAAACCTGAAACATTTCCTTCTCTTGAAGAATCTGTTCCAGTTACCAAAGATGTTGGTCAAAAATACTCTAAGAAACAACAATTAAGTCATGATCTAATTCCTCTAGCAGTTGAAAATCAACCAATTTCAAACAAAAACATTTCTTTGTTGGTCAACTCTGGAAAATCAATCATTCCTTACTATCCTCAAACATTCACACCAATCGTTGTTTCTGCCCCGAGTGATAAGGGAAAGGACAAATTACCTGGTCAAGAACCCGTCATTGAAATCAAACCAACTGAACTCAAATCAAATGAAATCAAATCCATTTCACCAAATCTTGTTGAGTCAAAACCAGTTGAAACAAAACTCGTAGTATCCAAGGAGGTTGGATCTACTTCTACCAAACAATCAGTTTCTGAGAAGAGTAGCAAAAAAAAAAGCAAAACGAAAGCGAACCCTGGTCAGACTAAACCTTCTAGTCCCACCAAAGTTCAGTCTCAGAAAACCAAACAAAACAACCTTTTTGGTCCCAAAATTCAACAAAGTTTTTACACTCTAGGACCCGGAATGCTTGGACCTCATCCAGTTCAAAATTTTCAACCAAATTCTTTTGCTTATCAAAATGGATCTTTTCTAATCAACCAAATATTCCATCCATTTTGTAGCACAAACAAAACTTTCAATGGAAGCCACATGTTTGGGGGAAACCCACCTTTTACAAATTTTAATCATTTTGGGGGAAACTCTCAATTTCCTATGATTAATTTTGTGAGTGTTCCCACAAGTTTTGGATTTCCAACTACTGGTAGCTATCCTCAATTTGTTTACACTCCGAATCAATCATTCCATGTACCTCCTGGCTTTCTAAAGGAACTTTCCAAAAAAAAAATATTTCAAAATCAGCTCAAAAGAAAAGGAAATCGGTTGCAAGTCCTAAACAAGAAAAACAAAAAACAAACAAGGTTTTAACACCATCGAAAGATAAAAACAAGAATGTGGTTGCAAGTCCTCAACAAGAAACACCAAAAACAGTTAAGAATGATAAATGTGTAAACAACAAACAATCTGTTTCTGCTAACTCTCTAGGATCCAAACAAGTTTGGGTACCTAAACCTCTTCTCTAAACATTTCAGGCATTTAGTGCTGGAGCGTCTCACGATGAGACATGGTATATTGATAGCGGATGCTCCAAGCATATGACTGGACACAAGGGCTATCTTAGAGATTTCAAGGAATACACAGCCAGTCCAAGCCAATATGTTACATTCGGGAATAATATGCGAGGAAAGGTCATAGGCCACGGAAACATCACCAACGGAAACTTTACAGTAAAGCATGTCGCTTACGTTGATGGTCTTAAGCACAACTTGATCAGTGTCGCACAACTGTGTGACAATGATCATCATGTTTTGTTTACGAAGTTTCAGAGCTTGATTATAGATGCTAAGAGCAATGTTCTTGTTGAATCTAAGCGCGACTGGAACATGTATCCATTAGATATCGTCCTAATTGAAGGAGCACCAGACATCTGCCTTCTTTCCAAGGCATCTTCCGACATCAGCTGGTTATGGCATCAGAGGCTCTTTCATCTTAATTTTGGATAAATCAACAAGCTCATTGGCAAAGACCTCGTCAAGGGACTTCCATTGTTAAATCTTGAAAATGATACTCTTTGTGCCGCGTGTGAAAAAGGAAAGCTTGCTAAAGTCTCGCACAAGAGTATTCCAGAGATCAAATCAACTCAACCTCTCCAGCTTCTTCATGTTGATCTCTGTGGTCCCTCTGTTGTTCCAAGTATGAGCGGCAAGAGATAAATTCTAGTCATAGTCGACGACTATACGAGGTTCACATGGGTGTATTTTCTTCGTCAGAAGTCTGAAACAGCCATGGAACTCATCAACTTCATCAAATATATTGAGGTCCGCATTGGCAAAATCGTCAGGGGAATTCGCAGTGATAATGGAGGAGAATTCAAGAACAATCTATTTGATGATTATCTCATATCTCGAGGTATTGATCACAACTTCTCTGCTCCTTATACACCTCAACAAAATGGCGTTGTTGAAAGACGGAATAGAACACTTTGCGAAGCCGCACGTTCTATGCTCATATTTGCGAATCTTCCACAATACTTTTGGGCTGAAGCTACTGCAACTGCTTGCTTCACCCAGAACCGTTCTTTAATCAACTTCAGATTAAATGTTACTCCTTATGAAGCAATGAACAAACGGAAGCCCAACGTAAAGTTCTTTCACATTTTTGGATGTCGTTGCTTTATAAAGAATAACAAGGATCATTTGAGCAAGTTTGAGCCACGATCTGATGAAGGCATCTTTCTCGGTTATTCATTCAATTCGGTTGCCTATAGTGTGCTAAACAAGCGAACTCGTATCATTGAAGAAACATGTGATGTTCATTTTGATGAATATTACATTAGGAAGTTGGATTCTGAGCGCTTTAACTCTCAAATGGTTAAGCCTTATAATCATCCCATCGTCACCAACCCTCCAGCGATAAACTTTGAAGTTGACTTTGATTTCCTATTTCCTCAACCCGATACAGCTCTCGATTCGGAACAATTTCTTTATCCTTCTAATCCTGAAACCCAACAATCTTCTCAAACTAGTTGTTCTACCTCTTTCTCTCAAGAACCTCAAGTTACATCTACACCAACTGGAACGCCAAACCCTATCAATCCCAATGCTCCAGTTGAAGAGGAACCATTTGCTCATAGTTTCATCCCACGTGATTCACCTCAAGTTGATCTTTTTGATGTACCTATCTGTCCTATCAATGCAACTTTCGAGGGGGAACCCATGTTCCTAAATGGCAATGAGTCATCTCAGTTTGAAACATCCATACCCATTCCTGAAGACACCCATCTCACTAAATGGACTAGGAGTCATCCTCCCGATCAAGTCATTGGTGATCCTTCTTCTGGTGTTCAAACTCGTTCGGCTACTCAAAATGAATGCCTTTATGCTAGTTTTCTATCCTTAACTGAACCGAAAAATATCAAGGAAGCTCTAGAAGATCCTGACTGGGTGAAAGCTATGCTGGAAGAATTAGCGGAGTTTGAAAGGAACAATGTCTGGGACTTAGTACCAACTCCCGAAGGTGTCTCGGTCGTAGGATCTAGACGGGTATACCGAAACAAGACTGACGATCAAGGAATCATCATAAGAAACAAGGCCAGATTAGTAGTCAAAGGATATTCTCAACAGGAAGGAATCGACTACGATGAAACTTTTGCTCCTGTCGCGAGAATTGAAGTTATTCGAATTTTTCTTGCCTATGCTGCTCATAAGAATTTCAAGCTCTACCAAATAGACGTTCAATGTGCATTCTTGAATGGTGAAATCGACCGAGATGTTTATGTGCAACAACCTCCAGGCTTCGAAGACTCTCATTTTCCTACCCATAGCTTTAAACTTCAGAAGGCAGTCTACCGCCTCAAGCAAGCTCCTAGAGCATGGTATTCTACTCTGTCCAAGTTTCTTGAAGAATCCAATTTCTCCAGAGGATCCATAGATCCGACATTTTTTCGTAAAGTTCATAATAAGCATCTTATTGTCGTCCAAATCTACGTCGATGATATTATTTTTGGGTCAACGAGTGAAGATCTCAGCACTGCCTTTGCGAATCTGATGAAAAGCAAATTCAAGATTAGTATGATGGGTGAATTGAAATTTTTTCTTGGTTTGCAGGTTAATCAGATCTCTATCGGTATTTTCATTCATCAAGAAAAGTATATCAAATCTTTGTTGAAGAAATACTCCATGGAGAATGCATCAGTGGCTAAGACTCCAATGTCCACATCCTTCAAACTCGATTCCGATCTTTCTGGGAAATCAGTAGATCAGAAAACTTATCGTGGAATGATTGGTTCACTCTTATACTTAACTTCTTCCAGACCTGATATAATGCTTGCTACCTGTTTATGTGCTAGGTACCAGGAGAATCCCAAGGAATCTCATTTGCTAGCCGTTAAATGATTTTTAAATACCTAAGAGGTACCACATCTCTTGGTATTTGGTATCCTGCTAAAGGCTCTTTCATGCTTCAAGCGTTTACAGACTCCGACTATGGTGGTTGTAAGCTCGATCGCAAGAGTACCTCGGGAAGTTGCCAATTTCTTGGCGGTAAACTCGTTAGCTGGACTTCAAAGAAGCAATCCTGTGTGTGAACCTCTACGGCAGAAGTTGAATATGTTGCTGCTGCTAGTTGTTGCTCACAAGTTCTATGGATGGAAACTCAACTCAAAGACTACGGATTTAAAATGCAACAAGTTCCGATCTACTGCGATTCCAAGAGTGCAATTGCTATATCTCACAACCCCGTAAATCATTCGATGACCAAGCATATCGACATTCGATATCATTTCCTCAAAGACAACATTCAAAAGGGTCACATCGAATTACTTTTTGTTCCTACTGAGGAACAGGTTGCAGATATTTTTACGAAGCCCTTGGACGAAAACAAATTTTTTACATTTCCTAGGTCGCCTTGGCATGTTGAATCCTGACCGTCTTGATATCTAAATCTTCCGTTCTTTTCAAAATTAATCTTCAAAAAAAAAAACAAACAAACAAAAAAATTAGAAAATTTTAGAAAAATACTCTCAAAAATAGAATAAAGACTTTTTTTAGAAAATTTCGAAAAACAATTCCAAAAAAAAAATAGAATAATCATTTTTTTAATCTCTTCTAAGAATACATCATGTAAAATACATATCTTGAACAACCTTTGAAAATATCCTTTAATATGATCCTTCCAAAAATTAGGGATTAACAGTTTCATGACACGTATTTCAGGTACATATACTAGAAGAAGATCTTGGATCATATTGTTTTTCAATCGGAGTGATGATTCTACTTTCATAATTTCTCGGTATGTGTCAAATCTTATTCCTCTTAGACCTATTTCATGAAATCAAGATTTTAACTTTGGGACTTAAGATTAGACGGTTCAGATGGAAACAAAAACCCATGTGAGATTATATTTGTGCCTCGTCATCATCAAGTAGTGGATTTTCATTTCTTGTGGGCATAGGCATTTGTGTGTATTCTTATAGGGCTTACATTCGTATACCTTGTTGTCTTAGTTTCATTGAAAAAATGTCAAAATGATCAAGGATGATTCTTTCCAACATGCATACATCCGGTATATATGTCACCTTATCCCTAGCCACATACTGAAGATTAAACTCCTACACCAATGGCGATTGAAGATCCAAAAGTTATTCCACAACGTGCTCGACTTAGATGAATTCTATTATGATAATATCTTTTAATTCATCTAAGAAGATAATTCTCTCAGAAAATCAAATAAAAAAAATTCAAGTAAACTTTTATTTTAGAAAAGAAAATTAGGGATTAAAACGACAAATTCAAGATCCCAAAAGTCTCTCAAAGCTCAATCAGAAAACTCAAAAAGACTCGTAAGGCAAAAAATTCAAGAAAAATCAACACGAAGCCTTCTCAAATGAAAATTCAAGAAAAATCAACACGAAGCCTTCTCAAATGCAAATTCAAAAAATTTCAAGGATCTCAAAGATGAAGCTGCTATACACCTCAAGGAAGAAACATCAAATGCAGATAAATCATAAGGAAATAATTGTTGCTGAAATTCAAAGAAAGACATTCCAAATTCTCTCACATCTAAAGATATTCAACTCAACGGTGGATTCCCGGTAAGCTGTAGCACACATTATCGAAGACCCACAGTATATTCCAACACTGTCAAGTTAAACCCCTCTACAGTATTTATCGACGGAGAGATGAGTGCGGACATTAATGACATGAATGAAGAAACCCTTTGAGTAATGCCGCATCCCCAGTCCTCTGTGATTGATCATTTAATATGAAACTAAGGTAACTAACGTATATAGGTATAAGTTCATATTAAGGTATGCTTAGGTGTCTCCTGAGTGTGAGAGGAACGCGAGAGATAATACTCATCTTTAGTATTACCACACCAACTTACCGTATGAGTGAATGTAAGAACACAATCCAAAGAGAGTCCATCTGAACGAGATCTTATTAATCTATAGTCGTCTTTCGAATTCGGTTATAAATCTTAAAGGAATTTGTTCGGTACACGTACCCGGTTACCCTGTGAAAATGAATTTAAGACTTTGATTCGGAAACAAATTTTTTAAAATTTTAATCGACCTATACGTCAAGTAAATTGTGTCATGATCTTTCAAAGTGATTGCGAAGTTTTTAGAAAGATATAATTAAAGTATTTCGTTCAAAGATTTGTTCAAAATTTTGCTATGGTTTATGATGTTCTTTTCTTCTAAGAGATTTTAAAGTTTATTATTGAAAAATACCAAAATATTGTGCGATCTTTTTCTTTTTTCTTTTCTTTATCTTGCCTTGTGTATCAAAGTTTTATATTTTCTGCTTCAATAATTATTTTATTAAAGCAGAGGGAGAAAATGGTAAATTTTGATTTTTATAATTGAAATATTTTTCACAAGCGCTAGATTTGATTTTTTTTTAAATTTTCTTTCTTTCCTTCTAACTTTTTGTTCTTATCTAAGTCCCGTAACCGTAAATTTTTAAGATTGACTTGGTTAAGATATGCAAAAAGTTTCTCGGATAATTTCCCGATCCGTAAATGTTTGGATCAAGACAAGATCAGCAAATTTTACCAGTTAAAATTTTGAGCATCTTGGTCCGCAAATTCTCAAAACGTAGAAAAATAATTGAGTTTGCTAGTGTTTGATCATCTGCAAAAATTGATTTTTTTTTGACAAAAATTTTGAGACCTCAAGAAAATAACTATTACAAATTTTTAGCATGTTTTTCAAAATTTCTCTCAAATTTGAAAATTTTATAATGATCAAACAAAAAGGAAATTTTCGTAATTCTAAAAAAATAATAAAAAATAAAATGCTTTAACTTAAAATGATCAAATAGTGGAAAATGCCAAAATCTAAAATGATAAAAAAAAACGAAAAATACTAAAATCGGAAAAGGTTAAGTCGTCAAATTTTTTGTCAATATTTGTTTTAATTGTAATCAGGTAGGCCACTTCAAGGCCCAGTGTCCCTGTCTGACTCAGGGAGTGGTTCAGAATCCAGCACCCACTACACTCCGGATTACCGATGGTAGGCAGGGGAAAGGGGAAGCCCCTAAGACCAAGGGTCGAGCATTCGTCATGACCGCCGAGGAGGCACAGGATGCGCCCGACGTCGTCACAGGTACTCTTTCTTTACTTGCCTCGCGTTTGTGGTGTGTGTAATTAATATGTCTATTATGCTTTGATTAGGAACATTCTTAGTCAACTCTACGCCTACCTTTGCACTATTTGATTCGGGTGCTAGTCATTCTTTTGTGTCTGCCGCGTTGGGAAAGAGTTTCGGTATTGCTTTAGGAACTCTTCATCGGCCGTTAGAAGTAGAAATTGCGGATGATAAAATCGTGCAAGCGACTAGTGTTTATCGGGGATGCGAAGTAGTGATTCAAGGAATAAAGTTTCCGATCGATCTCAGCCCTATACCATTGAGTGACTCTCGAGTCATCATCGGTATGGATTGGATGGGTCAGCATGAATCATGGATCGATTGTAAGAACAAGCGAGTGTGGATTCAAACCCCAAGTGGGGGAGAGCTGGTTGTGCAGGGCGAGAGAAAGAATCGAGGTGCAGTTTTTTGTTCAGCTGCTAGGGCACGCAGACATTTTCAGCATGGAGGTTCGGGATTTGTGGCTTATGTTGTAGACGCACGAGAAAGGAAGCCACAGCAGAAAGCAGGTGATACACCAGTGGTTCGGGATTTTCCTGATGTTTTTCCGGAGGACCTGCCTGGCGTACCACCAGAGAGACAGGTGGAATTTAAGATTGACTTAACTCCCGGTGCAGCTCCGATAGCTAAAGCACCGTATCGTCTTGCGCCTCCAGAAATGCTGGAGTTATCTATTCAACTTCGGGAATTGTTAGATAAGGGATTTATTCGACCCAGTTGCTTACCGTGGGGAGCGCGTATTTTGTTTGTTAAGAAGAAGGATGGTTCCAATAGGATGTGCATAGATTATCGTGAGCTGAATAAGCTTACGGTAAAGAATCGATATCCATTGCCTCGCATCGACGACTTGTTTGATCAACTGCAGGGCACCTCGTGGTTCTCAAAAATTGATTTGCGGTCAGGATACCATCAAATGCGATTACGGGAGGAAGACATCCCGAAAACGGCTTTTAGGACGAGGTACGGCCACTTCGAGTTTGTAGTGATGCCGTTCGGACTAACCAATGCCCCTGCAGCTTTTATGGATTTAATGAATCGAGTGTGTCGACCGATGTTGGATCGGTCAGTTATAGTTTTCATTGACAACATCTAAGTCTACTCTCGGAGCAGGGAGCAGCATGAACAACACTTAAAGGAAGTATTAGAGACCTTAAGGAAGGAGAAGCTTTATGCAAAACTATCCAAGTGTGACTTTTGGCTACGGGAGGTTCAGTTTTTGGGACACATTGTAAATGAGCAAGGAATCATGGTAGACCCGGCTAAGGTGGAGGCCGTGATGCGGTGGGAGGTTCCGAAGACTCCCTCTGAAATTAGAAGTTTCTTGGGCCTGGCTGGTTATTATCGCTGTTTCATCCAAGACTTCTCAAAGATCGCGGTACCTTTGACTCGACTAACTAAGAAAAACGCTGCTTTTCGGTGGGGTGAGGAGCAGCAGCAGGCTTTTGAGACCTTGCGGCGGAAATTATGTGAAGCTCCAGTTTTGACGTTGCCTGAAGGCATAGAGGACATGGTAGTTTATTGCGATGCATCTATCACGGGATTGGGGGCAGTCTTGATGCAACGAGGCAGGGTGATTACTTACGCCTCGCGACAGTTGAAGCCCCATGAAGCTAACTACCCTACTCATGATTTGGAATTGGGAGCGGTGGTTTTCGCTCTCAAGATTTGGAGACACTATTTGTATGGAGTGAAGTGCATCATCTTCACGGACCACAAGAGTTTGAAGTACCTGATGGATCAGGAAAACCTCAATATGAGACAGAGAAGATGGTTGGATGTATTGAAAGACTATGATTGTGAGATACACTACCACCCTGGAAAGGCCAATGTGGTAGCGGATGCGTTAAGTCGTAAGGCTTCGGGTGCACCCCTTCGGGGCGTTTGTCTAAGGATGACAATTGTGACACCGCTGCTCGAGCTGATTAGGAAAGCCCAGGTGGAAGCATGCAAGAGCGAGAATCAGAAAGGTGAGAGAATTGTGGGTCAGTTGGCAGCTATGGTCAAAGATAGTAGGGATTTGTTAACTTGCCATGAGAGAATTTGGGTGCCGAAGCTGGGCGGGGTTCGTCAAACCCTATTGGAGGAGGCACATAAATCCAGGTTCTCTATCCACCCTGGAGCAACTAAAATGTATATGGATCTGCGCAAATATTATTGGTGGCCAGGCATGAAGAGGGAAGTAGCTTGGTTTGTCGAAAGATGCATGACCTGTCGTAAGGTCAAGGCCGAGCATCAACGGCCTCATGGTAAGTTGCAGCCTCTTGAGATCCCAGAATGGAAATGGGAGCATATCACAATGGATTTCATCACGAAGTTGCCAAGAACCCCTCGACATATGGACACTATTTGGGTTATCGTGGATTGGTTGACTAAAAGTGCTCATTTTCTCCCCATCCAAGAGACTTACTCTGCAACGGAATTGGCTAAGGTCTACGTAGATGAGATTATCTCTCGGCATGGTATACCGGTCTCGGTGATATCCGACCGGGATGTCCGATTTACGTCTAGGTTTTGGAAGAAGTTTCATGAGGAATTAGGCACTTGCCTTCATTTCAGCACAGCATATCATCCTCAGACGGATGGGCAGAGTGAAAGGACGATTCAAACGCTGGAGGATATGCTTAGGGCATGTGTTATCGATTTTGGCGGGAGTTGGGATTCCCATCTCCCTTTAGCTAAGTTTTCTTACAATAGCAGTTATCACGCGAGCATTGGCAGGGCTCCTTTTCAAATGTTGTATTGAAGAAAATGTCGGACACCTATTTGCTGGGGCGAGGTTGGCCAGCGGGTATTTGGTAGTACTGATGTAGTAATCAAGACAACTGAGTTAATTCAGAAGGTTCGGGAGAGGTTGTTAACGGCTCAGAGTCGACAGAAAAGTTATGCGGATAGGCGACGGTCCGATCTCGAGTTTCAAGTTGGTGATTTTGTTCTTCTTAAGGTGTCACCTTGGAAGGGAGTTATTCGTTTTAGGAAGCGAGGAAAGCTTGGCCCTAGGTACATTGGACCTTACCGAATCACCGCCCGTGTAGGTAAGGTAGCTTACCGGTTGGAGCTGCCCGAGCAGCTTAGTCAGATTCACGACACGTTTCACGTTTCGCAGCTTAGGAAGTGCATTACGGAGGAATCTACAATAGTACCTTTGGAGGATATTCAATTAGATGAACGCCTAAATTATGTGAACCGACCAATTGCCATCATTGAAAGGAAGATAAAGACTTTGCGAAATAAAACAATAGGATTAGTTAAGGTTCAGTGGCAGCATGGAAAAGGGTCCGAATAGACTTGGGAACCGTAAGAGGGAATGCGGAGGCATTATCCAGAATTATTTACCGGTGCGGATTTCGGGGACGAAATCCAGTTAAGTGGGGGAGAGTTGTAAGACCCGTTCTGCCGAGTTGCGGCCGGGACAGATCCGCGGCGCGGCTCGGGCGAGATCTGGATTCGCGAATGATTTTGTACGCGCGGCGCGGCTTTAAAAGATCTGCGGCGCGGTGCGCCGCTAAGGTGAAAAACCCTAATTCGGATTTAAACGCCTATATAAAGGGACCTAGCCCTAGGGTTTGTGTTTTTGGGAGTTTTCTAGAGCAGAGGCGTCAGGTTTCAGCAGAGACTCTTTGGTTCCAAGGCTTTGGGAGGTTTGAAGGAAGAAATACAACGTGGGGAAAGGCTGTAGTCGATCGGGAGCATTTCTCTGTTTTCCAGAAGCAAGGTAAGAGGATCTACCTTCTGATATTTCAGTTTATCCCGTCTTTATGGTGTTATCCCTTAAGTAGTAGTGTTAGATGACTTGTAACCCTTAGGGTTAGACTAAGGACATGAATAGACTTGCATGTCCCTAAGGAAGTGATCTTAGGGTAGTTCCTGATCTCTGGAAGGGTTTGGAGTGAAACCCTAGCCATTTGATGCACTGTTAAACGCTAAAAAACAGTTTGGAATGTTACGAGCCGCGACGCGAACTCGCTGTGTCAGCGGCGCGGACTCTGCTGAAACCCCGTGATTATTCAATGATAGCCGCGGCGCGTAGGCTGAGGAGCCACGCCGCGGCGAGTGACTGTTTGACCAGGAACTTAGTTTTGACCACGGTTTGGTGGCAAATATTGGGTCTAACCTCTAGGCAGGTCTGTAAAAGCCTGGTCAGTAATTGATATGTTGTGTGTGTGTGGGATTTAGGTGTGTGGTCGAGCTAAGTGGGAATATTAGAGAATGTCTGCACGGTTTCGAATCAGGTGAGTATCCTCACCTTACTATATGATGTTGCATGTTGGGCATCTTGTGTGTTATTTACAGTTATATGATTTGCTCTATATCTGTGGTAATTTGTTGTTGGGCTCAGTACTGATGCGTGTCCCCTCGTAGCTGTTGTATGGCGAGTTGGACTATTGCCTTGTCCCATAGTTGTTGTATGATGGGCTGGGCCATAACCGGGAACCCATAGTTGTTGTATGATGGGTAGAACCTTCCCGTGTCCATAGCTGTTGTATGATGGACGCCCGTAGCTGTTGTATGGCGGGTAGGGTCAGGTCGTTCTCGAGGACGGGTTGTTTAATGTGTGGGCATGTATGGTAACTTGTGGACTCACTAAGCTTTAAGCTTACCTGTTGTTTTATAACATTTCAGGTATTTCAAAGGACAAAGAGAAGGGCAAGGCGTGACGGCGGCGCATCGCATACAAGAGAATTATTTTAATGAACTATATTAGTATTTGCAAATGTTTCCGCTGTTGATTTGAGTAATATGTTGAACAGTTTTACTTTTAGAATAAATATTTTATTTGAAACCTTGATAATAAATGAATTTTTGAAATTTTGAAATTGGGGTGTTACACTTTTAGCCTAACCACACACTACTTTAGTGTGGGTTGTCACAAATGGACACGCTCAGCAGACCAAGATAGTATACCAAAAGTTTCTCTCAGACCCAAACCATTGGGAAAGCCAGAAAAGGTAGACCATATATGTAGAGGAAACTAAGTAGCCACCAATTTTCAGACAAGGAACCTTCACTACAACTTGAAGTTAAATGAGCTTAGGCTCATAGTGATGGTGTATGAACTAGATAGGCGACCACAATACACCTTCATAAAATTTAAAAAAACACTAAATCTTTTATGCATCATTTCTACTCTAGATATTTCATTTTGCAACGTATGTGAATTCTATCTAATCAAAAACAGCTATAGATATCTTCATGAATATCATTTACCAACAAGGACACACTGAGAAATTAGATAGGATTAAACCAGATGCAACACAAAGGTTAACGTTTCGAGGATTCTTAAGAAAAAAATTTATTTTAAATTATGAATTTTTTAATTTTTATTTGATTTTTGAAAATATTGGGCAAACACACTCCCCCGAAGCTTATGCACAGGAATGAGATAAAAGAGCACAAAATAGAAAATCTGTCACGAGACAAAATTTAAAAAAATTCCCAGCACACCAGACTAAAATCAGATAGAAGAGATTAAAACGATCAAACCGTATATCTGCAATTGAAGAGCCACTGAAAAGAATTTGATCACATAAGGAAATCCAAGCCTCTACGAGACAGACACAAATTCTCTATAAGTATTTGAATTGATCACAATAGAGATGTGTCTTCCATCATGTGCAGAAACCAACCATTATCAACAAACTAAGGTTTGATGATATGCCTCCATGGCCACTCCTGCACATAATGCAGGATCAGTTGCTTTTGGGACCCAGTCCATTTTGTAACTCGGTTGATTACTGCCGTCTGAGCATCTAACTTGGTCCCATACCATGTCCTGTTCATCAGGAAGAGATTTTCAATATTTAACAGAACAATATAAAGGTGTAGAAATACTCCCTTTTGGTAGCCATTGATAATTTGTTTTTGGTTTCCTTTTGGATGTTCTGGAATTTTGCTTGGAAGCTGGTTTGCCCTTTGCCTGTTGCTTGTGAGGCCAGTGAGAATTGAGTGATGATTCTGAAATGACCTTGACTTTCTTATGTTTGAAATTATAGGGTCATTTCTAGAATTAGGGTGTCTATCCCTTTGGCCTTGTCCTCTGGTCTTGGCAATATTCCAGTCACCATCCCTAGAGTGAGATCTAGAAATGTTTCTCCGAATAGATCTCCCTTTTTGCACTTGTCTGTGATTTTGAGTGTGCATAGGACAATTCCTGGCTATGTGTCTAGAAGTTCCACAGTTGTAGCATTTTTTCCTTTTAGGAGTCACATAATTGGAGGTTGAAACTAATCCAGAGTTAAATGTCCTTTAAGAATTTCCACAGCTACATGCACAGATTGCTGCATGATGCATCGATTTCTTTGGTTTGTATTTCTTAGATGTCTGAACCTTTGGAGTTTTAACATTGTCACTTCTTGTGGAACAGTTGATAGATTCAAATTCTCCATGGTTCTCAGCACCAGTTTGTTCATTGTCTGCATGAGTCTTATCTGCACACTTAACAGAAGCATTAGAAATTTCTACCATCTCTTTCTCAGCCTGGCTGGAAGTTTCCTGAACAAAGACATCGTTCAGATCGAGGGGTGGAGTACAATTATAGTTAAATGGAGGAGGAACACTTTTGTACCCGAGGCCCTTGGTTTCATCCCATTTGAGTTGAGATTCAATTATTGATTCAACTATCATGCTTGACCCTTCGAATTTTTTGAAAACAAATTCTTTATATTGAATTTGAGGCTTCAAAGAGTCACGCTTGGTAGTTAATTTGACGATGTCTTCGTTAGCAAATTTAAGAAGACAATTTTTGGTGCTACAATCGTCTTGTAAAAATTTAAAATCATTTATATTTGCGTCCAATTTTTCTTGTAGGGGCTTAATTTTCTTTTTAAGATTGTAATTTAAGTTTTCAAGTTCAAAAATTTCCCTTCCAAGATTTTTGTTTATTTCCCGATATTGATTAATTTTAGTTTCACAGTCCAAAGAACATGCGTTTTTACACAAATCTTTTTTTTTCAGAGGTCATTTTTTATTATTATTAAATTAGAACAAGTGAAAAAATGAACCGAAAACCAATTACTCTGACCCAGTTAACCGAAAACTAAGTATTTGGCCGAAATCCTGAATTTGACCAGAGATGACCGAAAACCTCAGGCTTCCGATGTGATTCGACCGAAAACCTCAGGATTTCAGTTTGTGATGACCGAAATCCTCTTCTCTGACTTGGAATTGACCGAACACTAGACTTTGACCTAAATCTTGACCAAAAAGCTTGGTTTGCCGCCGAAATCCTATCAAAAACCACCGAAAACCACCTTAAAACCACCGAAATCCACTTGGATACCACCGAAATCCACACAAAAATTGTGGAAACTCCTTAATTTTCGTACTTTTGAAGATTTTTCACCACTTGTGGTCCAATGAACACGTAGAAGATCAAAATAATTTCGATGAACAGTAGACCAAAACTCAAAACCAAACAAGATAAATTTCTTGAAAAATGATTGATATCAAAACAATAAAAATTGGTTTCTAGCTCTGATACCAAGTGTAAGTACCATAATTGTTCTAAAACAATATCAATAATATAAGGATTCAATTGGTGTGGAAATCCAATTGAAACACACTTCAAGAAATCGAAGGATGAGGAAGAATGCAAAATCAATAGACCAAAATGTACTTGATTGATATTAATTGAGATCATGAGTACAAAGATCACTTAATACAAAAGCAACTTGAATTCTCTAATCCACACAAAGTAGTTTTCGCCCAACCAACCTAGAACACGCCTACACAAGGGCTATTTATACTAGCCAGACCAAATAAGCCCAATACAAGTCAAACCCAAAACCATAACAAAGTCTAACAAGCCCAAAACCGCTATGGACCTAATACAGAAAGCATAAACCACCAATAAGGGCCCAACACTAAGTGATGACTAGGTCTCCCATTTATAGTGCAAAGGAAGACCTCTGGACAATATCCTAAGAACTGAAGAGTAGACAACACGTCTCTCTTCAGTCAGACAAGATGGTTGTAAATAATATAACAATACAATATCAGACTAGGGTGGCTTATCTAGAATATAATAATACAAACAGTACACGAACATGCTTCTAAAAAGACACGCCAAACCTAGCCTAATCATTCTATATAACTTGAAGATCTTATCTTTTGTCGTATCTCCACTATCAGTCTTTAGTGTTCATTGATGTTGATCGAGTACAATAGACTTCTGAATTCACTTGAGTTGCTGTACCGAAATCCTGAGTGGATTTCAGTATCTTGACATTTATGATCCAGATGACCTCGGAACTTGGTCTTTTGAACATAGTAGTCTTCTGATCTTCTGAATATGCCTTCTCAACTTGATTCATATGTCGAGACCATGTATTTGGCATGGTTCCGAAATCCAAGATTAGATTTCGGTATAACATATTTCGGACATATATAGATAAAATGATTCTAAATAAAGACATTCAGAAAAAGCCATATTCATTGATAATGAAACCATGATTCGGAACATACATAACAAAAGCAATCTATTATTTTCAGTATTCAATACATAACACATTCCATCAACAAATAAACAGACCACCGAACAAAAAAACACATAAAACCCTCACACAAACTCCGGGTTGGTCAACGACCCATTCAGACCTTAAAAATTCCCTCTTCGGTGACCAACCGATGAGTTTGATATTCTTATCTTCAAGGCTTCTCCAAGATTGCTTGTCAGCATGCATACGACCAGAACTTTCAAACTTTAAGCATCCATTCCATCCTCAACAATATCTCCTTCGTGGCTTCTGGATCTGATTGAGGGGTTTTCTTCATTGCTTTGACCAAGCCTTCCAGCATCGCATTGGGAGCTCTCCTGATGTGCTCTGCTTGAAAGAAAAGAAAGTTACCCTTTTTGGATGTATCTTTAAAAACGATTCTGAGCATGGCATCATTGGTAGCTCCTTTCTTCCAATCAGCTCTGGCATCTGGCATGGAAAAATCAATTGTTTCTTGATATTGGGCATGAGGATAGTTTTTCAAAATTTTGTACATTTTGCCATCTCCAAAACAGAATTCTTCTATTAGTTGATGCAGGAAGCGTTTGGCAGCAATGAATGCTTCCCGACAGTCCTTACTCCTTTCAGCCTTTGACGCTAACTTCATGATTATTGAATAGATATCAGATGGGTTCATTTTCTGAAATCAGCTTCCGTTATTAGCATCTTTTCTTTCTTTCAGACAATCTCGTATTCATAGAAGTTTGATTTATAATATGTTCTCCTTTTTACACTTGGTAACAGCCGTGATTGGCTCAGTGGACTAGGTATTGACTTGTGGTTGAGTATACCTATCCAAATTTTTTTGAAGTTTGAGCCTTGGCTGAGGTTTTGTTACGATCTGGGACAATGGTGAAAATTTAAAGAATAAATGTATTTGTCTCCATTTGGGGTCAAGTGGATGTCCCAATGATGTGCAGGAGATTTAGGATGAGCATATGATTTATGAGGGCGAAAGATGGAATTTGTTAGGGTTTGGAAGCGAGGAATAGGGGAGGAGATGGGATGGCTTGGACTGGGGCCGGCTGCTGCTAAGGCAGCTTCTGCTTCCTCTTTGGCATCCCATATCTCGGCAAATTTTTTTGCTCGAGCATCAAAATATTTATTTTTCTTCGCTTGAAGTGCCGGAGGATCAGAGACTTTGATGGGAGAATACAGAAGATTGTCATCTTCTGTATGGATTGGAACTTTTATTGGGGAAAGAGGAGGGATGATGTCTTTTGGAGGAGAGTGTGGAGTTGTTTTTGGGGTAGATTTTGGTGAGTGTGGAGAAGTAAGTTTTTTTCGAGAGGTTTCCAGAGTTTCTTTCAATTGAGTCTCTTTTTTAGTTGAATTCTTTCCTTTGACACCTTGACCAACATTAGTGTCTTCCATTTCCTCATCTTCTTCATCATCATCTTCATCACCATCATCATATACTAGAACTGCCTTTCCCCCTCCTAGGGCTCCTTCGAAAACCGAAGGGGGCATAGGCAGGCAGTTGAGAATGGTCTCAAGCTTTGTTGTCACATCCTTGGCAATCTTCTGAATTTCATTAGAAATGGTATTGGAGGCGACTTCCTTGAAGAGTTCACAAGTTTCGATATTCAGGCTTGTGGCCAGCTTCACCTGCTCTATGGGACCATGAAGACTTGCAGTTATCTTCTCAAGGGTGTGAGTTAGGAGTTCTAGACGGACACAATGAGTCTTCCTTAGAGATTCATTCTCTGAGATAACACCATGAAGATATTGCTGAAGTCGTTCCATAAATGATTTGATTTTACCTTCTACTAACTCAGTCACATTAGTAAGGTTTGTTTCCATTTGCTGAGCTGCTCGCATAGTGGCTTCTGCCTTTTTCAGAAGATCTTTGGTGTCAGACTGCCGTTTGACATCGATTTCCTGATGTCTAGTTGCGAGTGCCTTCTGGACTTCACCATCCATGTCCAGAACAAAATCCTTTTTCTTGAATTCAGCAACCCTGGACTTGAGTTCAGAAATTTCTTTTACAAGTGTCTCCTGATTCTAAGAGGCTTTGAGTTGAATAACTAAGATGATCAATGAATCAATCTTTTGATGTAGAGCCTTATCTTCAGAGGGAAGGGCGGAGGAATGAGGAGGAATTTCAATGTCTGCCTTGTGAGAAGAGGAATTGGTGTCACTTAGATTAAAGCTCGGTATAGGGGACAACTTTGGCTTATCTACCACCTGATCATTTCCAAAAAGAGAGTCATCGACTGTCTTGGAGATGGTATCGGAAAGCAGAACTCGGGAGCATGACTCAGCAGAGGGAGGCTTGGAGATTGTTGGTTTCTGTTTCTTGGTTTGAATGGCTTGGTAACGATCCCAAGTGAGTGGGGAAATTTTGGAGACCACATTTGCCCAATTTGTCTCCGAAGGATCAAACACGTAATGAGGATCATCAACTAGCTTAAAGAGTTCAACGGTGAGAAACTGGTTGATGCTGGAAATGAGTTCAGATCTGCTTGCATGTGCCTCCTTGACATCCTTATGTTCGTTTTCCAAAGGAGGGCCATAAGATTCGAGAACGGTTTGTTCAGCATTGCGGATATCAAAACGTTTTTGAAGAAGAGAAATGACAGTGGCTTGAGCTTCCACTATTTGTTGGTACTTCCAGGAGTCAAAGAAGCTGGTTCTTGGAGGGGGTTTGGAGATGATTCTTTCGGAAGACGATGGAATTTCTGTTTCACTTTCTTTGTCTTTTTCTTTTTCTTTTATCTTTTATGGTGAGTTCTGTGTTTCCACCACATTTTCTTTTGTTTTCTCGGAGTCATGAGATTCTGTTTTTCCTCATGTTTTTCTGACTCTGAATCTTGTAAAGTCCAATCAACAGGCTGAAAGTTGACACATATAGTTAGAATTTTGGAACTTGGAAACATATTTCGAAGGTAACATATACCATGTGGAAACTGAATTCAATTAACCACATAGTTAAGAGAATTCCGACAAAAAAACTATCTTGGATTCCCAAAAATCTGCGATTTTTGTTGCGCAGTTTGTTGAAACACAGGAGTTAGAACAAATGTGACCAAATAATACTGAATATGTATCTGGATTTCTAAAGTGCCAATGATGATGAACAATAAATTGTTTAACAGGGCACTCAGTTATGACTTGTGTAAAATAAGTGAAGTGATATTCCGAATAGAAGTTATCCTAACTGGGTGAGGTTCAGCATACATGTGATACCGAAGATTCTAAGTGCGAAAGTGATTGTGACTCAAAATATCATTGTGATTTAGAAAGAGAGAAGTTTCAGAAATTCATTCAGAAGAATAAAAGTTCAGAAAAGTGGGATACAAAAATTCATTCAAAAGAATAAAGGTTCAGAAAAGTGGGATACATAAATTTATACAGAGATTTATGAATATTCAGAAGTAGAGAAATGTACCTCTCTGGTTCTTTTCTGCTTCTTCTGCTTAGGTGGATTTGTTGGGGGGGGGACATCAGTTGCTTTCTTCTTTCCCTTGCCTTTGGGTGCATGTTCTTTGAGCAAAGGTTCAGAAGGATAGGGTGCAGTGTTTGCAGTGTCAGACAAGTACTTGATGATAAGTTCATTGGAAGGGTCACCAAGTTTGTAGAATGCCTCTGGAAGTCTTCGAATTGGATCGAAAATGGAGTCAGCTTTCGGAGTGTAAGGAGCGTTCGGTTCCATTTCCAGCAATCTGTCGTCGTCCTCTGCTAGGATCGGAACCTTGTTGATGCTGTACAAAAAGTCAATGCACATAGCCCAAGATCTTACTGAATGCAATCTCCTGGGAGATTTTTGAGAGACTGTGACATAAGATAAAAAATCCTCGCAGAGTATTCAAGCATAGTCAACAGGTCTGCCTGTGTACAGACTCTATAGCAGTTCGAGCATGCGTCTGCTCATTTGGTCTGTACCGCTATCTTCCCTATCAAACAGTGAACACAATAGTGCATGATACACTGCCAAAGGGGGGATAAATTGCTCTTTTTAAGTGACGAAAGATTGTCAAGAATGTATTTGTATCCCAATTGATACAACATGGCAGTGAGCTCAAACTGAGTTGGTGCATCGAATTGGTCTTGACGTACTCTGAGGCGTAGGGCTGCTCCAAAAGCTTTCCTATCTAGTGGTACTTCCTTACCATTTGCTAGAGTGATGACTACTTGGTTGTCCTGTTTCTTGGCTGTGCAGATAGTTTTCTCAAGGAGAGGAATTGGGATGGCGGGAGGGGCATCGAAGAAGGCTTGTGAGAGGGGTGTCCGTTGAGAATATGAATCACAACCTATAGGTAGTCTTTGAATATGGAAGGGTCACGTGGGGCAGGAATATTTCATTTTGCTATGGTAACATTTCCTCCACCAATAGAACCTCCGGCTTTTCGATGATATCGCCATTCTAACACTGAACTGACAATATCAAAAGGCAAAATATACTGAAAAGTTTAGACTTTTGACAAGAACAATGAATAACAATTTTGAGTAGGAAAAGATGTTATCATACTAGGCACACGATCATTTTTGATGTAATAGAGATATTTCTAGAAATTATTCCAACCAAGTTCTAGCAGACACATCAAGAACATCAAGGTGTTCTAGTGTTTATGACAATCATTCAAGAACACAAACATATAGGGTTTTTGCAGAAAAGACGAATGTAGAAGATCATGAAAGCTTACCTTGAGCGAAGAAGATGATCAAAAAGATTGAGTGGGAGAAGTGATGGACACGTAGAGACTGTAGCGATTGCTTGTTCGCCGGAGGGTTTTAAACAGGAACCCTAGAGGTGATGAAGTGGTTTGATGCCACAATGGTGAGCAGAAATTAGGGTTTGATGATCGAGAGAAAGTGAGAATGCGGAAAGAGTTGAAGAAGATGAAGTGTGAAAAGAGAAAGAGAGGGAACGGTTATAACGTTTTGAATTTCGTGAAAAACCGTCAGAAGGGAGTGAAGAGACGTCTGATAAGACGTGTCAGAAAAAGTTTTGGCTTGGCATGTAATGCCAATGAATGATGAAATGGTATGGCCCAGTAAGAACACGACACGTCGTATACAGATATCTAAACCGTATAATATTAAATACTAATTATTTGATATTAAATGTAACATCATTTAATTTACATTCTTTTGCATTTAATTGGTCGTTTTTTATTTTGGAATATAATAGGTACAAAAGTGTAGTATACAAGAAAATGTGTACCTGGACTGGAATTACTCAGAGAGGGAATTTTTTCGGAGAGTTAGTGTGTTCCGAAAATGGGTTGGTTCAGAAATCAAATATTTTCTGAAGTAAAGTGCAAAAAATGTTTCTCAGAAAATATAAAAGTCAGAAAACTTATATGTTTCTCACAATATTAAGACTTCAGAAGTTCATGAATTCAGATATTTGAAAGATTCAGAAGATAACTCTGAAACGAGGTTCCTTAGAACATTTTTAAAAAGTTCAGAAGGTGGATTTGAAATGATGTTTTTGACAGGATCAGAAAATTATTTTGAAACGAGGCTCCTCAGAATGTGAATAATTCAGAAGTTAAGTTTGAAACGAGGTTCCCTCAGAAAGTGTATAATTCAGAAGTTAAGTTTGAAACGAGGTTCCCTCAGAAAATGAATAATTCAGAAGTTAAGTTTGAAATGAGGTTTCCTCAGAAAATGAATAATTTAGAAGTTGAGTTCGAAATGAGGTTCCTTTGAGAATATTTCAGAAAATTATTTGTAAAACAAAGCTCTTCGGAGATTTGAGAGTTCTGAAATTAGATTTTGATTGATTCGAAAGACAAATAAGAGTGTTTTTGTTAGTGCTGAAGTCAAATCGTTGACCAACTCGTCATTTGATATGTTTGGATGTAGTGTTAATCTCTTTATTTTGATGGAATGTTAGACAAGTATTTTGTATGAATGATCTAAGTAATGAACAAATAGTTATGTCTTGAATGTGATATTTAAACGTGCCTAATATCTATAATTATTGTCTTGCATAAGTTGTGTTCTGATAATCTTATAGACATTCGAAATCCAGTCTTGGATTTCGGAACTCCAAATTATATCGAGATCAGAAGGTACACTTCTCGGAAGACATAGTTCGGATGTCCATACTCCGAGCTAACTTAGAAGACCATTCAAGACCAACAAAGATCATATTCCCAAGATACTCTGATTCAGAAATGCCAGGACTCCGAAATCCTCTCAGGATTTCGGATTATCAATATGATCAACTTATAGGAACTAGCATACTTAATCATTCTATAAAGAAGACTGAAGATCTGAAGATCATCTTGAAGATAAGGCAAAGGATCAACACTTCAACATATAGCATATGATTAGACTAGATCAGGCGTGGCCTTTTAGAAGCATGTCGATTGTACTCAGTGTATTATTTTAATCTAGATAAGTCACCCTAGTCTGACATTGTATTATTATATTAGTTTCATTCTTCTTGTCTGACTGAAGAGAGACGTGTTGTCTACTCTTCAGTCCATAGGTCTTTATCCAAAAGTCTTCCCTTATCATATAAAAGGGAGACCACGTCCATCTTCAGTCCTCATGAGTTTGAGAGAATTTGTGTAACACTTTTACATTTGTTAATACAATCTCTCATTCCATCAACTCTCCAATTCTTATCTGCATTTCCTTCAGTCTTTACATTTCTTGCATCTTAAATTCACTGTCTTTACATTTCTTGTAATCTAACTGTTAATTTACTTTATGTATTGTTGAGCTATTGATCTTTTCTAAGTACTTATTACATTTCGCAAACCAACTCAAATCTTCGGACTTGTCCTCTTCCGAAACTTCCCAGTTTCGAAACTTTACTTTCCGCAATCTTACTTTCCGCACTTACTTAGAATATTTGACGACAACTATTGGTATCAGGGCTTGAATAGCTGTCTATAAGATTCTAAATGCCTAGTTTGCTCAAAACCCTGGCTGTATCAACAACCTTAGAATCCTCTGTGGATCATTGCATGCTATTATAGCTCAAACTCTCAAAACTCTCTCTTTCGTTTTAAAACAGTTCGGAGTCTTCCCTTCTTACCCAAAATGCAGATGAATTACTCTCTAAATGTTGCTAATAGTGTCGGGGGCTCTAATCGAGCCCCTATACTCATTCCTACTGAGTATAATGGTTGGGCATCTCGTATGCGCAACTATCTCAAAACAAAGGGAAAAGATATCTGGCGTTCTGTTGAGGAAGGACCTCACCTTCCAACTTACACCCCTAGACCCGACACTGCAGAAGACGCTCTAGGTGGTACTTCTCAGCTAATATTAACTCCCCTGGACATTGAGAAAATGGACAACGACCAAATTGCTTTCACCGAGATCCAATGTGGAATCCCTCCCGAATTATTTGATCTTATACAAAATTGCACAACAGCCCAACAAATTTGGGTTCTCTTACAAAATATGTTTCTAGGGACGGAGGAAGCGAAAGATAAAAAACTGGTGTCAAGTCTTTTAGAGTACACCCAATTCTCAACCTTTGCTGGAGAATCATTAAGACAGGCATTCACCCAATTTCTTGAAGAACAGAGACTCCTAAGTTCAGGAGCAGAGAGAACCAATCAAGAAATTAATCTCCGATTTCTTGAAGAACTTGGAAAAGACTGGGTGCTTGTTAAAATGATTCTTCAAGACTCTGGAAAGTTGAAAACCTTCAACATGTACCGACTATACAACAATCTCATTGAGCAAGAACATGACATAAAAGGCACTCAACAGCAATTGCAACTCGGAGGACCGTTCGCCTTAGTTGCAGAACACAACTATACGACGATGGGTAACACTCCTCAACAACCGGTACAGTACCAGCAAGCAACTCAGCAACTAATCAACCCAAACACTTCTACACCTCAGATTGTTTCCATTCAGAATCTACAACAAGTTCAACAACCAACTCATGTACCCTCATATCACCCTTCACAACCACAAATTTCTTACCCTTCCTACTATCAAGCTCCGACAGCTCAATACCAACCATCTCCATCTTCGCAACCCTCCATTCAATCTAAAACTCCAACCCTTGCTCTCCCTGCTCCCGTTCAAACTTCTGAATCATGCTATTCTGAATATGACGAAGCTGAAGAAGCTGTCTACCAACACGAAATTGCCATGATCAGTCAGAAATTCAACAGAATTCCATCCTACTCCAGTCCAAAGAAGAATTTTCATCCTTCTAACCAAAATGCAGGATATGAATCAAGAAATAACTATCAGAAAGGACATCATCAGTCAGGTCAAAATCGATACTATCCGAAACCTGAGGAGCAGCATCAGGAGAAACCAAAAGCAGCTCCAGCTGTCAGTACCAATCAAGTTCAAACTCCTGAAAAAAACGAATCGGAAGTAATCAAATGTCACAATTGCGGAGGACTCTGGCACTATGCCGCAGACTGCAGAGCTCCGAGAAACTACCCGAAAGAAAAAGAAGAAGAAAAGGTCAAGGCGTTTATTGCATCCTGAAACGTTGAAATTTGGTCTTCTGGAGATGAAGACAAACACCTTGAGAACAAGCAAAAAAGAGGAAAAGGCTTTGGTGAATGCATGATGGTGCAAGGAAACCTAGAAACTCCAATCCCAGGATTAGTAAGCTCCAAGCATCTCAAAGACGCTGCTGAATCCTCATCCTCCTACATGCCAAAGAACTATGCTTTTATGGTCAACCACAAATCTGGCAAATGAGTGAGTATCATCGAACAGGTACGTAACATGCTTCATACGCATCATATTTACTCTAATAATCTAGAACCTGCTCTAGAAAAAAATATCTAACACATGTGCAGATGCCTTAGCTTCATATCAGCGGGTTCTGGAAGAAAGGGATGATGGGTATGATGAAGTGATAAAGTTGAAGAATAGGCTAGATGATAAGAAACTTTTTTGTGATAAACTTACTGCTGATTTGAAGATCGAACAGACTTCTTGGACTTTGTTAGAAAATTCAAATCAGCTTTTGACATCGCAAAGGGATTTAGCCCGAAGCGATAATGTAAGACTAAACAAATTAGTAGATCAGTTGTATCATGCAACTGAAGTTTTCAAATCCCCTGCTAACACTAATTCTTCAGAAAATACCTTTAATTGGGGATGGGCAAGAAAAACCACAAATAAAAATTATCCTATATACAACAAACAAAGTCCATTCTTTCAGTACCCTTCAAACGAATATGATGATAGACACGATGAGGACATAACCAAGAACTTTCCTAAAATTCCTGCCAATGAGTCAGAAAAAGCCATTTCTGAGTCAAATGAGGGAGTTAAAATTTCTTTCTCATATTTCTCTGAAGTAGACACTGCCGAAAGCAGTAAATTGTCCACAGGTTCGGTCCCATTCATGCCTAGACACATGGCCACGGTCACAAATAATCCATCGTCAAGCTCTCAACAACACTTTCTCTTAGAAAATTTACAAAGTAACTGTATTACTGAAGAATTCAATCCATGTCTTAAGAACTTGGAAAATTCAATTAAAGAGAATGTTGATGAAGAAATTGAAACGGAGAAACGTCCAAGTAATATCATCATTAAAAACGACTTTAACAAAGTAATAATCAGAAATCCTAATGTTGTTAACACATCTAATACGACTTCAGAACCATTTTGTCCCAGTACTAAGTCATATGTAGATGCATTACAACATAACTTTTCAAACAATTCAAATCTGGACAAAACTCCGCTTGAAAAACTTAAAGTTAATCATGAAGAGTCAGACTCTTTAAATGATTCTTTATCTAACTCTTCTCCAAGAGAAATCTTTCAAAGAGGAAAAGGAAAGAACCTAACCAGAAATGGGGTAAAACCTAACCTAAACCGAAAAGATCTCCGATCACCTTGATCTTATGCAAGGTTTGAGCAAAGAAATTGCTTCTACACTCAAAGAAAACCAAAAGCCAAATCAACTTTCAACACTCCAAGTCATACTCAGAAACCTGCTCCGTTAACATCACAAAAGTATATCCACAAAGGATTACTTCCGACTCCAAACATCAAACCCATTCAATATCACCAAAATATCAACTACTCACATTATAACTCAGAATTTCCAAAAATAACAAAAACAAAAAAATGAAAACAGTCTGAAATGTTACATTAATCTCAAAGAAACCTGATACTGAGTTTTTGAAACCAAAAATTTCTTTCTCTAACGATATGAGTAGCAACAAGCAAAATCCATGCACTATCAGAACCAAAAATCAGAACTCCGATCATTCTCAAAAACCTCTGAAAATCTTGAGATGACAACAAAGTAATATTTGTTGTCATTGTTGCAATCATATCATAAAAATACCTTCTATCACCAAAACAAACACTCTCAATCATCAAATGAAAAATGTCTTTCAGAAACCTTCAAAAAGATTTGTTCAAAAATGGGTTGTAAAATCATCCACTGCGGAACTAAAATCATTTTCTGAAACTAAAACTCCTATCAAACAAATAGTCAAAAACAAATCTTCCATGTCTGGAAAAACAATTGGGTCCAAACAAGTTTGGGTGCCCAAACTAACTATCTAATTTTCAGGCACTTAGTGCGGAAGAGCAGGATGACGAATGGCTCATTGACAGCGCCTGCTCAATGCACATGACCGGAAGATTGGAGTTTCTGAGAGATTACAGAGAAGTTAACTTTGGAGGATACGTCACTTTCGAAAACGACGCAAACGGCATAATCAAAGGTTACGGTGTACTAACAAATGGAAATTTCACCATTCAAAAGGTTGCCTACGTTCTCGGACTCAAACACAACTTAATAAGCATGGGTCAACTGGTCAGTACTGGTCTCCTAGTAGAATTCGACAATGAATTTAGCTACATTATGGTGGGTACCAGAGACAGATGCTTAGTGAAATCTCCAAGACAAGTCAACATGTTTCCATTAGACATCTCCTTGTTTCTCGGAAAACCTAGACTATGCTTGTTGTCGAAAGCTCATTCTGAAGTCAGCTGGTTATGACATCGGAAACTAGCTCATCTCAACTTCCGATATATGAACCAGTTGGTAACAGGAGAAATGGTCAGAGATATGCCACTTTTGAAGTTTGATAACGAAAACTTATGTGCAGCATGTGCATTAGGAAAGCAGAAGAAGAAACCTCATAAGTCAATCACAGACTCAAGCATCACTCACCCTTTACAACTTCTTCACATAGACCTCTGTGGTCCATCAACAGTTGCTAGTCTGAAGCATAAGAAGTATATCCTGGTTATTGTAGACGATTACTCCCGCTTTAACTCGGTATTCTTTTTAAGATTAAAATCAGATACCTTTCTAGAGCTCCGGAATTTTCATTACATCGGTAGAACTGAAGGTACAACTACACGTTAGAAGAATCCGAAGCGACAATGGTACTGAGTTTAACAATGGACAAATCAAAGAATTCCTAGCCTCTAAAGGGATAGAACACAACTTCTCAGGACCGTATACACCTCAACAAAATGGCATAGTAGAAAGGAGAAACATAACTCTAGTGGAAGCTGCTCGTTCAATGCTGACCTTTGCAAATCTTCCTCTAACCTTCTGGGCAGAAGCCATCGCAACAGCATGTTTTGTTCAGAATCGATCCATCATCAACAAACGACTTCAGATGACACCTTATGAAATCATAAACGGGAGAAAACCCAATGTTAAATTTTTCCATATTTTTGGCTGTAGATGCTTTATTAAAAATAACAAAGATCACTTGGGCAAATTCGTACCCAAAAGTGATGAAGCAATTTTCACGGGTTATTCACCTAAATCTGTTGCTTATCGTGTTCTAAACAGGAGAACTCGAGTTATTGAAGAAAGTTTCAACATAGAATTCGACGATCAATATCAGTGGAGAAAGAAAAATCAAGATATTCTATACGTAATGGAGAATGATATTCCAGTCGAACATCGACCCGTTCACACAGTTGAAATAGACTACGATTTACTCTTTGATCCTCCGAAAATCGCAAAAGATGCCGAGGTCATCCACTCTCCTGGCACAATTCAGCAAATCGTGTTAGCCTCAGGACCGTCCATTTCCTCGGAATCCATGTCATCCGATAATCAGGCTGCACCTTCAAATAATGCTTCTACATTTGAGGGGGAGCCTTCGCCTCCTTCACAGATTCATCAGGTTCAGAAGGAACCTTCACTCCCAGCACATGCTGAAGGGGAGCTCATGCTCCCCACTCATGTGGATGGGATATCACAATCCGAGGGGGACCATCAACCCTCAGAAGATGCCTTACCAACAGACGCTCCATCAGGAGATACTTTAATTAAATCTTCTGATGATGCATTCAATGATGCACCAATCTTCACTTTTCCAGCCGATGAAGACACGTCAGCTGAAGAATCACAAATTCAAAATATATCTCCTGAAGACACTAACTTCATTCAAGACGTACCTCCCCCTGTCTCCGATCCAGCTCTACTTCTGAGACTGCACAAATGGACTCGAAACCATCCTCTGAATCAAATTATCGGAAATCCATCCACCGGAGTTCAGACAAGATCTAAGAAATCAATTAAGGATGAATGCCAATTTGCAGCGTACATAAGTAAATTTGAGCCAAAAACAGTTCTTGACGCTCTAGACGACGAGGGGCATTAAAATAGCCACTTAAATTTTTGTTTTATTTTACAAACTTAAACTCGAGGGGCATTACAGACTCAATACAGATAACCATAATTTAAACTTACAGTGCATAAGTTGGTCCTAACTGAAATCTCCGCTCCTTTCACCTAAGTACATAGCATTTCAAAAATAGTATACGTGAGACATAAAGTCTCGTGAGTAATATGGGTTTTAGACCCAAAATATTACCGTTCAAAACTTGAAATTTCATAAGTAAACTGCTCAAAACTGATTTATATCATAAATCTCAAAATGTCTTTTCTTCTTTACTTTCAAACTTTAAAAATACTTTCTTTCTCAAAACTGCTTTCTTTCTCATTTTCTTGTGACCAACTGAAACTTATGAATTAAGTATCTTAATTCATTCTGCTAGCTCCCCTTGTGGGACAGAACAGATCCGCCCACTCGGTTATGCTCATTCTGTCTCCCCTTTGTAACTTGGAACGAATTCAAGCACAAGGGTATACTAAGCTAGACAACTACTTCGCGACGGGAGGTACCATCCCAGTAGTGTCTTCTGATCCCCCGATTATGTGGGTGATCCTAGTCCGGACAACTGGCTCATACTTCTTTCTTTCTTTAATTCTTACTTCATTTCATCTCAAATTGGTCAAAATGGGACACAATTTGTAAACAACTCTTACTCAAACGTTTTATAACTCTTTACTGGAAATACTTTCCAAAACTGATTTTTACATCTTAGTTCACATAAGGAACTTCTTTCAAAATACTTTCCAAACCATACTTTAAAAATCTGTTTAAAACACTAAGCCCTTGTATAGAGCTTCTTTCAAAACTAATTTCCAAACTTTAGTATTTATAAACATTTGGAAATCTTACTTTTCTGAAAATAACATTTTGCTATGTACTATAGAAATCCTCATAAAACTCACATTGGTTCTACTACAGTTCACTAGGCTTCACGTACGCCCTTTCCTTTCCCGTGCTCAATAACGTTTGAAGCACCACCTATACAAATAGTATATACAAATACTCAATATAATTAACTCTACAATGCTAAAGTCTCATGTAACATAACTCTAGGTTATAATAAATGTATAACCATTAATAAACTCGTTTAACGGTTTTCTCCGAAATACGCGTATATTGCTAGAGTACCCCCGAGGGGTCGTATTTCAGTTCCGACTCTTTTCCATGAAATCTTAGACCATATTAGACTTGTGTTTCAAATTTGGAGTTCATTGGATAAGTCTAGCTCAAATTCCAAAATCAAGTTTTGACATGAATAGTAATTTTAGCCACTGCCGCTACAGTGACTTTTCCGCAAGGTCGGATTACGGATTTGACCATTCCCGACATGTTCTTATATCATTTTAGGGTTATGGCTAAAATTTCAGATCAATCGGACATGTCTAGCTATGGTTTCTACCATTTGGAATATTTGAAATTTCTAACATTTTTGGTCCCTGTCTGGAGGCGCACTACGCCAGGGCTGGGCGCACTGCGCCTGGGCGCACTGCGCCTGGGCGCACCCCGCCCTGGTCCTGGGCGCACTGCGCCTGGCGCCTGGGCAGTGTCCTGATCAGTCGCGATTTATGCACTGTAGCACGCAGTTTTCACCCATTAAGTCCTTAATCTATATCTTAATCATATGGGGTTTGTTCCTTGACTAAAACCCTCCATTAGTACAAGGTTTTAAGCTATTAAAATCGTTTGAATCAACCAAATGCAAGAATTGAAGTTCTTGACCAAACTTGAAAATTCTCAAGAATAGCAATCTACTTCCATGCTTTTGGGTTAAGTTCTTAACTAATGGCTTATTGGAAGCATTAGCTACTTAAACCACATGATTCTTAACTGAAATTGCAGTTTCAATTCCATTCAAGAACCAATTCAAGCATACACCCAAAAACCTAGGTTAAAGAAGATGAAATCTTACCTTGTTTAACTTAGGAATCACTAATTCCAAAGTTAAAGTCTTGATTCCTTGGCAATTTCTTGATCTCTTCTTCTTCTCGTTCTCTCTAGCTCTCTCTCTCGTGCCTTCTATAATGTTCCAGAATTATGAGAGGATAACTCTCATATATCATTTATATATTTAATGTTTATAAATTATTTGCATTTTTGGTCCTTTGGCTTCTAACTTTTCTACAAAAATGGTCCTAAGACCATGACTTTACCATTTATGCTTCATTAACTTCCAACTTAGCATTTTCTTGACATTTTTGGTCATTTTCATGTCAAATGACCAATTTGCCCTTTTTGGCCATATTTCACTATTCACGCGTCAAAACTGTCAATTTCATATAAACTTTTATTTCTTATCATATTATTACACATAATAGTCGTACAACGTGACAAAAGACGGTTTTACCCTTTTTGACTTTTCGCAGGTTCTTACAAGATGGGTCTTCCAAAACAAGTTAGACGATACGGGAACAGTAATCTGAAACAAATCAAGAATAGTGGCAAAAGGGTATAGTCAGATAGAAGCCATTCGGATCTTTCTAGCCTATGCTGCACACAAGAACATTATTGTACATCAAATGGATGTAAAAAGTTCATTTCTTCAAAGTGACCTTCAACAAGTGGTCTACCTTCAACAACCTCCTGGTTTTGAAGATCTGTCTCGACCCAACCATGTGTATCGTCTGAATAAGGCAGTATATGGATTAAAACAATCACCTATAGCATGGTATGAAACATTATCAAACTTTCTGGTATCATCCGGATACAGAAGAGGAGTCATAGATCCTACATTCTTTGTTCGATCACATCAAAATCACATCATGATCGTACAAGTTTATGTAGATGATATCATTTTTGGTTCAACGAATCAATCGATGGTTGATGACTTTGCAAAAGTGATGACAGACAAATTCCACATGAGTATGAACAGGGAAATTAATTTCTTCTTAGGTCTTTAGATCAAACAAACTAAAAGAGGCATTTTCATTCATCAAGAAAAATATACAAATGAACTACTGAAGAAAATTTTCCTTGAAAATTGTTCTACTGCCAAAGTTCCGATATCCACCAATCATAAAATTTATGCAGACCCAGAAGGCGAACCAGTAGATCACAAGTTATATCGAGGGATGATTGGTTCACTCTTATACTTAACAGCAAGTAGACCTGACATCATGTTCTCAACATGCATTTGTGCTAGATATCAAGCAGCTCCTAAACTGTCACATCTGACAGCTGTAAAGCAAATTTTCAAATATCTTAAAGGTACAAAGGCAATGGGTCTATGGTATCCAGTCGGAGACAATTTCAAACTTCAAGCATTTACCGATTCGGATCATGCCGGATGTAAATTGGATCGGAAAAGCACTTCCGGAGGCTGCCAATTTCCAGGTGGAAGATTAGTCAGCTGGTCTTCAAAGAAGCAAAACTGTGTTGCGTTATCATCAGCAGAAGCTGAATATGTGGCTGCATCTACGTGTTGTTCACAAGTTTTGTGGATGAAAACTCAAATCCTGGATTATGGTTACCGATTTCTTCAAGTTCCCATTTATTGCGACTCTAAGAGTGCCATAGCCATTTCTCATAATCCTATTCAACACTCCATGACGAAACACATCGACCTTAGGTATCACTTCATCAAGGATCAGATCTTACAAGGTAACATTGAACTTTACTTTATCCCTACTGAAGAACAGGTTGCTGATGTCTTTACCAAAGCTTTGGACTCCACAAACTTTAACAACTTCCTGGATAAACTGGGATGTTAAATCCTGACTCAGAATTCTTCAGAGAGTGATACTCAACTTCTGAGTATCACCTACTCTGAAAATTTTGTTCGGAACAACTTCCCAATTGTCCCTCAGAACCTGCCCTCCGACTCCGACTATATCCTCAGACATCTCAAGGTCTGATCATTTTCAAAAATAATTTACTTCAACATTTTTATTATGCATTATTAATTGAAGGCAAAACTCAAAAATTCACGAAAGATAACATACAACCACACTTCATTAAGTAAAAAGGTGAAATACATAACCAAGTTTCATTAAGTCATAGCTACTACATTAAAAAAAAATCAAATTTCTATGACTTAAGATCCTAAAAGGAAAACATCAAAAACAACTAAGACTTCACCCCTATCGTCCTAGTGTTTGCTATATTGCCACTTTGGAGGACTGCCATAAGTGAAGGTTTGTGTGATTCGCACAGAAAAATCACATACACGCACTGGCCTACCATCCGTCAACAGCATCACATCATACACATCATCTCCTATCACATTATCAATAACACCACTCCACCAGCCCTGACAATCCCAAGCATCCACATAATCCCCCACCTTGTACTCCACAAGCACCATGGGAGGAATGGGACAAAGAACACCGTACTTTACCTTCACTACCATCATCTCACCAGTTGTGTTGTCCGGAAGACAACGCAGTCGAACCTCACACCTCCGCTTCCAGGTCTTTGTGATCACACCTTCGTAATATCCCCTAGCAAAATCACCATGAGTAAGCTTCACTTCTACCTCATCCAGACACTTGAAGAAATACCGAGCCATTGTGAAAATTTACTCTTGGTACAAAGTGTTAACGATTAGCCAACCTCCCTTTTATAAGCCATCCACATGCCTGTTGATCTTCTTGAAATCAATGCCTTAGAGGTCATAATGACCCTAGTGGGCAGTTAATGCACATGTCACATCAGCATCGTGGCCTAAGCGGTTGATTAGATGTTTCGGCGACTCTGATGGTGTAATCGATAACCGCTCTTGAATCAACACAGATTTTTCGTTCTTCTAGAACTGACACGTCCTCACCGAATCCTATCTCCATTCTTCTCTCTTTTCTAGAATACGACAAAAGTTCTCTTTTCAATATTTCATACTTCCAAACATTTCCATGTCAGAAGTTTTCTTACCAAATCAAGTTCTTTTTTAGATATATATCCATTCTGAATCTAAACTTCCGAATATTTATTGTTTCATTCATAAAGGTTTTCAATAACACTTAAACACAACAACATGCTTTCATTCATCCAAGCCTAACCTATTACAAAATCAAATGAAAGCAACAACTAACGACAACACTTAAACACAAACATCGACACAAACACAACATCACAAAGCACATACGTGTTTTCCTAAAAAGATCAGCACTCCTTCTCAACCATCAGAGCTTATAATACTGCCACATTGGAGTCTCTCCAAGATGATACCTCTGATGAATCTTCAGTTCCGACTAATCAACAAACAGTGGTGTTCCATCCACCAATATCACATGGAACCGGTTAAACGGCGTTTTTCTTGCAATTGCAGCCGGCAACCATCCTCGACGATACCACACCTCCACAGAGTCGAATTTTTTAAACTCCACCAACACCTTAGGAGGAATTGGTTGCAGATTTTAGAACTCTACATGGACATTCAAGGGACCACCAGTAGCTCCATCAGTTAGTGTAGTCATCTTCACTTCATAACGATGATTCCACACCGACTTGATTACCCCTCCATACACTGCTCCTGCGAATTCTCCATCCTGCATTCTTACTTCTACCTTCTCATCCCGATTGAAAGGACGTCTTGCTGCCATCTTAATCTTCCACTTTCTTGTGTGATTTCTTCACTTAAGAGCAACCCCCTTTTATAGGCACACAAATCATCACTCACTCTTCACCATTTCACGCCACCTCATCGCTTAGAGATTATCAATATAGAGATGAGATACATAATTTGACTGGTTAGCCTAATCAGTCAGCGTCATTTATTGTCTTTGCAGTAATACCTGACACCAACCAACAGAAATGACAACTCTTGCGATATCCATTCAACTGACATACTAAACTGTATCGCTTATGGATTGTAATATAGAATGTTGATTCAGAATTCCCCGTCTCAGAACTCTAATCAGAATGTTTACTTCAACTTCCCCTCAGAACTTTACCATTCAAGAATATTGATTCGATTTCAGAAAACTTAATCTCCCCTCTAACTCAATCTTTTTGGTTCGGAACTTGGTTCAGAACCACTCACATTCTGAATAAGATTTCCCTTTTTTTCTTTTTTGTCGCATTTCTAATTCTCTTTACTTCTGACTAACCTCAGAACCACAACATTCATAACAAACTGTACCATAGACACCTCAACACGACAAATTTAATGTTAGAATGAAAATTAAATACAAGAAACATTTAATATCCAATAATTAAAAACCATACAATCAGCATTTCTCCAACGGATATTCTCTCTGCCACACATGTCCTTCCTTTAATGGACCATCCTCTTTCATCATTACCTAGCATTAAATGCCAAGCACACACTTTTTTGACACAACTGTTCACACGTCCCTTCATTCTCAAAATCCGACGGTTCTTTACACATTTTCAAAATTGCTATAACCGTTCCCTCTTATTCATCTCCCACACATATTTCTATATAAATTTCCCCTTTATTCTCATCACTCTCTCTCACCGCCATCTGCAATCTCTCAACCCTACAAATCTCAAACTTCCATTCTTTTTCTTCTCTCTCATACCATACCTTCTCCAATGGCCTCACAATCGAAAAGTGACAACGATACTGTTCTAGTTGCTGTCACCAATCTCTGTCTCTCACAAAATCTCACCATCTAGAAGGAACATCTACGAGTGCTAATTCACATCTTGTCCAGACACAAACTTGCTAGAGCCTTCTTTGATCCACACCCTGCAATTCCAGTTTCTCTGCATCAAGACATTGTCTCAACCACCACCAAATGCCAAAACGGCTATACCCTCACCCTACACGACGGCAGAAAAACCATCCTGGACAAGAAAGTATTTGCCGCAGCCTTACACCTTCCATACCACGAAACCACTTTTGATCATCCAACTTCTCATCAACTTGAATCCATGATCTACAAGATGGGATATATGTACAAATTGCCAAAACTGTTCCAACTGTCGAAAGGGCACATCTCGCCCCTATGGCAATGTCTGATTCATTATATCATTAAGTGCTTAACCGGTAAAATGGGCGGTACAGATCAGCTAAGCAAACGCCTTCTAGAACTTCTTTGGAGCCTATATACAGGCTACGAAAACGATCATGCAGAAATCTTATTTGAAGACTTTCTCTCCTACATACCCACCTCTCAGAAGCCGAAAGGAAAAATCCACTCTGCACATTTTTTGGCCATGTGCATCAAACATATCCATCAATCCCTTCAGATCCCAATCCCTCCACCCAGATCCGATGAAGAAAAATTATTAATGCTTGAAGCCAAACCCTATGCCCCAAAAACAGACTCAATTTTTGGAAAAATCCAAAAATTACCTGACTCGCTTCTGAACCTAGCTGATCCGACAGAGCCTGTTGTGCTCTTCCACCTCTCTGCAACACAGGATGTACCTCCGTACTCTCCTCATTCTCTCAATGACTGTATGGCCCCGAAGAAAGCTAAAAAGAAAGCTTCAGGGTCCTCACCATCTAAACAACCTCCTAAAAAGAAACAGCGAAAAGACAAACCGGTACATCTTTCTTCTCACCTTTTCTGAATCTTTAGAAATATCTTATTTCTAAACCAACTTCTGATTCATGTTCTCCGAAATTATTATTAAGACTTCTGACCCTTTCCTCTGATTCTTTCACTTCTTTCTGATTATCTCCGAACTACCTTCTTTATAACTATCTTCAATTTAAGACAACAATTGGAATCACTTATAAGCATAACCAAGTACCCTGATTATTCCTTATTATTGGCACTTGGGAAATCCAGGTATATATTAATTATTGCTTGGTCATTTTGTTTTAACTTTAGAGTTTCAACAACATGAAAATTATAAATCCGTGATTCTTGAGCATCCAAATCACTTTTGGTCTGAACTTTACTATCTCTGTGATACATTAAGTTTGGTTCCCCACAGGTATGTGTTACGTCTGGAATATGTTTCCACACTCTAACTAGTACTCTTTTTTTAGACGTCTGAACCATCTAACGACTCCGAGTCAGAAAAATTGGAGGAAAGACAGAACTCTCCAGACTCGAAGGACACTCAGGAAGACATGATTGTGGTGGAAACACAGAACTCACCACCTAAAGAAAAAGAAAGAACCGTTGAAACTACAGAGGCACACCGTTTGTAACCATAATCTCAGATCCCACTCAACCTCCTGCAAATGCAACCGAGTTTGACGTATGGAGATTTCTGACTGCAGTTAATGAACAGGCGATGTTAGTGGAACACCTTAAAAAGCAGTTTGAGCTCAAAAAAACTGAACTCCAGACCCTCTCAGCATTTGGCCGACCATCCGACGAAGATTCAGATGCAGTCAAAGCAGAACGAAAGAGAATCAATACACTCACTCTATGCATTGACTCCTTTCTAAGTGCCTCTCTCAACAAGCTGGTAGACACTCCTGTCTATCTTTTTGACACCACTGAAAAGGATTGGTCAAAAATTGCCTCAGATATCGTTCCCCTCACTTGAGACAAATTCATTGCTCAAGATCTACAAAAGAAAACAACTATTAACACCACACTTGAGCAACCAGCTGAATCTTGCTCCCGTTTTCTACTCTCAGAAACCCAATCCTTGCCAGCCGGATCTTCTATTTTCGGTAACGATCAAGAAGTAGATCAACCCCAACCTTCTTCCTCCAAAATGCTTCAAATCGACATTAGTGATACCAACTCATCTTCTGACAAAGCTGACACAAAAGCCCCCCAATCCGTCAATTCTCAAGTCAGAGATGACGCATTGCATCAAAAAGTCGATGCCTTAACCACTCTTCTGACTGACTTCAAAGCTTCCCAAAATCAGGAAGCCCTGGTCAAATACACTAAAGACCAGGATCGCTGCTCTTGAAACTACGACATTATTCTACATCTCGACAATCAAATTGAAAAAGTCATCTCCGATGGTCTAGCAAAAATTGACGCTCACAGGGAATCGGATGCCATCAACATGATGAAAAGCGCCCAAACAAAGCTCGAAGAAGTAGCTAAGTGTCAAAAGCAGATTCCCGAGCTTGTTAACGTCGTAGATGTTAAACTTAACTCCCTACTGGAAAACATGTCTGGTTACCTTAGTGGAGTTCTTGCCGAGAACACCTCTCTAAGAAGAACTCAGTCTCTTCTTCTACAAATCATAACTCACAATCTACAATCCATCACTGGAACGATGGAAGGTCCCATTCAGCAACTCAAAGTCTGCACTAGTTTGAATATTCAAGTCATGGAGGACTTCAAGGAAATGATTTCTACACCGCTTCCTGAGTCTCTCAGAAAGCTAATCGACGATGTCACTTCCAAGCTTGGAGAAATTAGAAGTTCCTCAAATTGATGACATGGTAATAGATACCACTGCTGGTCCAAGTGGGACCACCAAAGAAAATGATGACGAAACTATGGTGGATACAACAGAAGATCAAAATCAGAAACATCAAGGAGAAAGAGACACTCAGGAAGACACCCATACCGATAAGGGTGATGAATCTGATAAAGAAAAGGGTGAGGAATCTGATAAAGAAATTCATGCTGAGGAACCAACAAAAGCTCCTCTCATCAATCAGACTCCAAAAGAAACTTCCTCAAATACCCCAACAAAGGTGCAAACACCTCATTCTTCTCCTTTGAAAATTCAGACAGCTAAAGTTCCAACAGTTGGAGCTCCTTTAGAAGATGAGATTCTCGTGTTCTCACCAATCAAAGAATCAGACCCCCCCAGAAGTGAAGGAAAAGAAATCGAAATTTTTCGATACTCAAGCTCTTCGACATGCTGAAAACTTCAGCTCCGAGTCCGATTCTGATCCAAACAAAGCTGACCCAAGTGGTCCCAGCAGACCTCCCGCCAGACCCGTCTTTTCAAACCCTCTCATTCCTCAACCATTGATCGATTCCGACTTTAAACCCTTCAAGACTTACAATCCTCCTCGTACTTCCCAACATAACTGGGACATACCTCTGACTCCGAATGGAGATAAGTATGTCTACTCACTTAATTTCTCATAAACCCCAGGATTCAACAAAGATCTAGAAGCTTTCCACAGGAATCAAAAATTCCTGAGCTCATGTACCAAACTTCAAGTTGATACATGGTCAATCGATCCAATAACATTAGTTCGGAGCATTAAGAAGAGAAGCTTCCAAAAATCAAATTATTACGAATACGAAATAATTAGAAACAACAACTATGATAAACCAATTCTGATAACGGAAGCTGACTTCCGAATGATGAATCCAGCCGATCTCTTCACGATAGTTCGGAAGTTGTCAACCAAAGAATATCAAGTTGCTAGAGAAGCTTATGTTGCAGCTAGACGATTCTTGCATCGCCTTTTAGAAGAATTTTGCACTATCGATGCTGAATTGTTCAAACTTGTTAATCCGACAGATCCATTCCCAGAAAAAGTTTGATCTATCAATGCTGGAAAACCGAGACAACTGGAAGAGAGGTGCCACCTTTGACCCAGTAATTGGACTGGTATACAAGAATCCAAAGCAGAAAGGATCCATTTTCTTTATTTGTGCTGATCAAATTAGAAGGCTCCCTAGTGGGAACCTAACTGAATACATCAAAGCCATTAAAAAGTCACAATCATCAGATGTGGAAGCAAAGAAGGAACTAATACTGAGAATGGAGTGGCAGCTGGCAGTTAGGAACTTCTGGTCATATGCTGTGAGACAAGGTGTACTGGATAAACCATTGAAGATGTTGAATCAAACTCCTCGATTGGTCACCGAAGGGGAATTGTTAGTGCTAAAGTCAAATCGTTGACCAACTCGTCATTTGATGTGTTTGGATATAGTGTTAATCTATTTATTTTGATGGAATGTTACACAAGTATTTTGTATGAATGATCTAAGTAATGAACAAATAGATATGTCTTGAACGTGATATTTAAACGTGCCTTATATCTATAATTATTGTCTTGGATAAGTTGTGTTCTGGTAATCTTATAGACGTCCGAAATCCAATCTTGAATTTCAGCACTCCAAATTATATCGAGATCAGAAGGTACACTTCTCGGAAGACATAGTTCGGAAGTCCATACTCCGAACTAACTTAGAAGACCATTCAAGACCAACAAAGATCATATTCCCAAGATACTCTGATTCAGAAATGCCAGGACTCTGAAATCCTCTCAGGATTTTGGATTATCAATATGATCAACTTATAGGAACTAGCATACTTAATCATTCTACAAAGAAGACTGAAGATCTGAAGATTATCTAGAAGATAAGGCAAAGGATAAGCACTTCAAAATATAGGATATCATTAGACTAGATCAGGCGTGGCCTTTTAGAAGCATGTCGATTGTACTCAGTGTATTATTTTAATCTAGGTAAGTCACCCTAGTCTGACATTGTATTATTATAATAGTTTCATCCTTCTTGTCTGACTGAAGAGAGACGTGTTGTCTACACTTCAGTCCATAGGTCTTTATCCAAAAGTCTTCCCTTATCCAATAAAAGGGAGACCATTTCCATCTTCAGTCCTCATGAGTTTTAGAGACTTTTTGTAACACTTTTACATTTATCAATACAATCTCTCATTCCATCAACTCTCCAATTCTTATCTGCATTTCCTTCAGTCTGTACATTTCCTGCATCTTTTATTTCCTGTCTTTACATTTCTTGTTATCTAACTGTTAATTTACTTTATGTATTGTTGAGCTATTGATCTTTTCTAAGTACTTATTACATTTCGCAAACCAACTCAAGTCTTCGGACTTGTCCTCTTCTGAAACTTCCCAGTTTCGGAACTTTACTTTCCGCAATCTTACTTTCCGCACTTACTTAGTATATTTGGCGACAACAGTTTTGAAATAATTTGTAGTTCTGAAAGACAAAGAAGGGGGAGGGGTTCCGAAGTGATGATTAAATTTTTTTTTTAGAGAAACTTGTATGAGCTTGGAAAGTTACTCTCTGAAGAAATCAGGATTTGGATTTAACATTCCTAGCATATCTAAAAAGTTGTTGAATTTCACTGTGTCCAATGCTTTGGTAAAGACATCAGGCACTTGTTCTTCATTAGGAATGAAATATAGTTCAATGTTACCTTGGAGGATATGATCCTTAATGAAGTGATAACGAAGGTCGATATCCTTGGTCATGGAATGCTGAATTGGATTGTGTGAAATTGCAATAGCACTTTTGGAATCACAATAGATGGGTACCTATAGAAACTGATATCCATAATCCAGAAGTTGAGTCTTCATCCAGAGGACTTGTGAGCAACAAGTAGAAGCAGCAACATATTCTGCTTCTGCAGAAGATAAAGCAACAGAATTTTGCTTCTTTGAAGACCTGCTCACAAGCCTTCCACCCAAGAATTGACAACCTCCGGAAGTGCGTTTCCTATCTAGTCTGCATCCTGCATGATCTGCATCAGTGAATGCTTGATGTTTGAAGTTATCTTCGACAGGACACCAGAGACCCATGGCCTTTGTGCCTTTAAGATATTTGAAAATTTGTTTTACAGCAGTCAGATGTGATAACTTCGGAGCTGCTTGATATCTCGCACAAATGCATGTGGCAAACATAATATCTGGTCTACTTGCTGTCAAGTAGAGAAGAGATCCTATCATGCCTCGGTAAATTTTGTGGTCTACCGGTACGAAATCAGGATCGGCAAAAATTTTGTGATTGGTTGACATGGGGACTTTCGAGGTAGAGGGATTTTCAAGAGAGAACTTCTTCAGTAATTCATTCATGTATTTTTCTCGGTGAATGAATATTCCTCTATTTGTTTGCTTAATCAGAAGACCCAAAAATAAATTGATTTCCGTATTCATACTCATGTGAATTTATCGGTCATAATCTTGGCATCTTCATCAACCATTGGTTGATCTGTTGAACCGAAAATGATGTCATCCACATACACGTGTACAATCATGATATGTTTTTGATGTGATCGTATAACGAATGTGGGATAAATTGTTCCTCTTTGGTATCCTGACTTGACTAATAAATTTGACAGAGTCTCATACCATGCCCTTGGAGATTTTTTTTATCCCATAAACAGCCTTGTTTAGTCGATAAACATGATTTGGACAAGACAGATCTTCAATGCCCGGAGGTTGCTGAAGATAGACAACCTCTTAAAGATCGCCATGCAGAAAAGCACTTTTGACATCCATTTAATGAACAATAATGCTTTTGTGAGCAGCATAGGCTAAGAAGATTCTGATTGCTTCTAGCATTGCCACAGGTGCGTATTTCTCGTCAAAATCAATCCCTTCTATCTGACTGTACCCTTTTGCTACAAGTCTGGCTTTGTTACGGAAAACCCATCTTGTGCCAACAACAGTTTGATTGGTTGGTCGGGGCACAAGATCCCATACTTTGTTTCTCTTGAATTCTTCTAACTCTTCCTGCATGGCTTTGATCCAGTCATCATCATCCAGAGCATCGAAGATGGTATTTGGTTCAAATTTGTTGATATAAGCAGCAAAGTGACATTCATCCTGAATAGATTTCTTGGATCTACTCTGAATGCCGAAGGAACGGTTTTCTGATGATTTGATTCGGAGGATGATTTTTAGTCCACTTGTGAAGTCGTGGGATAAGAGCAGGGTCTGACTCAGCAGGTGCCATGTCCTGGATGAATTCCGGATCTTCGGGAGTAATATTCTGAATGTGCGAATCATCAGCAAAGATTTCCTCATCGGCATCGAATGTTAAAATTGGTGCATCATTTGATGCATCGACTGAGGTGTTCCTGTCATCTCTGGAATGTTGATGGTCCCCCTCAGATTGTAGGATACCATCAACATGGTTTGGGAGCGGGAGCTCCCCCTGGGTATTAGCCTGGAGCGCAGGCTCCACCTGAACCTGTTGAGCCTGTGAAGGGAGCGAAGGCTCCCCCTCAAATGTTGCATTAATATTTGAAATTGTAACCTGATTTGTCGAAATAGTAGATTCAGTAGATGTAGAGGTTGATGGACCAGAAGCTGTTGTGATCTGCTGAATAGCTTCAGGAGAGCGAATGATTTCAGCATTAGTTGCAGTTTCTCGCAGATCAAAGAGAAGATCATAGTCTATTTCAATTGTCGGAATAGGTTGATGACCTTCTGGAATATTAGCCTCCATGACATATAGAATGCCTTGTGCTGGTTTTCGATATAGGTATTGATCATCAAATTCTATGTCAAAACTTTCTTCAATAACTCGTGTTCTCTTGTTCACCACACGGTAAGCAACAAATATAGATAAAGACCCCATGAATATTGCTTCATCACTTTTGGGTACAAATTTTCCAAGTGATCTTTGTTGTTTTCGATGATGCAACGGCATCCAAAAATATGAAAGAATTTGACATTGGGTTTTCTCCCATTTAAAATTTCATAAGGTGTCATTAAGAGTAGCTTGTTAATGATTTATCGGTTCTGAACGAATAATGTTGTTGCTACAGCTTATGCCCAAAAGGACAATGGAAGATTGGCAAAGTTTAACATCGATCTGGCAGCTTCAACTAAGGTTCGATTTCTTCTTTCCACCACACCATTTTGCTGAGGTGTGTAGGGAGCTGAGAAGTTGTGTTCGATTCCCTTGGAAGCAAGAAATTATTCTATCTGTCGGTTGTTAAATTCAGTTACGTTGTCGCTTCAGATCCTTCTGACAGGCACTTTCACTTTGGGCTCAATTGATGTGATGAAAATTCGGAGCTCTAAGAAGGTGTCAGATTTTAACCTCAAGAAAAATCCCCAGTTGAAACGAGTGAAATCATCCACAATCACCATAATATATTTCTTGTGATTCAGACTTGCAATTGTTGATGGGTCATAGAGGTCGATATGGAGGAGTTCAAAAGGATGAGAGATGCTTGAATCTGTGATGGACTTATGAGGTTTCTTCTTCTGTTTTCCTAGTGCACACGTTGCACACAGATTTTTGTTGTCGAATTTCAGAAGTGGCATTCCTTGATCCATTTCTCCTGTGACCAGCTGATTCATGTATCGAAAGTTGAGATGAGCCAACTTCTGATGCCATAGCCAGCTAACTTCGGAATGTGCCTTAGACAAGAGGCAAAGCCGAGGTCTTCCCAGAAAGTGGGAAATGTCAAGAGGAAACATGTTGAGATGCCTTGGAGATCTCACTAAACATTTGTCTCTGGTCTTAGTCATGATGTAGCTGAATTCATTATCAAATTCTACCCAGAGACCAGTACATATAAGTTGCCCAACACTCACAAGATTGTGTTTGAGACCTAGAACATAGGCAACTCTCTAAATTGTGAAGTTTCCATTTGGCAGAACCGCATATCCCTTGATTATACCATTATCATCATTTCCAAAGGTGACGTATCCTCCATTGTTGACTTCTCGATAATCCCTAAAAAATTCCAATCTCCCGGTCATGTGCATTGAGCAGGCACTGTCAATAAGCCATTCGTCATCCTGCTCTTCTGCACTGAATGCCTGAAAATTAAATAGTTAGTTTGGGCACCCAAACTTGTTTGGGCCCAATTGTTTTTCTAGACTTGGGAGATGCAAGCTTTTTCTGGATTGTCCTGTTCGCAGAATTTTCAACTTCTGAAGCATGAGTGGTTGAGTCCGAAGGTTTTAGTTCAGAAGTTTGAATTTTTATAACCCATTTTTGAATAGTCCTTTTCGGGAATTTTTGAAAGTGATTTTTGCTTTGATAGTTGAAATTATTTGGTTTATAGTTGGCCGAAGGAGTAACAAAGGATGGTTTTGAAATGTTGCAACAGTGACAGCAAGTATTGGATTGTTGACGTTTTAAAATTTTTGGAAATGCTTGTGGTTGAAAAGTATTAGATATTTCAACTTTCTGAAAATTTGAAGTAGTTTTTCCTTTTTGAAAGTTGTTGTTTTTGGTTCTGAAAGTATTTTGCTATTCATTGTTTTTCCTTGAAGTTTCTAAAAAATTGATTGATTTTGAAGAGCTTGGTTTGCTGGACTCAGTGTTATCCTTTCCTGTTGTTGAGAAAACAGACTTTGCTGTTCTCACAACATAGGCGACTTTAGGAAACTTGGAATGATAATCTAAGCAGTTTATAATTTGTCGATAATGAACATGTTTGGTGTTTGAGGTCGGAAGTAAACCCCTTGTGAATGTATTTGTCTAGTACCGAAGGAACGACTTTCGGAGTATATTTCGGAGTGATGAAGGAGAATTTAGAGTTTGATTTTATTTGATTGTAGAAGTGATTTTTCTGTTCAACTCTCGCATAGGATTGGGGAGATCAAATATCATTTTGGTTAAGTGTTGGTTTTACCCTGTTTTTTGTTAAATTTTGTCCCTTTCCTTTTTGAAAATTTTTTGTGGGTAAAGAAGAGTCAGATAAAGAATCATTTAATGTGTTTGACTTTTTCTAACTGATCTTAAGTTTTGCGAGAGAAATATTTTTATCTAAAGTTGGAGTTTTTGAAAGATTGTTTTGTAAGACATCTATATATGACTTTGTGCCTTATCCAGATGGTTCCGAAGTCACATTGAATGTGTTATCAACAATGGGACCCTTGATTGTAATTTTACTAAAATCAGTTCTGATGATAACTTTGTTTGGACATTCCTCCATTTCAATATCTTCATCAACTATTTCTTCTTCTGAATTTTCCATATTGGTAAGAGATGGATTGAATTCTTCAGCAACACAGTTGCTTTGTAAATTTGAGAAGAATAAATGTTGGTGAGAGGTTGAATGGGGATCATTCGGAACCAAGGTCAAGTGTCGTGGCACAAAGGGGACCATAGTTGTTGACAATTTAATGCTTTCAGCAATGTCAACTTCTGAAAAATAAGAGAAATGAATTTTAGCTCCTTTAGTTGAAGTGAAGGTTGTAGCCTCTGAGTCAACTGGAAGAGTTTCCGATAAACTTTTGCTCAAGTCCTTGTCATTTTTATCATCATATTCGTTTAAAGAATATTTGAAGAATGGACTTTGTTTGGAATAAATAGGGTAGGTTTTATTTTTAGCTTTTCTCGCCCAATCCCAATTGAAAGTATTTTCGGAAGTGTTAGTGTTTGCAGGATATTTGAAAACCTCAGTTGCGTGATACAACTGGTCTATTAAGCGATTAAGAAGTACATTGTCGCTTCGGGGTATCCCGTTGTGATGTCAAAAGCTGATTTGAGTTTTCTAACAAAATCCTAGAATTTTCTCAATTTTGAAATCAGCATCAAGTTTATCACACAAAAGTTTCTTATCCTCTAATCTACTCCTCAATTACATCACTTCGTCATATCCATCGTCCCTTTCCTCCAGAACTCGTTGGTAAGCTACTAAGGCATCTGCGCAAGTATAAGAAGTTCTTTCCAATGTAGGTTCTAAATCAGTAGAGTAAATATGATGATAGTGAAGCATTTGACGTACCTGTTCGACGATGCTTATTCCATTGCCGGTTTTGTGATTGACCATGAATGCATAATTCTTCGGCATGGAAGTAGCTTCAGCAACGTCATTAACCTGCTTGACGTTCCCCAAACCGGGGATTGGAATTTCGGAGGTTCCCTGGACGATCATACATTCACCAACAACTTTCCCACGTTTGCGCTTGTTTTCATAGGCTTCTTCAGCTTCATCTCCGGATGACCAAACTTCAACATTTCTTGAGGTGACTACAAAAGCTTTCACTTTGTCATCATCTTTGTCCTTGTGAAAGTTCTGAGGGGCTCTGCAGTCAGCTGCATAGTGCCACAGTCCGCCACAGTTGTGACACTTTATCACATCCATTTGATTTTTAACTAATGTTCGGATGTAATTTGAACTGGCAGCTGGTGTAGCAACATTTTTGGGTTTTTATGGACTCTGTTCTTCAATAAATTGATGATGTTGGTTTTGATTTGATTGGTGCTGATTCTGAGTTTATTGGTACTGGCCTATCTGATAATTGTTGTTCTGATTTCTGGATGGATAACCTGCACGGTGGTTAGTTTGTCTAAAATTTTTCTTTGGACTGGTGTAAGATGGTATCCGATTGAATTTCTGGCTGATCAAGGCAATTTCCTATTGGTAGGCTGCTTCTTCCTCTTCATCATATTCCGAATAGCAAGATCACGAAGGCGGAGCCGGAAGTGCTTGTGTCGGAGTATTGATGGATTGCTTGGAAACGCGAGGTTGGTACTGGATCTGAGGTACTTAATAGTTGGAAGGGACAGGATTGGGTTGGTAAGAGATCTGACTAACTTCCTGTTGTTGCATCTGGTGGTTGTGGGCAAGAGGTATGTTGGGTTTTGAGAAGCTTGGTGATATTGCACAAGTTGCTGTGGAGAATTTCCCAACACTGGTAGATTGCGTTCCGCCACCAAAGCCAGAGGCCCTCCCATCTGTGACTGGTTGCTCTTCACGTCATTCTCCTGACCTAAAAGATTGTTGTAAAGCCTGTACATGTTAAATGTTTTGAGCTTGCTATAATCCTGAAGTATCATTTAACCATCATCCATTCCTTTCCTAAACTTTCAAGAAATCGGATGTTGATTTCTTGGTTGGTTCGTGCTGCTCCTACTCCCTGGAATCGAGTCACTATAAGAGTGAAACGGGTGAAGGCTGCATTTAAGGACTCTCTAGGAAAGGCTGTGAACTGATTATATTCTTCAAGGCTTGCGATCAGGATCTTGTCCTTCCCCTCTTCAGTTCCTTGAAACATGTTTTGTAACAAAATCCATATTTATTAGGCAGTGTTACAATTCTGAATAAGGTCGAAAAGTTCAGGGGGAATGCCACAAGATATTTCAGTAAAGGCAATTAGATCGTTATCCATTTTCTCGATGTCCAGTGGTGTTAATCGAGGTTGAGGAGCTCCTCCAAGGGCACCTTCAGCAGTGTCCGCTCGGGGAATGTAAACAGGAACATGTGGTCCCTCCTCAATGGATCTCCAAATATCCTTCCCCTGCCTTCTCAGATAATTTCTCATTCGTGTCACCCAGCCATTGTATTCGGTTGGAACAAGTATTGGGGCTCGGTTAGAGCTCCCAACACTGTTTGCGACACTCAGAGAATTATTCATTTTCATGGTGAAAAAGGAGTTTTTGAACTCTTTGAAAAACAAAAGTTTAAGAACGTGAGCTTTGTAGTATGCACGGTTTGTAGAGGATCTAAAGGTTGTTGCTTAAGCTTGCTTAAGCGAACTGATCACTATAGACCTTGCAAACAGCTACGCAAGCTCTGATACCAATTGTTGGAACCTAGAATCTAAGTATGGTTGCGGAATGAAGGATAGAGTCCGAAACTGAGAAGATTCGGAAGGATAGGACAAGTCCGAAGACTTGAATGTGGGATGTGGAAATATGGACAAGTTCAGAAACTTGAGGTTATACTTAGATGGATCGTAAGAGCTCAACAATAACATAAGTGTACAAATAGTTATCAAAACAGAAAGATAAAGACAGTAATATTGAAATACTAGAATTAAGACAAGTAAAGTAAGAACAGATATCAACAAGACGAGATTTGATGGAATGAGAGGATTTATATATATATATATATATATATATATATATATATATATATATATATATATATATATATATATATATATCTATATATATATATATATATATATATATATATATATATATATATATATATATCAATGAAGATTGTTTACAAATCGGCTCTCAAAACATGAGGACTAAGTTTAGACTTGGTCTCCCTTTAATAGTGCAAGGGAAGACCTCTGGACAATATCCTAAGGACTAAATAGCAGACCACACGTCTCTCTTCAGTCAGACAAAATGGTTCTAAATAATATAATAATACAATGTCAGACTAGGTTGGGTTATCTAGAATATAATAATACGAACAGTACACGAACATGCTTCTAAAAAGACACGCCAAATCTAGCCTAATCATTCTATATAACTTGAAGCTCTTATTTTTTGTCTTATGTCCACTATCAGTCATCAGTCTTCATTGATGTTGATCGAGTGCAGTAGACTTCCGAATTCACTTGAGTTGCTGTACCGAAATCCTGAGTGGATTTCGGTATCTTGACTTTTCTGATCCAGGTGACTTCGGAACTTAGTCTTCCAAACATAGTAGTCTTCTGATCTTCTGAATATGCCTTCTCAACTTGATTCATATGCCGAGACCATCTATTTTGCTTGGTTCCGAAATCCAAGACTGGATTTCGGTATAACATATTTCGGTCATATATAGATGAAATGATTCTAAATATGTTAAGTCGGATTTGACATGTGCGGAATAATAATAACGTGAAGATCGAAACAAATATCCAAAGTGTCGAATGATTAATATTCAAATATAATCAAACATGTGAGAGTGTACAAGGTTATTGCATAAAGTACCAACACCTCACGTTGTGAGCTCTACCTAAAAATGAATAATGACATGACTATATATAGGTAGCTACACAACTAGGGCAAAGCCCAATAAGCAAGGTTTTACAATGGGCCCATCAAGCTTGCAAAGCATCAATCCATGTAGGGCTTTGTACCCCAACAATCTCCCCCTCAAAGGTCGGAATGGATGATGTGGCGCAAGACGGCAAATGGGCACTGGCGGAACCGAAGATGATGACCACACGGGATGTAGAGGCGAATCCGATCTCCTCATATACGTGAAAACTCCCCCTTAACGTGTCACCGGTCTTCAAAAAATGTGATCGTGAAATAATCCGCTAAATATGAGAATGCGCTCAATCGGAAATTTATAAAAACTCCCCCTCGACTTGAGCGTATTCGTCATTGCTCAAACATTCGGCAATTTCTTTTTATTGTTGAGTCATAAATATAGATTGAGTCAAATATGCTAATCGGATCTGTTGCCTGATTTGTAGCCTATTTTTTAGCTATCGGTTATGGAATGGGTCTGTCATTCCATACTTAGTTTTTGTTTATATAGCTTATTCGTGACCCTGTTAGGGTTAACTTTTGTAATCTCTTTACAGCGCTCATACAGAATAGTTCTCATTGAATTGTTCTTGAGTTGCATTGTTAATCATTCAACATCAGTTCTTCATCAGTTCTTCATATCGTCTGTTTTTTATCTAGTTTATTTACATTATTCCGCATTTTTGAATCACGATCCAACTCTTGCAGTTCAACAATTGGTATCAGAGCGGGAGTTAGTGTTATTCTCAGATCTGTTTTTGATTATCTTCATCGTTACAATCGATCTTAGATATCAAATTTTAATCTTTTTCGTTCAACTCTTCCTTTTGATTTCTGCCTACACTTCTGATTCATTCAAAATAAACGTATCAATGGCTTTTGACGACTCACATACTCAGTCTTTTAATCTTTCAAGCAGTATTGGATCCACTACCAGGACTCCAATTCTATTCACTCAAGAGTATGAAGTCTGGGCGTTACACTTTGAAGATTATGTTCTTGGCATTGAAGAACATGGTGCAACGATCTGGCAAGCTATTACTGAAGAAACCCATGTCCACACAGACACAAGAAGGGTTATTAAAACCCTAAAAGAGTATAACAACTTGCTTGTCTCTCACACAAACATTCCTCAAGACGAAAAAGATAAACTGATGTGCAACATTAAAGCATTTAGAATTATCAGGTTTGCTCTTCAAGCAGATACTCTTCGTCTAGTTAGTTCATGCCAAACAGCTAAAGAGATCTGGGATCGACTTAAAGAATTATATTCTGGAGATGCTGACCTTGAGCACTCTATTCAGACCACTCTTCTTTCCGATTTCGGATCTTTTGTACAAGGTTCGGAAGAAACTCTGACCCAGACCTTTAATCGATATAATCATCTTCTAAGTCGATTATTAAAATACAATCTGGCTCGAACTGTCATTGAGCAAAAGGTCACCTTTCTTGATGGTCTTCGTTCTGAATGGAAGGCTATTGTTTCAACAATAAAAGCCCATGAACAGTTCAAAACTTACACTTTGGCTAAGGTTGTGGGAATTCTGAAATCCCATGAAAAGGAAATCATTTCGGAAGCCAAAGCAACTACCAGTCTTGGCTCCCTTGCACTGGTCGCTGCTGGAAAGAAAACGGCCGAAATTGATTCCGAATCTGACTTTTCCGATGACGATTTGACCAGAGAAGACAAAGCTTTGATGGTATCAAATCCCAAGAAGTTCTTCAAGAAAAACTTCTCCAAATTCAAAAACCGGAATCGACAAGGAGGTTTCCATGCTGAAAAGACTGTGGAAGAAAGTCAGAAAAAGAAGAATGATGAAGAGAAGAAACTAGCAGGCAACTCAGGATATGATTGTCATTACTGTAACGGCAAGAATCACTTTGTGAAAGACTGTTTGCTCCGAAAACAAGCTGAGAAGAAGGAGCAGGTGAAAGATGAAGCTTATTATGCAAAGAAGATTGCAGAGCTGAAAAAGAACGATGCTTCATCTACCAAGGCAACTTTCGTGGTGAAAGAAGACAGCGAGTTTGGCGCCGTTGAAATCTGGTCAACGGATTCGGAAGATGAGGAGGTAAGGAATCCAACACATGGTCGATGTCTGATGGTGAAAGCTGATCATTCCGAAAGCAAAGGTTATTCTACCGATGGATGTCCTGCCTCAGCAAACTGCTTTGCTGCAAAGCCTTTATATGAACAAGTTGAAGAATGTGAGGCTGTGGTCAAAAAGGTACGCTCTATCCTTAAATCTTTAAATATTTGCTCTTCTAGTTATGATACAGAATTAGATGATCTTAGATTTACCGTTTCCAGTTTGAGTGATAGCTTAAAAAGAACACGTCTAAGTAATTCTAACCTAAATGATCAATTGAGCAGGATATCGAATAAGAATGAGGAGAGACGAATGAGAATCGAGGCGTTGGATAGTGAGTTAGTTAAAGCACGAGATGATATTATTTATGTCAAACGAGATAATTTAGTTCTTGTCAAACAGAGAAACATTTTTTGTTTAATTGCTAAACGTCTTTACAATAATATTACTCAATTACATCTTGATTGTGACATAGGCAGGGGTTTACACAAAATGATTTTGCCCTTTCTTGAGTTGAAAGAGGATGAAATCGATGCAGAATGTCATAGGTGTGAAACCATTGTTTCATCTGATGAGGTTTCGGAAGCTTATCGAATTGGACTTGATAAAATTGAAAGCTATATACAGTCCAAAGAACATAAAAGTATGGTCAAAGAATATTTTTCAGAAAATGATCACGAGGAAATTAAAACAGCAACTCTAAAGAATTTTCATTCACTATGCTCTAAACTAAATTCCGATAATATTCTTATTAATGAGAATATTTCTGACTTTGATGAAAGCGATATGAGTGAAATATCTGTTGAGGATGAAATTGACTGTTCGGAATTCGTATCAAACTCTACTAAAATTAAGAAAAATCTCATTTCTGAAAATTCAGTTACTTTTGCGAGAATTGTTGAAAGTGAAAAATCACACACTTTAACCGAACAAGCTACTGTTTTTCCAAAAATTCAAACTGTACCAAATCAAGTTTTTGTTAAACCAGGCTTAAATACAAAAGATGTAACTGAACTCAAAGTCCTAGTCGATAACGATAATTCCGATGTTTGTGATTCTTTCTTTTGGTCGGAACCAATTGACAACTCAGATGAGACTAAAGGTCTTTCCGAAATGACCTCGTGGAAGTCTCGTGGCAATTATATTTCTGGTTCATTGAACTGTAAAAATCCTGTTTCTCAAAATGGCTCATGGGGTGCAAAGAACTTGAAACCTATTTCTCCGAACTCTAAAACGAATACTTTCAAATCTGACTCCAATCACGGCTCAACATCTTGTGTTCATAAGTCTCCTGAAGAGCTGATTGCCAAAAGGAAACAAATGAATGCCAGGTATAAAAAGAATCTAAAAGAGAGAAAACAGTTCTGGAGAAACAAAATTAACTCAAACCCAACCCAGAAAGCCAACCCAATTCCTAGTCGGAAAGTTGAGCCCACTCCAAAACCAAAACCAGTACCTAAACCATCTGTCTCAACAACAACAGCAAAGACTCCTACACGTGTTCCCAGTTCAATGGATTCAAAAGGGAAGGGAAAACTCTATCCTGAAACCACTCAGGATCTTAAAATCCACAAGATTCATCCAACTGTTGCTTCCAAAACAAAACCCTCTCTTCAATCGGTTAAAAATCAAAATTCTTTTTCTAGCTCTCACACTTAGAAAACTCATTATTATCAAGTTACGAACACACTTACTCCTAAGAAATCTCGTTTTGCTAAACAACAATGGCAACCCACAAAAATAAAAGTGTTCCGAATTGAAAATAAGAAAAATGTACCATCTGTGAGAAAATCTTTTTGGGTTGAAAAATCGTGCACTTTTCCTATCGCAAGAAAATTCTCACATGGGCCCACACTGGTTTGGGTTCCTAAATCTCTCTAACTTGTGCAGGTTCTACGTGACGAACAGTATGATCCGGAATGGTACATTGACAGCGGCTGTTCACGTCATATGACTGGAAGGAAGGAGGAATTAAGAGAATATCGCTCACTGACAAATGGAGGAAAAGTCAGTTATGGGAACAATGCAACAGGCAACATCAAAGGCTATGGCATGATCACAAATGGTGAAATTTCGATACGCAAAGTGGCATATGTGGAAGGACTTCAGCACAACTTGATCAGTGTCTCACAACTGGTTGTCGGAACTGGTCTTAAAGTCTCATTTGATGAAGAAGGTTCCGAACTGATTGAGAAAGAATCCAAAAAGATTATATTGAAGTCAAAGAGAAAAGGAGAATTGTTTCCCTTGGATATGAGACCTATTCAAGGAAAACCTGCTATTTGCCTACTCACTAAAGCTACGAACGATGATAGTTGGCTCTGGCACAGGCGGTTGTCTCACATGAACTTTCGTGATATTAATAAACTGGTACTTGGTGATCTTGTGCGTGGATTACCGCTACTCAAGTACGACAAAGACCGACTCTGTGACGCATGCGAGCTAGGAAAACAAAGTCGGAAGAGCCACTCTACAATCATCAAGACAAAGATCATCGAACCTCTGGAACTCGTGCATATTGATCTTTGTGTTCCATCTGCCATCGAAAGCGTCGCTCATAACAAATACATTCTGGTTGTGGTGGATGACTTCTCTCGTTTCACATGGGTGTTCTTCCTCAAGCAAAAATCAGAAGCGGCAATCAACATGATTAACTTTATCAAGCAGATAGAAATCCTTCTCCGAAAACAAGTTCGAATGATACGAAGTGATAATGGGACAGAATTCAAAAATAAAGTTCTAGATGATTTTCTCGTCAATAAAGGAATCACGCATAACTTCTCTGCCCCTTACACTCCTCAACAAAATGGAGTTGTAGAAAGACGAAATCGTTCTTTGTGTGAATCTGCTCGAACCATGCTCTCTTTCGCAAAACTTCCTTTATATTTCTGGGCCGACGCCATCGCAACTGCTTGTTACACTCAGAACCGATCAAACATTACGAAACGATTCAATCTCACTCCCTATGAGATCCTCAACAAGAGAAAACCGAATGTGAAGTTCTTTCATGTTTTTGGATCCAAGTGCTTCATTTTTAACTCGAAAGAAAAACGAGTTAAATGGGACGAAAAAGCTGATGAAGGCATTTTTCTGGGCTACTCTCTTACCTCAAAAGCCTATCGTGTTCTGAACAAACGATCTCGAAAGATTGAAGAAACATACTACATCACCTTTGATGATAGATACAATTCCAGAGCAAAGCACGTTAGTATCAAGTCTGAAGAAATCTTTCCTGAATCCAATACGTCTACAATTCCTCTTCTGGATCTATATGAGGAATTTCTGAATTTGTTTGATGACCAAGAAATCGCAAAAACATCAGAAGCACATGCAAAAGATAACCAAGGCGATGAATTGTTGAAGCTTATAGAAAATACAGTTAGTGAAAACGAATCTCCACAAGAACACTCCTCTGATGTTCCGATTCCGAACAATGCTCCAACTCCCATTACTGATGCACCAATCCAGGGGGAGAGTCCAACTCCTATTGCAGATGCACCAATCCAGGGGGAGAGTTCATCAACTATTCAAGGGGAGCATATGACTCTTGAGTCCGAATCAACCACTCTCCCAGTTGAACAAGATCATCCTGATGATAGAAACGATGCAACCTTCCAGGGGGAGAATGACCTTGAAAATAATGACCTTGACACCCAGTCAGAGGTACATTCGGAAGCAGAAGAAATCATTTCAGAAATTAATCCTGAATATGATCCAAATTATCCTCCAATGATAAAATGGACAAGAGATCATCCAAAATCTCAAATCATCGGAACGACTTCTGCTGGTGTTCTTACTCGAGCTCAAGCTAAAGAAAAGCAAGCCGCATTATTTTCTAAAGTGGAATTTTGCATGTTTCATTCGTTTATCTCCAAGGTTGAACCTAAAACAGTTAAAATAGCACTTGATCATGCTGACTGGGTTCAAGCAATGCAAGATGAGTTAAACGAATTTGAACGCAACAGGGTGTGGCGATTGGTTCCGACACCGAAAAATGCATCCGTTCTCGGAATGAAATGGGTCTTTCGAAACAAGTTGGACAAAGAAGGGAATGTCATACGAAACAAAGCAAGACTGGTTGTCAAAGGGTACTGTCAGGAAGAAGGAATTGATTATGAAGAAACTTTTGCACCAGTAGCCAGACTTGAATCCGTTCGGATTTTTCTTGCTTATGCAGCACATAAAGGGTTCGAGGTCTATCAGATGGATGTCAAGTGCGCTTTTCTGAATGGAGAATTAGAAGAGACAGTCTATGTTGAACAACCACCAGGCTTTGTGAGCAGTAAACATCCTGATCATTGCTACGTATTAGACAAAGCTGTTTACGGCCTGAAACAAGCTCCAAGAGCTTGGTATGAAACTTTAACTAGGTTCCTTAAGCAATCCAAATTCAAGCAAGGATCTGTCGACCCAACTTTCTTTCGCAAAAAGGAAGGAGGTCACCTGATGATTGTTCAAATTTATGTTGATGACATCATTTTCGGATCTACTCACCCAAGCCTAACAGCTGAATTCCGAAAACTGATGGAGACAAAATTTGAAATGAGCTCTATGGGCAAAATCAATTTCTTTCTAGGTCTCAACATCAAACAAAGCTCAGAAGGCATATTCATCAATCAGGAAGCTTATACCAAGTCTCTCTTAGAGAAATTCGGAATGAAGGGAGATTCTAAAGTCAAAGTTCCGATGGCTTTCGGAACAAAACTCACTCCTTCACTAGACAAACCTGCAGCAGATATCACTCTTTATCGTCAAATGATAGGTTCACTTCTCTATCTCACTTCAAGCAGACCTGACATTATGTTTGCGGTTTGTTACTGCGCAAGATTTCAGGCAAATCCTAGAGAGCCACACCACAATGCTGTGAAGAATATATTCCGATATCTCAAAAGATCAACCTCTCTTGGGCTATGGTATCCTTCAGGATCTGGTTTCTTTGTTCAAGCATTTTCCGATGCTGATCTTGGTGGTTGTGGATTAGATCGCAAAAGCACTTCAGGAGGATGTCAACTTCTTGATGGCAAACTCGTAAGCTGGCAATCAAGGAAACAAACTTGCGTGTCACTCTCAACAGCTGAAGCTGAATACATTGCTGCCGCTTCATGTACCTCTCAGATAATCTGGATTCAAAATCAACTGAGAGATTATGGAGTTAATATGAAACGTATTCCTCTTTACTGTGATTCCGAAAGTGCAATTCGGATCTGTCACAATCCAGTGCAACACTCAAAGACTAAACACATTGCACTCAGATATCACTTTATCAAAGATCATGTTGAAGACGGCAACATCGAAGTTCATTTCGTTCGCTCAAATGATCAACTTGCAGACATCTTCACAAAGGCCCTCCCTGAACTAGCATTCAACAGAATTCTTCATGGTCTCGGAATGATGGAAGCTGAATCCGTTCCGATTTCTAACTGAGATTCCGATTGATTCCGAAAATCGGAATGCCTCGGAATCGGTTTTTAGACATGGAAGATTCGGAACGCATGTATCCTTTCTAAAACTTCGTTTATTTTTTTTTTTCTCTTTGTTTTTCTGTTTTATTGTTTTATTTTTTTTCTCTCTCAAAATACCAAAAATATTTTTTTTTTTTTTGTTGTTTATTTTGTTTGATGTGTTTATCTCTTTATTCTTAAATTTCTAATCCTTGTTTTGTGTATTTTATTTTTCTATGTTCTTCTTGCCAATATTCTTGTAAATGCAGAAACAGAATTCAAACAGAAATCATCAAAAGAAAACTACATTTTATTCAAGCTACAGGAACAAAGGTCATTACATCAAAACTAAAACAACTTCAACCTATAGCTTGTAATAATGCCACATGGGGGGATCACCGGGATGGAAAGCTTGGTAGAGGCGCAGCTCACTCTCGTCAACAAAAAGGCGACTTCCATCAGCCAGTCCCACATGGAACTAGTTGTGGGGAGTGGTCCGAATGATCACCGCCGGCCACCACCCCCTCCTGTGCCAGACCTCAACGAGGTCAAACTGTTTAAACTCCACCAAAATTCTTGGTGGGACAGGCTGCAGAAAGGGATGGCTTGTTTGAACGGTCAGTGGTCCACCAACCTCGCCATTGTTGAGAGTGGTCATCCTCACCTCATATTGATGATTCCAAACTCTCGTGACAACCCCGCCATAGATGCCACCTGAGTAGTCGCCTTCTTGCATCTTGACCTCAACTTTGTCAAAACGGTTGTAGGGACGACGCGCCATGTGATATCTCTTTTGATGGTATTTTTTTTGGGGTGTGGGTGTTTTCTACTAACAATGGTTCCTTTTTATAGGCAGATATGACACCGGTTAAGCTTCCAATTGTGGATATTTAATAATTTTTTAAGTAATGATGCAGCCTGCTGTCATTATTATGTGTCATAAAAGCAGCGACGGCCGATTAGCAACTGATTGAACGTTTTCCTTCCTTTTCGCCAAGCATTAAATGTTTTCTCATGATGGCCAAGTCCTTGTCAGCATTCTTCAGAGAGAATATTTGTTTTGTAACTATTTTGAATTGATGGGTTTCTTCTTATCCTATTTTCTAAGTACCAAAAACGAATATCCATGATTATTGAAATCTCAACCAATTTCAATATATGATTTCGGAAATTCTAGTCAAAGATCGCAACTCATTTTTACCATGGGGCGCTGTGAGACTCATCAACCTCTCTTGCCCTTTCTATTATTTCTCCATATTAATTACACTCCCATATAACTTTAACCCTTATGAAGGTATTCCGCATTACCACTGAATACTGATGGTTACACAAATTCTGTGTTTATGATTTCGGAATTATTTTTACCATCATTCCGAATGAAACCCAAAAATCCGAACCCACTAAGGAATTGACGAAATCTTCATCAAAAAAAAAAAAAAAAAAAAAAAAAAAAAAAAAAAAAAAAAAAAAACGGTTACAACGTCATCTGTGCAGGAGCTACTTTATCGCTATTCACGCGCCTGCAATGCGACTTTTGGGGGTTACTCATAATGATACGGCGTGATTTTTGGTAAACGTAATCGGCAGAAGCGGGATTTCCTTTTCCAAATCTCCTCAAAGGATATTTAAAAGGTATTTGGCTCATTCTTCACGTTTCTCCGCTCTTCATCTCTCACGCATAGAACTCTTCATCTTCAAAACCCTCTTTCTCTCCCGTACATTCAAGAACTCTCAAATGGCTGGCTCATCCTCAGCAAATGAAAATACTTCCTCTTCTCTAATGTTGAAGATCTTCACTCATCGAAGTATAATGAAGCTCTTCAGCCGATGATTGAATGTCTCAAATTCTCGAGGATTAGCAAAGCCCTAACTGCTTCAGAGGAGGTTCCAATCGTGTATCTCTCATCTGCATACTCCTCTGCATTCTACAACAAGGCTGACGATGTTGTTACGTTTGAGGTTGGTTCAATCAAGACACGCATTTCCAAGTCTCGATTTGGGAAATTGCTAGGGTTTGCTGATCAAACCGACCTTATTGACCCTGAATCCCTTTCGCCTTCTACTCTTCCACGGTTGTTCTATCAACTAGGCTACAAAGGTGATATCACACAACTATCGAAGTTCACAAAGAAGAGCCTACCGCCTCTGTGGAATTTTCTTTTCACTGTATTGTTCAAGAGCTTCTCTGAACGCACGACAGGCACAGACAGTGCAAGTAAGCTCTTCTACTCTTTATTCTATGGCCTCTATCATGATATCAACCTGGATTACGGGTCCATTCTTTGGAGCCAATTTGTAGAGAGCGTGAACTACAAAAATCGACACTCTGAAATCTCTTGTGCTCGATTTTGGACCATTGTGGTAAAAAGGGCCATTGAGCAACATCATCTCCATATCATGACCGATTCTGTCTTGGCGGTCATTCCGACTCTCTCAACCACACAGTTTGCAACCACAAAATCGGAGGATTTTGATTTCATCGGATCCATTCCGATCACAATGTTGGACCGCGTTCCGAATGGTGTGCACTGCATTGCTGCATATCGACAAATACCTCCATCCGGAATTCGTGCTGTTGATCAAAATCATCAAGTCGCCTTTGACAGACTTGAAAATCCGAAGAAAAATGTCAAACGAAAGGGCAAAACTGCTGTATCTGACACGGAGAAACAACACAAACGACCAAGAAGACTCCGAAAGTTTGTTCAGTCCTATGATTCGGAAAACGAACTCTCCGATTCTCATCCAATTCCGACCCCTCCGCGAGATGTTCCGATCGCTGACAACCTTGACGATGTTCCACCTCCCAAACCTTCTCCTCCCCAATCACCGCCTCATGACCCCACACCAAAAACAACTCCTCATTCAAGTCCACAATCTACACCTGAACTTTCACCACTCCGACCTACAAACACTCAAAAGTCTCCATCTTTATCTCCAGAACAAACTTCCATTCCTAATTCACCTCTTCACAACCTCCCTACCGAAGTTGATGAAGACGAAGATATTTTGGTTAATGATGATCAGGATGATCTTTCTGATTTCCTTGAATCTCCATCTAATGTCAAACTGAAGCCACCCAGCTCTTCTGTTCCGATGACATCTGAACAGCTCTCGGAAATTTCTACCAAACTGGATTTACTTCTCCAATCCCAGTCCCATCTTTCTGTCTCCGATTGGCAATCCCAATTGGATGCTCACAAGGACTCGGTGGATACCTTGATCACCGAAAATGTCAGTCTCATGCGTCAATTTACCTCCCACATAGAGAAATCTGAAGCACAAATGCGAGACTCAGCCAACTCGATTGGCAGACTGGAAAGCGATGTCCTTAAATTCACTCAAGATTTCCGTGACTCTCATGCTCGGAACATTGAAGGTATGAATCAGGTTATCTCCAACTTCAGCACCTCTCTGAAGACCGAAAAAGAGGCACTCTCTACCTTACGTTCGGAATTGAAGCAACAATATTCCGACTGGGCATCTTCTATGGATGCAAAGGTCGATCAACTGAGGACCGATTTGGCCTCAGAAAATTATTTGATGGATAAAGTGGCCGCCAAAGAAACTAAAATTCAGCTCCTAAAGACCGATCTCCGTCACCAGTCTGCCATTCTCACATCGGCCTTGTCACAGAACAAAGCTATTCGAAGTGGTGTATCGGAAATTGACTCCTTTCTTCATAGGATTGTTGAAGACTCTGATCCGATTCTCAACCCTCAGGTGCGCCGACATCTGACCCTCAAGCTTCATCCTGTCTTCAATCTTCTTGCCGCATTGAAGGGTGTTTCGGAAGGTGTTGCCTCTCCGAAACAAGGGGGAGACGACATACATGAAGAAAGTATATTCCACCAGGAGTCTCCAAAGAAAGACACTCCGATTGAATCAAACAAAAATGCTGAAGGAGTCACTGGTCCATCTAAAGACAAAGGCAAGAAAATTGTGGAAGAAGATGAATCGAATCAGAACGCCACCAAATCGGTCAGGGAAACGGAAGTTGATGAAATTCTCAACCTAACTCGGAAGCTTGATGCTGAGGAAGCTGCCAAAAGAGAAGCTGAGTTACTTCTTCAAACTCAAATGTCTTTGTTTCCTCCATGGCACTACAAAAGAATGACAATGGAAGCAATTACTGAGCCTGTGGAGAACTGGCTTCAACCAATAGCCTCGTACAACACAAGCAATGATGTAAACTCGCAGTTTGATTTTCCGATGACTGCAAAAGCTCTCCTGTTCCGAGGATTTGAGGAACTTAAAGACACTCGCCTTTCCAGTTCGGAAGTGAATGATTTGTTATTCACTTTCTATCTGAAGAATGCTCGTCCTTAACATTTAACCTGGAGTTTGAAGAAGATTGTACAGCTTACTCCCCGTCTTCCTGAGGTCACTCTTCCTTTCATAAACTCAAGACTTTTAGCTTTCAGAGGGGATGATAAAGAGAAGATGGAATTCTCTCTTGCTGATCTACCTTTCATGAATCCATTCGACTGGATATCTTTGTTCAACATCTTGTCGAGAGAACAAAAGTATTATCCTATTTTTAATCATGTCAAAAGAATGATTGGATTCTATATTCTTGAAGTTGCAAAGTTGGATGTTGAAGTTGCTGGTGTTCTGGATAAAATTCCTTTGACTGTGAGACGTCCTCCTCCCAAAAATCTCAGCAGGCGAAAAATCGGAAAAATTGTCAACTCAAACTGGAGTGTGGCATACAATTCAAAGGAAGGCCTCGAGAACATTAAACGGATATTCTATCTTTCGGATAAACATCTTCACAGAACTCCGGTGTTGCAACACATTCTTCACATCACCAACAAACTTCAATCCAACACCACTGAAGATAAAACTTGCATCAACGACATGTTAACATGGTACATTGAATTCCGAAAGAGGATCCTGGCAATTATTCCGAAGGTGTTTGACAGACAAGCTGATGAAGTGAAACCTGAAGAATAAAGCATAGTCGCATTTTTGACTCAAAGGGGGAGATTGTTGAGTCATAAATATAGATTGAGTCAAATATGCTAATCGGATCTGTTGCCTGATTTGTAGCCTATTTTTTAGCTATCGGTTATGGAATGGGTCTGTCATTCCATACTTAGTTTTTGTTTATATAGCTTATTCGTGACCCTGTTAGGGTTAACTTTTGTAATCTCTTTACGGCGCTCATACAGAATAGTTCTCATTGAATTGTTCTTGAGTTGCATTGTTAATCATTCAACATCAGTTCTTCATCAGTTCTTCATATCGTCTGTTTTTGATCTAGTTTATTTACATTATTCCGCATTTTTGAATCACGATCCAACTCTTGCAGTTCAACAAAATAAAGACATTCAGACAAAGCCATATTCATTGATAATGAAACCATGATTCGGAACATACATAACAAAAGGAATCTATTGTTTTCAGTATTCAATACTTAACACATTCCATCAGCAAATAAACAGACCACTAAATAGACAAACACATAAAACCCTCACACAAACTCCGGGTTTGTTAGGTGTTGAAATCGATCAAATTATGAGATTTGACAAGAATTCTACTAAGATGAATTATACTAAGTAACACCCTCAAGCAATTATAAGTAAGAACAGATAAGAACTCAATGGAATTGGATAACTTGTGTCGAATGCTTTGATTAATCGATTAGGGTTTTACAATTGGGGAAGATTCAATCTCACGCCCGACATGGAATGGTATCACTGATATTTATACATGATCAGTGATACATATAGTACAATTATTACAGAGAATATTCTATTAGAGTACTAGCCAATAGAATTCTAGATTCATGCACCACGTAGTCTACAGATACGCATGCACCAAAAGTTGTTACTTCAAAATAGCCTTCGGATCCTCCATGATAAACACTTCGGAGTCTTCAGGCTTCGGGGTTTTCTTTATCGGCTTTGGGGTCTTCTATATCAAAATATCGGGTCTTCGGATTAAGCATCACTTCATCACAAACATAACTCAACAATTTCCCCCTTTGTGTGAAGTGCATCCGAAGCTTATTTCTTGTAATGTCTCTTGAAAGCTTGTTTCAAGGCATGCCTCACAGTCAACCACCAGTTAAGGTATTCTCTTACCTTCTTCTTCTCTTGCCAATTGTTCACAAAACAAGTATTTACCAATCCCAACACTTGAGAAATGGATTCCGAAGGGGAAAGACCCACGTAATCAATCTCGAAAAATTTTGTAACTATAGTTTCATTGTCACTTGACAACCCTTTGAAAACAACACCCCAGGGCTTGTCCACAATCTCCCTGGCTTTCAAATGATCGAAGTTTTCAATTATAGTTGGTGGGGGTGCAAGAGACTGTCCAAAGAGTTTTGCCACAACAATGTCAAACCTGGCAAATCTTAGAAGATAATTTCGAAAGAAGGAGGAGATGTGGTTCTTTGCAGCTGTGAAGACCGTCACTGACTTGGCTTCGTTTCCAGCTGACAACTTCAAGGTGTCAAGAAGTACAACAAAATCAGTGGGATTCATAATTGGGAAGTCTGCTATTGTAAATCTTGAATCTTCTTCATTGATACCCCGAAGTACAAAGAATTCAATGTTTTGAAATCCCATGTACGTCTCTCCTTCTTTGATGGAGATTATTTTTACTATCTTCTTCTCACTCCATACATAGTTCGGAGCCTGAATGAACTTTGCATGGAATGCTACCTTTATTTTCTTAAATTCAGTCAACTTATTCTTTGGCACTTGCCTTTCAAATTGTAGAAATGCAAAGGTTTTTGGATTGTATGGAAGATCCAGTTGACGGTTGATCCCGGTTTTTGTATCAACGCTCTTGAGAGGAAGCCTATTGAAGACTGTGAAGTCGTTGAAACCAATGGCTGTGATCGGTTCCTCAGTCCAAGTTTGGTTTTCTTGTGCAATGTTGTTGATTATGAGCATCTTCTTGTAATCCTCCTCACGTTCTTTATTGACTTGCATGTGGGGAGCAATCCTTAGTTCTTTGACCTGTGCTTGTGTACCAGAACCACTACCAAAACCACTTGTATTAGTTGTTGTGGTTCCGAAGGTAGGACCAGCGGTGGAGATGATTGGTGGAATGAAGCTTGGTTTTCCCAAGATGGTGGGTTGATAAGTGGTTTGCGGTTCGGAGGTTGTAGTAACCAAAGCTTGAGTAACCATAGCTTGAGATCCTGAGGTTGCGGATTCTCCCCCTTGTGAGGGTTGAGCCATTGGTTCAGCCTGAGCAATTGCCTGAGGATTCGACTTGGCAGCTTGAGAACGTTCCATTTTGATTGAAACATTTATTAGAGGCCGGAGAGTCTTCTTTAGCTTTTCAATAATATCTGAAGTGATTGCAGAATTGGTTTTCTTGTGTTCGTTTGCAAAGACGGTTACTGCGGAACGCGACTGTTCCGCAGTCAGCTCTTCAATTTGCCTGTGAGCATCTGATATGTGTTTTAAAAACCCAGTCTGGTATTGCGAATTGAAGGACTTTGTCTTGTCCTGAAGGTTATTCAGAGCCTTCGTCACTTCGGAGTTCGATGACTCCATTTTCTTCACCAAATCATCTATTTTCTTTTCAATTTGCTCCTTAAGGAGCCGATGCCTTTCTTCTACTTGTTCAACCACAGTGTTAAACTTTCCTTCCAAAATTCGTTGAATTTCGATCTGTTGATCGAGAATTCGTTTCTCAGATGCCTTGACTAATTCACCCATCTTTTCTGTCAATGCATTTTGGGCTTCAACAATTTGTTCATTAAAATTTCCTTCAGGCTTCCTCAAAGGATGAAAACCAGTATTTAACTGGAGAAGAGCATCCAATTTTCTGTTGAGGATCTTGTACTGTTTGACAAAGATAAAGTTATTGTCATGCAGGTTGTCATCATCATTGTCTTCTATCATACTTGGCGCCATGTGAAAGGCAGCCATGGTTTATTCTGAAGATGGTGGCTTAGAGATTGTGGTCGCTTCAAGGTCAAAATTAAAATCATCTTGGAAAGGATAATCGGGAAGTGATGTATCCTGACCAGAAGAGGAGATATTCAACATTGGTTCAGAAGAGGTGATGATTGGTTTTCGATGTTTGAGGGGCTGAAATAGTGGGCTTTTCCATGTAGGAAGTGCCAGGTTCAGAGGTTTGAGTGGTGGAGATAGGAGGAGTTTCTGTGGTATGGATGGTGGAAGTGATAGGAGCAGTGGTTGGTGGTACATCTGAAGTGGATGTGTGTATTGTAGATGTTTGTTGGGATGTAATGGTGGAAGTGGAAGGAGCAGAAGTTGGAGGTGGTGAAGGTGGAATAGTGGTATGTGGTGGAGTTGGTGGTCTTGTATCGTGAATTGGGGAGGACTGATGTTCTTCCTCATGTTCTTTCTGAGTGTCTTCAGAGTGTGGTTTGCAGGATTCCGAAGGCTCGTCAACAACTAGCAATTTCCTGGTACGCTTTGGTTGTTTGCGTTTGGGGGTAGTTTGTTCTGTAGCGTTCCTCTTCCTCACAACCTTCTTCGTACCACTTGGTCCTCCTGTTACCTTCTTTTTGCCTTTGGTTTGAACTAGAGGTTTGACTGGTGTAGCTTGGGTGATCTCACGAATAGGGTAAGGCACAACAAGTGTATTGCAATACATGTTGACCTCATTGCACTCCATTGACACTTTTGAGAGCATCACTTGAGGTATTTGTGCACAGAATTCAGCAGGTACTTCATCCAAGGCTGGAACTGTTATGTATGTATATTTCATTTCAGGAAGATTGGGATCAGAAACATAACCTGCCTATTGGTATGGGCATGAATAACTATTGCCCAAAATCTTGCATTTGAGATCTCAGTTCCCTTCAATGTATGGTTGATGTGTGAACAGAAATCAGCCCATAGAATTGATGCAAAATCAATTTTGACATCAAGTAGATACTGTATAAGAGGCTTTGGAATGTTTGACTGGCTGAATCTAGACCTGATATGCTTCCAGAAAGGCATCTAAGGAAAATGCTAAAGAAATACCTCCATAGATCAGGAAGATGCCTCTTCTTGAAAGTTCTGATGCATTCAAGCTGTGGTTCATAGTCCATGCCGTTGAACATGTCCACCAGTTGTTCAGCAGTTGGAACCACAATTTCTTTCTGATCATATATTGGAAGTTGCAGGGCCTCAGCAAATTTGATTTTGGTCAGTTGAACCCTTTTTATTTTTCCCTTAACATCAATTGCTTCATAGTGGAGAGATTTCACGTTGTCTTTTGAGTCAAACAGGGCATTTGAAGTGTAGTGAGCCCTGTGAACAAGTGTTGCTGCAATAGAGGTAGTGTAGGTCAAGGCGTGACCAAGAACTGATAGTTTCAAGCATTCAACGAGAGTGTTGATTGGTTGAGGGTAGAGGCTGAGATCAGGGCGTAGGAACAGGTTTGTTGACTGGCTCTTAAGTACCGGAATTGACATAGCTTCAGTAGTCTGTGATGAAGCTTCAGTTGCAGCAGCGGCCATTGTTGATCGGATGAAGAAGATGAAGAGAAATTTGGGTTTTGTGAGATCGTGTTTGCAGAGAGAAGAGGTGAAATTTGAATCGTTTTGTTCGCGTAAAGTTTGAAATGGATGATGTGTGAGGTTTATATACAATTCGTGGTCCCAAGGCCATTAAATGCACATTAGAGAAAGGTCCACTTAGAGAGTGACAGCTCAACCACATCACGCTCCATTTTCCCTGCAAAGACGAAAAGGATTGTGTGTCAGTCATCATGATTTAAAATTGAACGGCCACATTACACATGATCTAGTCGTTAAGATTTCCCATGATTATCTGAATGACAGCTGTGACATCCGCCTAAAATGGATTCGGGTCAACCCAACCCAATTGGAAATTTAATAAATACTACTCGAGATTTCTTGACGCTAATAGGATCAAAACCCTTACACTACGATATAAATTGACGTTAATAGCAATATAGCATAGTATAACGTTATAACTATAATCAAATTAAATTATGATACCATATTAAAATCAAATCAAAGTATGATGCTCTAATTAAATTAAAAAAAATCAAACTTGAATGCTATAATTAAACATCAAATCAAAGTAGATTGTTATAATCAAATAATAACCTATTTTTTATAAAACTCTATTTTTATAAACACTACATTAAATTTTATAAAACTCTTAAGATGCTTGTGTTAGTGGGGAATTATGAAGACCACCAAAAGTAAAAGTTTATTCCCATTGTCTCCCACTCACACCTCCCATCATCTTTCCTTTCATTTTTCTCCCAACACATTATTCTCATCACCACTAAAACCATATGTATTCTTTCTCTCACTCTCAATCTCGAAATTCCTCCTGGAAATCTTCATATTTCAGCCAAGAACACTCCAATATACTCAAATCTTCATCCCTCTTGAAGCATTCATCAATGTATGTTGTTAAAAGTCTCAAATTCATGAATGAAACAAATTAAATCCACCAAACTATCTAAACTTCATTTTATGCATAAACCTGATTTTTCTCAGGATCCCATCAACAAAATACGAAGTTCTGGAAATTTTCAAAAAATAACTTATTTTTATCGAATTACTATAATTATTGCAATAAAATAGAGCAATAATTCACATAAAATACTTTTTGCAGTCAATAAATTCTGGGAAAATTTTGGAACAACCCATATATTGAGCAAAGTGGATTTGTAAAGTTTCATGCATTTATATTATTGTTTGATGCTTATTTTGGTATTTTATTTTGTTGTAGATAAATAAATTGCAAAATATATTTATGTATGCTAAAAACTAGATTTTATATTATTCACACCTTATTAACATTTTAAAGAGTCCATGACAAAATTTACAGATTTTTGTACGAAGGTTTGCTTATTTTTCCTGATTTAATGATTATTTACTGGTTTAAATTGATAATAAATAGCTACACATTTCCAAATATTATAAAGCCCTATCAGAATATCATATATAACATTTTAATCATAAATAAAAATTATAATGAATTTCTCTTAATATTTTCGTATTATTTATGATTTTATTGATTAGTTAATAATGAAAAACATAAGAAATACTTCCCATAGTCCAAAATATCCAAAATATTTACAGTAGGCACAATATAATGTTAGAAAACTATGGTTAATGTTCCAGAATTTTTGGGAATCAATTATTATTTTTCCCGAATTTTGTTGTGGTTTAATTATTAAAATACTAAATAAATACTAAAGCAGTTAAGAAAAATATGACAATTTTACAGTAATTACTATTTTATGAAATAATGATTTTCGGATAATTTCAGAATGTTTCATTACTGTTTAGTATTTAAAACCATTTTCCTAAATATCTAAGCATGTAAAAATGCATTTTTAATGATTATTTCCTATAAATAATTGTTTATAATATATAAAATCTTTAAATACTTATAATTTGACTAGTTATTATTTTAATAAGAAATTATTAAAATCTTGCCTAAAGTAAAAATATAAATTAATTAAACAAAGTAATTAATTCAATTTAAAATTCATTTAACATATGAATACATTAATATTCAAAACAAAATTTGGATTATTGTTAATTTATCTAATATAAGAATATGTGTCTAATTATTTTTATTAATACTATTTTCCCGTTTATCAATTCCTAAGCCAAAACTATTAATTATATTAGGTTCTACGACATTTTGACTCGAGCCGTCTATCGTACAACACGCGCATTCCTTATTGGACTAAAGTGAGTAATCTTCCACATATTTTATAATTTTCAATACTTTTGGGGTGTATCATGTGGTTTTATTATCTTTCAACTTCATTTTATTATTTTTTTCACCATTGAGACATTGTTGGGACATTTATACGTGAATCAGTATTTGTATAATTATTGTTTGTTTACGCTACATGTACTTGTAGTGCATTACCAATTTTAGTCTACTCTCCATGACTATGCCCGTATTCTTGAGGTACGTTATGGACAATAATAGCGCTATTGGGTTGACCACCCCGCCTTGGGACGCTAAGGTGATTGATTGCACGTGGTTGAGTGTGTATGATGCTTAGATGCTCCATCTTATATATATATGTATATATATATATATATATATATATATAGGGTGAGGACTTATTGTTGTTGTTATCATTTGTTAATCAATTTTTGATTTATAAACCGTTATCTCAATAATACTTGCTTGTCGACTTCCAAAGAAAACAAGTTTCAAATTATACATATTTCAAACTCACAATTTTCTTTAATAAAACTAGATTACTCACCTACTCTCGTAGTTGACCTGTTTTTACCCATGATGCAGATTTGAAGGATGAAGTTGATGAAAAGTAGGGTATACCTTAGAATCCCACAAGACTGTTTAAATTTGATGTAATAAATGTTGTTTGTATTTGAATTTGTATTTGTATGTTGTGGATCATGTTTTCCTACTTAGTACTTAATTGAATCTAATCTTATTATAACACAGTTGTCATGAGACTTTGAACAATATATCACGCCTTGATCGATTCCGCCAAGGATCGGGGTGTGACAGATTGGTATCAGAGCCCTTGACTATAGGGAATTAGGTTAATTGCCTTGACCTAGTCTATAGCCTCTAGGGTCCTCTTGTATGCTAGTTTATAAAATGCACACACAACTGCATGCAATTCGCAATTAGAAAATCCTAGGAATACCTTTGTGTGCTAATTGCTCCCTTATGTGCTTACGTATTATTCCCGACACTTATATGTGTGCATACACTTGTGAATTTTCTCCTCTTTCTCTTAAAATCACATACATACTCAAATGGTTTCAAAATAAAAATTTATATACATATATATTCCTTAGAGCTCATAGGAAATTAAAAAGTCATCCACTCTAGTTGGGTAGGATCAAAGTAATGGATGCGTAGTAACTGGAAGGGGGAGGTGCTGGTAGCCCGAAATTCCTGACTAGGTAAGCATTCGTATACATCCCAATCAACCGAGGGACCAGTTTGCTTACCTAGGGACCAAAGGCGAGAGTTCCCAAACCTATAGGCCAAAGCGCGTCATTCACATTACTTTTAAGCCATCAAACTACCCGACCTTATCAAACATATCCGAAAGGATACACTCCAAAATGGCCAACTCATTGGACTATTAAGTTCCCTAGTGGGCCTTGAAGTGGGAAAAACATGTGAAAACTTAGTATTGTGGGGGCCCACGCAATTGCTACATGCTTCACACTTAGTACCCATGGAAAGCCCAAAAGGTGCCCAACACTCCTAACCATGGCCCAACAAGTGTTTTACAATCAGTTTACCCAACAATGTCTACAAACTTAATTTCCATAATTAATTTACAAATAACTCACAAGTCCATATGCGTGTTTCTCATAGATGGCATTACGACCCCCTCTGTAACCTTTGTAACTATCACCATATGTCCACCAGCCCGTGTCGCCTTTGTACGACTTGTGGTCGCTATGGCCACTTGGCGGACACATGCCGTGCACCAAAAAACTCAGCGACCATTCGCTCTACCCTCAATTCAGCAAACACAAACCCGATATCCAACTGGAACGTGCTTCAACTATGGTGACCCCACCCATTTCAGAAACACGTGTCCTAGGCTTGTCAATATCATTAACACTCAAGCCCAGGCTAATCCAACAATGCAGGTTCCAGCCCCTAAAGGCCGAGCATTTGTCATTACCGCAACCCAAGCATAGACCGATAACAAGGTCGTAAATTATACGTTTCTCATAAATGACTGCTACGCGTTAGTACTTTTTGATTCAGGTGCCGATAAAATTTTTGTGTCTTTGGAATTTGAACCCATACTTCACACACCTCGCACGATTCTTGATGAATACTTTACCGTAGAAGTCGCCAATGGAAAATACATTTCACTCAATGCAGTCATCCAAGATTGCACTTTCGATTATTGCGGTCATAAATTTTCTGTCAATTTAGTTCCTATGGAACTTGGTAGATTCGACATCATCATGGGAATGGATTGGCTATCCCAAAACCATGCAGAAATAGTATGTTACGAGAAGTTTATTCGTATTCCTCTTGCCGACGGTCAAAGTCTTCGTATTTATGGCAAGACTCGTTCAAAAAAGCTTAGTCTTATGTCATGTACTCAAGCTCGATCATATCTACGTAAAGAATACATGGCTTTCTTAGCCCATGTGATGGAAACAAAGGTCAAAGAAAAGAAGATCAAAGATATTCCCATTGTACGAGACTTTCCCGACATCTTTCCTGATGGCGTATCTGGACTCCGTCCAGTACGTGAGCTAGAGTTCCGCATCGATCTCATTCCTGAGGCTGCTCCCATAGCTAAGTCTCCATATCGGTTGGCTCCAACCGAGATGCAAGAATTGGCAAGTCAGCTCCAAGAATTAACCGATAAGGGATTTATCTGCCTTAGTACTTCACCCTGGGGAGCCCCGGTTCTCTTCATCAAAAAGAAAGATGGTTCGTTTCGTATGTGTATCGATTATCGGGAGTTAAATAAATTGACCATCAAGAACCGATATCCGTTACCTCGGATCGACGACCTTTTTGATCAGCTTCAAGGAGCTTCATAGAAAATCGACCTCCGCTCGGGTTATCACCAACTTCAAGTATGGGAAGAAGACATCCCTAAAACCGCTTTCCAAACCCGCTATGGTCATTACGAGTTCACCGTTATGCCTTTTGGCCTAACGAATGCCCCTGCCGCATTCATGGACTTGATGAATCGGGTATTTAAACCTTATCTCGACCGTTTTGTTATCGTCTTTATTGATGACATCCTCATTTACTCCAAGACAAAGGCAGACCATGAAAGACACCTTCGTCTAACTCTCCAAACATTACAAGGAAATCAGCTCTATGCCAAATTTTCGAAATGCGAGTTTTGGTTAAATGAGGTACAATTCCTCGGTCATATTGTAAGTGACAAGGGTATTTTAGTCGATCCCGCAAAAGTTGAAGTAGTTAAGAATTGGAAATCCCCACATACCCTCAAGGAAATTCGGTCATTTCTCGGTTTAGCCGGCTATTACCGGCGTTTCATTTCAAATTTGTCAAAGATCGCTTTACCGCTTACTTTTCTCACTTGCAAGGGTACGCCATTTGATTGGGGACCCAAGCAGGAAGACACTTTCCAAACCCTTAAACAAAGATTGTGTGACGCTCCGATTCTTACAATCCCTGAAGGATCCGAAGATTTCGTGGTATACTGCGATGCCTCCAATCTCGATCTAGGTTGTGTTTTGATGCAAAGGGGAAAGGTTATAGCTTACGCATCGCGACAACTCAAAATCCATGAAAGGAATTATACGACTCATGATTTGGAGCTCGGTGCCGTGGTTTTCGCTCTTAAAATTTGGAGGCATTACCTTTACGGCACTAAATGCGTAATTTTCACCAACCACAAGAGCTTGCAACATATTCTTAATCAAAAGGAACTCAATATGAGACAAACACGATGGGTCGAACTCCTAAATGATTACGAGTGTGAAATACGCTATCATCCGGGCAAGGCAAACGTGGTAGCCGACGCGTTAAGCCGAAAAGAACATGCCAAAGCATTTCATCTAATATGTTCTCCTATCTTGTCCAATCTCAGCGACCGAATTCGAGGAGCCCAACACTCGGCAATTACCGAAAATGACATACCCATGGGAATTGATGGGGAGTTGGAAAGTAAATCTGATGGCATTTTCTATTATCAAGATCGCATCTGGATCCCAGATCGCGACAATCTTCGTACCTTCCTGATGGAAGAAATCCATAAAACTCGATATTCCATTCATCATGGCGCTGACAAGATGTATCATGGCCTGAGAACCAATTATTGGTGGTCGGGAATGAAAAAGGATATTGCTTTATTCGTGGCCAAATGTCTTACATGTTCCAGGGTCAAAGCAGAACATCAACGACCCTCTGGACTATTGGTCCAACCGGTAATCCCCGAGTGGAAACGGGAAGCGATTGCCATGGATTTCGTAACCAAACTTCCCCGTACCACCAAGGGACACGACAGCATTTGGGTAATCATTGACCGTTTGACCAAATCCGCTCATTTCCTTTCCATCCGTGAACATTTCAAGGTCGAACAACTTGCTCAGATTTACATCGACGAGATAGTTAGTCGGCATGGCATCCCTCTCAGCATCATTTCAGATCATGATGGGAGATTTCTCTCTCGGTTTTGGCAATCACTTCAAGCAGCCATGGGAACCCGCCTCGATCTCAGTACCGCCTATCATCCTCAAACCGATGGTCAATCTGAGAGGACAATTCAAACACTCGAAGATATGTTGAGGGCGTGTGTCTTAGATTTTGGAGGAAACTGGGACTCTCATTTACCGTTGGTGGAATTCTCCTATAATAACAGTTATCATTCTAGCATCAAGATGCCACCATTTGAGGCATTGTATGGCCGTAAATGCCGATCTCCTATTTGCTGGCATGAAATTGGCGAGTCCCACGTGATTCGCGCAACAGTGGATTCTCCAATCGTTGGTCCTGAACTTATCCAGGAAACAACCGACAAAATCACTCAGATTCGCAATAACCTTCTCGCAGCTCGTATCCGACAAAAGAGTTACGCCGACAAGCGACACAAACCGCTTGAATTTACCGTGGGTGACATGGTCATGTTAAAAGTGTCCCTATGGAAAGGTGTGGTTCGATTTGGACGCAAGGGTAAATTGGCACCACACTATGTAGGCCCGTTCAAAATCCTGAAAAGGATCGGACCAGTAGCCTACGAGTTGGATCTACCAATAGAGCTTAATAAAGTTCACCCAGTATTTCATATAGCCAACCTCAAGAAGTGTTTAGCAGACGAGAACCTTCATGTTCCTCTCGAGGATATCCAAATCGACGAGACAATGCAACTTATCGAGAAACCCTTGGAAATTGCCGACCGAAAGGAAAAGCAACTCAAAAGAAGTCACATTTCCCTGGTCAAGGTCAGGTGGCAGTTAGCACGTGGACCCGAGTATACATGGGAGCGTGAGGATCAAATGCGTACCAAATACCCGCAACTTTTCCCTTAAGGTACTATCTTCTTAAATTTCGGGACGAAATTTCCTAAAGTAGGGGAGACTGTGACATCCGCCTAAAATGGATTCGGGTCAACCCAACCCAATTGGAAATTTAATAAACCCTACTCGAGATTTCTTGACGCTAATAGGATCAAAACCCTTACACTACGATATAAATTGACGTTAATAGCAATATAGCATAGTATAACGTTATAACTATAATCAAATTAAATTATGATACCATATTAAAATCAAATCAAAGTATGATGCTCTAATTAAATTAAAAAAAAATCAAACTTGAATGCTATAATTAAACTTCAAATCAAAGTAGATTGTTATAATCAAATAATAACCTATTTTTTATAAAACTCTATTTTTATAAACACTACATTAAATTTTATAAAACTCTTAAGATGCTTGTGTTAGTGGGGAATTATGAAGACCACCAAAAGTAATAGTTTATTCTCATTGTCTTCCACTCACACCTCCCATCATCTTTCCTTTCATTTTTCTCCCAACACATTATTCTCATCACCACTCAAACCATGTCTATTCTTTCTCTCACTCTCAATCTCGAAATTCCTCCTAGAAATCTTCATATTTCAGCCAAGAACACTCCAATATACTCAAATCTTCATCCCTCTTGAAGCATTCATCAATGTATGTTGTTAAAAGTCTCAAATTCATGAATAAAACAAATTAAATCCACCAAACTATCTAAAACTCATTTTATGCATAAACCTGATTTTTCACAGGATCCCATCAATAAAATAAGAAGTTCTGGAAATTTTCAGAAAATAACTTATTTTTATCGAAGTACTATAATTATTGCAATAAAATAGAGCAATAATTCACATAAAATACTTTTTGAAGTCAATAAATTTTGGAAAAATTTTTGAACAACCCATATATTGAGTAAAGCGGATTTATAAAGTTTCATGCATTTATATTACTGTTTGATGCTAATTTTATATTTTATTTTGTTGTAGATAAATAAATTGCAAAATATAATTTTGTATGTTAAAAACTAGATTTTATATTTTTTGCACCTTATTAACATTTTAAAGACTCCATGACAAAAGTTACAGATTTTTGTAAGAATGTTTGCTTATTTGTCCTGATTTAATGATTATTTAATGGTTTAAATTGATAATAAATAGCTACACATTTCCAAAAATTATAAAACCTTATAAGAATATCATATATAACATGTTAATAATAAATAAAAAGTCTAATGAATTTCTCTTAATATATTCCTATTATTTATGATTTTATTGATTAGTTAATAATGAAAAACATAAGAAATACTTCCCATAGTCCAAAATATCCAAACTATTTACAGTACGCTCAATCTAATGTTAGAAAACTATGGTTAATTTTCCAGAATTTGGTGGAATCATTTATTATTTTTCCTGAATTTTGTTGTGGTTTAATTATTAAAATACTAAATAAATACTAAAGCAGTTAAGAAAAATATGAAAATTTTACAGTAATTACTATTTTATGAAATAATGATTTTCTGATAATTTCAGAATGTTTCATTACTGTTTAGCATTTAAAACCATTTTCCTAAATATCTAAGCATGTAAAAATGCATTTTTAATGATTATTTCATATAAATAATTGTTTATAATATATAAAATCTGTAAATACTTATAATTTGACTAGTTATTATTTTAATAAGAAATTATTAAAATCTTGCCTAAAGTAAAAATATAAATTAATTAAGCAAAGTAATTAATTCAATTTAAAATTCATTTAACATATGAATACATTAATATTCAAAACAAAATTTGGATTATTGTTAATTCATCTAATATAAGAATATGTGTCTAATTATTTTTATTAGTACTATATTCCCGTTTATCGATTCCTAAGCCAAAACTATTAATTATATTAGGTTCTACGACATTTTGACTCGAGTCGTCTATCGTACAACACGCGCATTCCTTATTGGACTAAAGTGAGTAATCTTCCACATATTTTATAATTTTCAATACTTTTGGGGTGTATCATGTGGTTTTATTATCTTTCAACTTCATTTTATTATTTTTTTCACCATTGAGACATTGTTGGGACATTTATACGTGAATCAGTATTTGTATAATTATTGTTTGTTTACGCTACATGTACTTGTAGTGCATTACCAATTTTAGTCTACTCTCCATGACTATGCCCGTATTATTGAGGTACGTTATGGACAATAAGAGCGCTATTGGGTTGACCACCCCGCCTTGGGACGCTAAGGTGATTGATTGCACGTGGTTGAGTGTGTATGATGCTTAGATGCTCCATCCTATATATATATATATATATATATATATATATATATATATATATATATATATATATATATATATATATATATATATATATATATATATATATATAGGGTGAGGACTTATTGTTGTTGTTATCATTTGTTAATCAATTTTTGATTTATAAACCGTTATCTCAATAATACTTGCTTGTCGACTTCCAAAGAAAACAAGTTTCAAATTATAAATATTTCAAACTCATAATTTTCTTTAATAAAACTAGATTACTCACCAACTCTCGTAGTTGACCTGTTTTTACCTATGATGCAGATTTGAAGGATGAAGTTGATGAAAAGTAGGGTATACCTTAGAAACCCACAAGACTATTTAAATTTGATGTAATAAATGTTGTTTGTATTTGAATTTGTATTTGTATGTTGTGGATCTTGTTTGCCTACTTAGTACTTAATTGAATCTAATCATATTATAACATAGTTGTCATGAGACTTTGAACAATATATCACGCATTGATCGATTCCGCCAAGGATCGGGGTGTGACAACAGCTGTTTACTAACGTTCATTTAATTTAAACGAATGTTTGTCTCTGTATTCATCATAAATGTGAAAATCATTTGAACATTTAATTTACTTCGGACTAATAAGGATACATGTAACTGTTATTGGTATCATTCGGAGTTTGAAAATGGATCAGGTGTTAAGAAACATTCCTAAGAGTATTGATAACATATCAGATAGAGAGTTTTTGGTTTCAGATGTTATCAGTACTCCGAAGTCTTTTCCTTTTGTTGAAAATTCATCTTCCTTTTTGTTTAATTTCTGATGATGCACTATGACTTCTAACCTTAACTTCCATGAACATTTTGAAAAGAAGTTTTGACATTTTAGCATTCAGAATCATTCAGATCATGTTGGAAGTCCGTTTTTCATTACAAAGTTTCTTTGATTGAAATCAGTCATAAGATGCATAAGCCTAACCACCCGAATTTGAACTTAATTTTGCATTTTTGCAAGAAGGTTTGATTTTTATTTTATGTCTCAAATTTTTCATACTCAATGATGGTGACATTCACTGCATTGAAATTTAGAAAGTTTTCACTTTTGAAATGAGCATCAGAAAGTTTGTTTGAAGATTTGGATTGACTTTGAAGAACCTTTTGAAAAATTTATTCCATTTCATCAGTTCAGGTGTTTGGATACTATTCTCTGATGACAAGCCTTTGAGCTTCGTACACCACCCCAACATTACCATTTAAGATAGATTACTTGAAATGTTAATATTCTCTACACAGTACTCGACTATATTATAGGAGTTCCTTGTATTGTCATTTAAGACAGACAAATAAGCCTTTGAGTGCTGATTTATCTTTATTTTTTCACTTCCTTGATTATCTTTTTACTCTTTTGTTGTCTTTGATTCTTTTGACATTTTGAATTTTTGTTTTTCTTTTTGGGTTTTCAATATTTAATTTTTGAAACTTATCTTTTCTTTTGGAGTTTCATATCCGAAGAACCAAAACTTCACCATGTGATAGCATTTTATGGTGCTTTTGTGTTGTTTGTACAATCCTTTGTGTTTGAAAAGTTTCATGTAGTTCAATTTTGAAACAAGAGTGAAAAGGTTTTAAATTTACTTATTAGTCAATGTCGGTATCACTTTTTGAAGAAAACTTCGGAACATGTGAATTATCCTGAGTAGTTTTTAGGCTACTTGATTAGTTCAATGATGAAGCGAGTCAAGTACAAAGGGAGGTTACGGATAAACACTATGTTAAGGATATCAGAATCAAACAAGACTTCGTACTGTAAAACAGCCTTAACCTCACTCCGAAGTCTGTTTCCTTACCAATGTTTCAATTCGATTCCCAAATATCTTTTAGTGCAATAAGGTATGATTATCATAATCTAAAATCAAAGTTTTGTCCTTTAACTGATTAATTCAAGAAAGGAAGGTCAAACTTGGTCATTTATGCATGAAAAATTGGTATTTGAGTTTTCAAGGTTTTGCAAATGATTATTGTTTTTTATTTTTCCATGAAATAACCTTTTATGGTGAGAATATTTATCCTTGTGATGTAAAATCAAAGGATGATTCAAAAAATTTTGACATTTATGAAATTTTATTGACTTAAAAGTCTGTTTCGAGGAGCTCCGAAGCGTCAAGGTGCTTCGAAGTGGTGCGGAGCAGCATTAAGTTTATTTTGATGGGCTCCGAAGTGTTGAAGGACTTTGGTGTGCTGCGGAACAGCATGACTTTTTATTTCTTAATTGAAAAGACTAAAGAAAGAAAGAGCAAATCTGAGATTTTTGGTAGAGTAGATCCATCAATCATTCCAAGTCCTCGAACAATTCCTGTAAATGCTTCTTCATTCAAGGCTTTTGTAAAGATATCTGCCAGTTGTTCGGTTGTGTGAACAAAGTGCACCTCAATATTCCCCTCCTCAACATGACTCTTGATGAAGTGATAGCGAAGAGCTATATTCTTTGTCTTGGAATGTTGAACAGGATTATGACATATGCGAATGGCACTTTGGGAATCACAAAACAATGGTATCTTTCTCATGTTGATGGCATAATCTTTTAATTGGCTTTGAATCCAGATTATCTGTGAAGTGCAGGCTGCAGCTGCTACATACTCTGCTTCGGCTGTGGATATTGAAACACAAGTTTGCTTCTTGGATTGCCAACTGATTAGCTTTCCATCAAGAAATTGACAACCCCCCGAACTGCTTTTGCGATCAATGGAGCATCCACCCAAGTCTGAGTCTGAGTATGCTTGTATCTAGAAGCCTGAGTTTGCTGGATACCAAAGACCATAAGCGGGAGTGTTGTGAAGATAGCGAAAAATTGTTTTAACCGCAGCCAAATGAGGTTCGCGTGGATCATCTTGATATCTTGCACAATTGCAAACTGCGAACATGATATCTGGTCGACTGGCTGTGAGATAAAGCAATGAACCAATCATGCATCGGTACGTCTGGATGTCAGTCTTCGGTTTGTCCAATGATGGATTCAATCTTGTACCTGCAGGCGAAGGAACTTTTGCTTTTGAACAGTTAGTCATTCCGAAGCGTTCGAGTTAACTCTTCGTATACTTTTTTTGATTGATGAAAATTCCCTCCTTAGATTGTTTTATTTGTAATCCAAGAAAGAAGTTAATCTTTCCCATCATACTCATTTGAAATTTGCTTTTCATTAATTTCTCAAAATCCTTTTTGAGATTAGGATTAGGGGATCCTAAAATAATGTCATCCACATAAATTTGGACTAACATCAAATGAGAACCAACTTTATTTCTAAAAAGTGTTGGACACACTGAACCCTGTTTAAAGTTTGATTCTTTTAAAATTTTTGTCAAGGTCTCATACCAAGCCCTAGGTGCTTGTTTTAAACCATTGACAACTTTATCTAACACATAGCAATGGTTGGGATGGTCTTTGTCTACGAAGCCAGGTGGTTGTTCAACAAATACGGTTTCCTCGAGATCACCATTTAGAAATACATTGAACATGCACAACTCCGAAGTTTTGTTTAAATCAAGTTGCCTTTGGTGAAGTTGCGCACGAGTCAATACTCTATCTTGAACGTTACCGATGACAAGTGATGGGCGATGATTTTTCGTCCATTTATCCAAAGGATGAAAGTTTGGATCAAAATCATGTGGTCCTTCAGAATCAATATCCTCAATATCTGAAGGATAACCCGAAGTGGATGGAAAATCACCCATTATTAAATGATTGTCTGAGTTTGTTAAGGTTTTTTGTGGTGTGTGCAATTATGAAGAAGATTTTAGAGTAAGCTCCCCCTCGACAGCAGTTGGTGCTGAGGATGTGGTTTACCTTATCCGAAGTGATTGGTGTTGCTGAGTTCGGAGTGGAAATCTCTGGCTCCCCCTGGACTGTTGGGTACAACGACATGATGTGAGAGATTTCATGAGGGGGCGAAGTTGGACTTGTGTTATATAGCTCCCCCTCAAAACTAGAATTCCCTTCACTTCGGTTGGATGGCTCCCCCTCAACAGATGATGGTCTTTGTACACTGCTTGTTGAAGAGTCATCAGGGCCATCTGTGAGCTTGGACAGTTCAGACACATTGTTGTTTGGTGCCCTGGCTTCTGAGTCCACAGCCCTCACAGGTGGATCAAACAGAAGTACGAAGTCTGTATCAAAGGTTATAATTGGTACTGCATACAGACTTCAGAAAGATAGATGACATTGGGAATGGATGTAAGGACTTTTTGATATATTAATCATCAAACGTGAGGTTGAAAGTTTCTTCAATTTTGCGAGTCCTCTTGTTCATAACCCTATATGCTTTTGAGTCTTGTGAATATCCAAGGAAAATCCCTTCTTCTGATTTGTCATTAAATTTTGTCAAATGATCCTTCAAATTTAAAATGAAACACCTACAACCGAAGATAGGAAGAAATTTGACATTTGGTTTTCTTCGGTTGAGTACTTCCTAAGGTGTGATGTGAAATCTCTTGTGGATATAGGATCTATTTTGAGTGAAGCATGCAATACAGATGGCTTCGACCTAGAAGTACATGGGTAAATTTGCAAAATTAAGCATGGTTCTGGCTGCTTCACACAAGGAGCTATTTCTTTTTTCTACAACACCATTTTGTTGAGGTGTATATGGTGTTGAGAAGTTATGACTGATCCCCTTTGTTTTCAAGAATCCATCAAGAGCTTGATTTTTGAACTCTGAACCATTGTCACTGTGCACAGTTCAGACCTTCTTGTTGAGCATCACTTCCATTTTCTTTATGAAATTGATGATTTCTTCAGCTGCATCAGACTTGTTTCTCAAGAATAAGACCCAGGTGAGCCTTGAATAGTCATCAACTATTACAAGAATGTATTTCTTCTTTCCAATTGATTCCACTATGGATGGACCACAAAGATCCATGTATAGAAGTGAAAGGGGTTCGGTGATTTTAGGGTTGATCATAGTTGGATGCCTTTGCCTTGTTTGCTTTCCATGCTCACAAGCAGAACAAAGTGAGTCATTATCAAATTTGAGAGCAGGCATACCTCGAACCAAATCCATAGCCACTAATTTATTTAAGTCTTTGAAGTTCAGATGGGCAAGTCTTCGATGCCATAGCCACCTGACATCGGAGTTGGCTTTGGAAAGAAGACACAAAGATTGTCCACCAGTTATTGGCTTCAGATTTAAGGGAAACATTGATCCCTTTCTTTCAGATTTCAACAGGACTTCGTTTGTTGCTTCTTTTGTGATTATACTCCCTTGGTTGATGGATGTGACAGCATTACCCGTTCCAACCACCAACTAAGATATACTCATAAGATTGTGTTTTAACCCTTCAACAAATGCCACTCTGTTGATTGTAAACTGGCCATTTGTTATTTTGCCATAACCCCGAATCGGACATGTTTCATTATTACCGAAGCGAACATTTCCTGCATCATCCAATGTCCTATAGTCCCTAAGATACTCCTTCCTTCCTGTCATATGTCTTGAGTAGCCACTATCCATGTACCATTTAGCATCGTACCGCTCATTTGACATTATCTGCAATTAATCAAGAAGTTGGTACCCAATCAATCTTGGGTCCTCAGGGTAAGCGAAGGATTCTTGTATCCACTTTTCTACAACCTCTTCTTATATTTCATTAGCATTTAAATTGATCAGATTCTCCGAAGCCTCATGTGATGAACATGAGTCCGAAGAGTCTGAACATGATTCTGAAAAGCTTTTTGTCAAAATTAATGAGTTCGAAGTGACTGACAAAATGCAAGTCTTCGGAACCCATATTTGTTTGGATGATTTTGACTTCGAGGTTTTTGATGTTTTCTTAGTACTTGAGATTTTTGAACAAATTGATGACTTTGATGACTTTGAGGTTTTTGATGTTTACTTTTAAATCATTTCTCTTCCAATTTTGTTTAGAAGGTTCAATTGTAGATTTCCTTTATATTGGACTACAAAACATAGAAGTACAAAGGTACTCTTCGTATGCCAATTTGAAATCATTTAATGAAAGATTCTTATCAGATTGTCCAGCCATTGATGGAAAGTATCTATTAGAATGTTGCCTTTGTAAAATGTTTTCTTTGTTGGTTTTTGAAATTTTGGATTAGGAAAGTTTGGATTCGATGGTACAAAGGATGGTTTGGAAGGTTGGTCCTTAACTTCCGATACTTTTGAATCAGTTATTTTAGTTCCAGAAGTTGAGGCTGTTGCAGCAATTGGTTTTGAAACTCTGAAGGGTGTTTTTATTTTGACAAGATTTTGAGTTTGTTTTGTTTTCAAATTCGCAGCAATTAGTTTCTGAGTTGGTTTTGCAATTACAATTGATGGTTTTGTTTTGGAAGTTGAAGCATGGTTTTGAATTTGAGCACTTTTCAAAATCTGGGGTTTTTGTACCGATGGTTTTGAAATTACAAACTTAGGTTTTGTAAAAGTTTTTTCAACAGATTGTGCTAGTGGTACACTCTCACAAGATTCCATTAATTTAAAAATATCCATCTTCGATGCTATGGGTTTCTCCATAACTTGAATTTGTTTGTAGTTTCGATTTGTGTAAATGTGATTATCATTTTTGACATTTAAAAGATGTGACAAGTTTTTGGGAATCTTTTCTTTTTCATAACAAAGACGATTGTAGATGTTATGCCCATACAAATCTTGTTTTCTCACATTAATCCTTACTTCCATTCTTTCATTCATTTCATTTTCAACCATTTTTGAGGATGAGAAGAATCCTTCCTCAGTAACTCTGGAATTATCCTCCTCAAGCAGTTTTTCCAAATCATGTTCAATTAAAGGTAATCCACCAGGTTTCACGAAAATTGCATTTTTGAAATAAGAAATCTTTGGATAGATACAAGCAACATGGACCAGTTTTTTTGAATTGTCTTTGAGATATTGATCGTATAAGACACATTCATCAGAAATTTGTAATTTTGATTTCACAATTTCCTTGTTTTCAGAAGTTTCTTGTTCACAATCAAGTTTTGTTTTTCCTTTGTCAGCCGAAGACAATTGTTAGATGTCTTCGGAGGCCGATGCAGATGCGAAGGATGATTTTAATAAAGTCAGAGAAGAGTAATCAATTTCCTCCATATCCGAATCACTTTCAGAATCATTTTCAGATGCAGTTTCAACAATAACATCTTCTTTCTTTAAAATTTGAGGAATACTCTTTTTCAAGATTGGAATTTCTTGTGACAATAATCTCAACAAGTTATCAGCAGTGAGATGTTTTTCTACAGATATTAAGCCATGTTTATACGAAGGATTGGTCACTTCGGAGCCAGATACTATAGACTCACATTCATAGGATATACTATCAACTTCCTTAAGTTTAAACTCAATAAAAGGTAATAGTTGTGTATGTTGAACATTGCACACATCAGCTGAATGATAGATACGAGTAATATGAGCATATATAAAAGTTTTGCAGTTTCACAGAAGATATTGCGTTGTCTCAAAATTACATCATGATTGTTCAAATATTTTTTCTCTATTCTCCTCTAGCAATGAGATTCTTAAATTGGACTTTTCTAGGGCTAGCTTCAAACTTTCTACTCTCCCCCTCAAGTTGAGAATCTCTTGCTCACTGATTTTCTCCCTATTTTTCACATCAACAAGCATTTTATGCATCACAGAACAATCACGAGTTATTTCATTAATGATAGAAGTAGATTGAGTAACAAGAATTTTAAAAGTTGAGAGAAGTTTTGATACTTGCTCAGGAATGGTCAAGCGTGTGTTATTTGCCATCAGACAGACCTCCTCATCATCATTCGAAGAGTCTTCAGACCAGCACTTCGGATTCCCAGCAACCTACATCTCATTCAGCTCCGAACTCTTATAACCAAGACAAGCAGTTTCTTCATATCCCAAATCTTCTTCATCTCCAATCTCCTCAGAAGTAACCTTCGGAAAGCACTTACCATCATCATAGGCCATAAAAGCACTATGAGTTGCCTTTCTTACTTCTTCGTCTTCGGAGTCAAAAGAACAGACTTGATATGTTCCTTGGTGATCCTCAGCAGCCATCAAGGCTAAGTCCTTTGTCTTTTCTCTTACTTCTTCCATCTTTCTAGCATAATACGCTTCATCCTTCACTTGAGGCTTCTTCTCATTTTGTTTACGCAGCATGCAGTCCTTTGCAAAGTGATTCTTGCCACGACAGTAATTGCAATCATATCCTGAGTCACCAGAGACTTTCTTCTCTTTGGTTTTCTCCTTTGGTGACTCTAAAGCATGTGTTTCAGATGGCTTCGGAGTTGATGACTTTGGTTTTCATCCTTTGAAGTGTACATTTCAGGTTTAGGTTTTGGATTGAAGTTTGGTTTGTTGATGTTCTTGACAAAGGGTTTTCCTGAGTTGTTTTTGATGAATGGTTTCTTGAACCTTCGACTATTTGCAGCATAAAGAGCAACTGTTTCACCATTGTTATCAACCATATAAGCAGCAACTTCTTCATCACTGTCTTCTTCTTCTTTTTTGAAACTAGGGCTAGGGGTCCAGATCCAGTAGTTTCACTCCTTCGACCAACAATATCAGGTTCATGAGATTTGAGCAAATTGTAGAGAGCAGCTAACTTGTATTTTTCAATGTTCTCATAAGATTTGACCATTAGCATGATGGGTCTCCATTCCTTACGAAGACTATAGAGAAACTGGATATTGATTTCCTGTTGACTTCGGGTTTCTCCATACTTATAAAAGGTATAGATCATTTTACTGAGACGTTCATAGCATGCTTCAAGAGATTCATTTTACTCTTGTTTGAAGTTTCCGAAATCAGCTAAGATTTCCTGAAATTTGCTTGTGTGAAGAATCTTGTCACCACCAAAACGAAGAGCTAGATAATCCCACATTTCCTTAGCAGACTTAGCATCAGCTATGTGGTGACTGACATCAGGACCTAGTCCACTTCTCAGTTCACGCATGGCTCTTTCATCATTTTCAATTTTTTTTAAATCTGCAGCATTCAGAACTACAACTTCTTCTCCATCCGGAACCACGAAGCGACCAGCAATGTCGGTATGAGGACCATCAGTTACAGATCTACACAGATCTTTGTCAAGACTAATCAGAAAGTCCTTCATTCTTCCAGTCCAATAGTTATAGTAAGAAGTTACTAGAACATGAGCTTTTGTTGCAGAACCAATGAGATTTGCATAGTTGAGCATGTTGGCATAAGTAGCGGTAGAATCAGTCATTTTGAATAGATTTCAATGGGATATTTTCAGAAAAACGAGTATTAGAGATTTGTGACAGTTGCGGAAGACTAGATCTGAGAAACGATTCAGATCTAGAACTGTAACAATAAAATAAAGCTCTATGAACAAGTTTTCGAGCTGTCCTGCTCTGATACCACTTGTTGAGTATTGAAATCGATTAAATAAAGTTGTATGACTTATATTCTAACAGTATTAGTTTTACCAATCAATTTACACTGTAATGAGTATGTAAGAACGGTGAAGAATATCAAATGAACACAGTGGAATGGATAACTTGTGCCGAATGCCTTGATTGATTGATTTAGGGTTTTACAATTAGGAAGATGGTAATCCCTATCGACACGGTATGGTATCACTGATATTTATACATGATCAATGATACGCATCGTACATTTGTTACAGAGAATATCCTATCAGTTGTACTAGCCAATAGGATAAGAGATTCATGCAACACATAGTGTACTATCACGCGTGCACACAAAAAGCATTACAGCTAAGAAGTCTTCGGATCCTCTAGGATGTACCCTTCAGAGTCTTCAGACTTCGGGATCTTGTATCAGTTATTTTTGCACTTCGGGGTCTTGGACCAGGTCTTCGGATAGAGGGGCACTTCATCACAAATATACTTCAACAAAAACAATCCAAAACCAAAATCCAAACAAAATCCAATTCCAAGCATGAACTAAATGAAACTTAAACTTAAACCTAATCTAAGTTGTTTATTGAAATCAGAAATCAGATTCAAACTCAGAAACAACAAAGATCAATCCAAAACATCCAAGCACATCCAAAGCAATAAAAAGGTAAAAAAGAGCAAATAAACATTGACCGAATGATTAACTTGCATAAACTTGAATCCAAAGCATCCAAAACTGTAACAATGAAAATCCAGAAACTTTAACCTAATGCTAATGGTTGTCACATCCAAAAACACCAAGCTAAACTACTAAAACAACTAAACTATATGAAAACTAAGTGAAGAAACATACATACCACGAATGGCGACTGACAATCGAATGTTGGAGTCAAAGAAGCTTCAGATCCACCTTATGGGTCATTCATTGCCTTCTGATTTCAACCTAATGGCCTCTATTTAAAGTTGTGGAAATTTAATGACCACGTTTCGCAGCCTTGATATCCACGGCACGCGTATGGGTTTATCCCTGTTTTTTCATCATTTGAATTCTTCCCACCGCCTTATTGTTGACTCAGCGCAGCCGCCATTGTGTAGACCCACGACGCGCGTGTTCAGGCGACTGTTTTTGTCTTTATCTCCAAACTTCTTCTGTTTTGTACGCATTTAGCCCATGTTTGTTACTTTTCTTTCCAAAGTAGCACTGGCACAAAAAATGAGAATACCATAACATATATAATATAAAATCACCAAGAATAAGGCTCAACAACGACTAAAACACTTGATATTACTAGGCGTTGTCATTTACCACAACAGTTGTGAGACCCCAACAACTTCACCGGATTCAAAATTGGCACTAGGATGGTACACTCCGCAGAGTTTGGATACCATTGAACATCTCACCAAGAGCCAAGTCAACTTGTTGACTTGATAACTGCATTGAGATCTTTGATCAAGGATATGCAGGGGCCAAAATCAAAACGGCCACGAGTAGTTCTCCAATACTCAAACAATCGCAGTACGTTCCTCCTGGTTCACACAGATTCTGATAGAAGTCTCGTCCTGAGACAAGGCTAGGTCCTTGAACAACTGTGGTGAGAGTTTTTTAACTCTATGACCCACATGATTGCGTTCATCGATCGTATCTAGAAACTTCAGTAAAAGTAAAGTTCAAGAGTTTTTACATAGACATCCTATCCCCAGAAGAAGGTGAAGCATAACTCCATGTGACAAGCTGCATTGAATTCCTCCTCAATCAGTTCGTTGCTACATTTTCACCTTTATGTGATCAAGAAGTGATGTGAAGAATTAGACTCCATGTGCCAGTCAAAGTCAAATCAAAGTTGGATATGCTGATTCAAGACCTATGTTGAAACCTGTTCACCTAATGCATGTTTAAAGTCATATCTGAAGAGTGTCCAATCCGAAGATGAAGTTGTCTCTACAACATGCTAAAAGCTATTAACATCTACACCCGTCACTCATAAAGGGGGAGATTGTTAGAATTTCGCTACATTGTTAAATTCAAAGCCATGATCAAGACAGAGCTTGAAGACAAATGAAAGTATTAAACCAAGGGGGATATTTTTTGGACTAGTTTGTTGTGGTTTAATCTTTGCATTTGGGAGCTTAAAATAGAAAATATAAGGGCCGTGTGACGATTTCGGTCTGGACCGAAATCCATAGGATTTCGGTTCGGCCAGGCCTAGGTTTTCGGTGGGCTTTATTGAGTGGGCTTAGGGTTTTAGCTAGGTTTAAGTGTGAGTATATATAGAGCTTGTTGTAGCCATCATTAGGCTAGTTGGTTGCTTTGGAATTCGTTCCTAGCTAGAGAGAATATTCTTGCATTCAAGTAATCAAGAATCTTATGTACCTGACCTTGATTAATCTAAGGTGTGCATTGAAGATTGAATCTCCTTTGTTCTTACTGTTTTGATTGTTAACACGTTTAGGATTCCGCACCAAACGTGTTTGTGATTGATACCTTGTGATCTAGTGAGTGTTTGGGACTTACAAGTATCGCTCATCATGTTTGTAGCGGATTCGAACGGTCTACAAGCATCTGTGTGCATCAAATCCAACAAATCCTTTGCCTGTTTCATAGTTTGTTGTGAATGACATTCTTGTCAACTTCTAAGTAATCAAGATTTGCATACATCATCTGACTGTAAGTCAAATGATTCCAAGTCTCGTCCACTTGGAGCTTAGTGATGCAATTCTTGTCTAATGGAAAAGGTGACATTACCACAAACAAGATTTATCCAACATACTTTTGGATAAATCAACATTCAAGATTATATTATTACTACTACTACTAATACATTTATATATGCCATTGAAAAGATAAATTATGAAATAAAACAATCATGACTATACAACAAAATCACCATTTTATTTACAACAAAATCACCATTTTATTATCAAAATAAAGGTACAAAATATCGTTTAAACAATGCATAATAAGAAAAAATTGTTTTAAGCCACTTCCGGCGAGTAGCAAAAATATAATAATCTAAGTAAACACCACTAATTAGCATGAGCTTGTAATTCCCGATCTTGTAAAAGTAGCAATGCTTCTGTATCTCAAGATCATATCAAACTCCTATGTTTCAACTTCTTACTTTCACTTAGTCCCTACATACAGCACAGATGTGATGAACACATCCTGTATCAATGATTAAAGAACGAGAAGTTGATATACTATGAAGTTCAAATATTCTTGAGGTGTCAAACTCCTTGACCCTGATCTTCTTTAGATCCTTTAGGCATATTGGGCAACTACGTTTTCAATGTAAGAGTTTGTGGGTATTTGATTCTTTATGGATCGTTGTGAGAAGGCTTCGTTGCTTGTGCAGAAAAGAAGAAGGATCGGCGCAGGCAGTTTATGGCATTCTTATAAGGATGTTCTTTATGTGGTTGTGAGTTTCGGATGTTCAGTGCGGAGCAAGTGAGAGTTTGTCTAGGTCGGGTGTGGTACGGAATTCTGGCCGGGTGTCACATTTTTGTATACAGCGGAAAGCGTGGGTGCTTCTTCATCATCGTTCGAGGGTTGTTAGGGGTTCAATGTCTATTTGTTTCTCAAAGTTGAGTCGACTCCCGGGTTGTCATGTGAGGGTGATCGTAGGATGCAGAAATAAATATGAGGTCTCGTGTGCTAATGGTAAGATCTAGAAGTTGTTGTGTGGACTAATAAGCTGCATCAGAGGTTAAATCCGTCGATCTTGGTTGTGCTCTCATTATCTCGTATGTTTCACTCTGGTAATTGCGTACGGGGTTGGACCGGAGATGTTTTGATTGTTGAGTTGGAGATATTTGGTTGTTCATTCCGTCTGTGGTGTCATCGGGAGGTTGATGGCCTTAGTTCTACTCTTGAGAAGTTGGAGCTTTCGTTAAGAGGAAGGGTTTTTTGTCAAGCTTGGTTTAGTTATTGGTACTCTGTATAACTTGATCAGGTAAAGGGTGTGTCTAATCGCTGACGGGTTTCTTTCGGAGAATGTGGTGATTCAAGGTTGTGGTTAGTTGTTCCAGTTCAGGTTGAAAAATAGCGGTGGCGCATTAGGTAGATTGATAACAGGAGCACCGCGACTTCAACATTGGGAATGCTAGGCTCAGTTCTTCGGTTGTCTCTCGAATTGATGGAGTCGTTGTATTGCAAGCATTCTGGCTAGTAGGTTTCTCGACAGTATGATTAGGATCGATCAGATAACCAATCTGGGAAGCGGTTGATAGTTCGAATCAGTTAGTTCCGGTTTGGGTTATGATCGTCGAAATGTGGTTGGGTATCTCATTTGGGAAGTTTTGTATCCATGGAAGTCAGCCTGGCATCTGGAAAAAGGGCTGTTATGATTTCTATTGGTGAAGGAGGAGTGGTTGCGGTTCCTGTTCGAGTGAGTATCAGATTCATCTTCCATTTTTAGAAGGCAAGTAGGTCCTGTAGTTGGAAGGGCGTAAGGTTTCCGGGTGCGTTCAGGTTTGAGAGATCTTTAGTTTAGCTAATTGTTAGGTGGTGATTTTTGGATAGGCCCATTTGGTTTGACATGTGTAAAGGATCGGGTGTAGTGACTCTGTGTTTGAGAATCAGGTGAGAGTTGGTCTCGCATTGTTGTAGGTCCCGAACAATCCTAGATCTTATCATGTATCAATCAATCACTCAAACACAAGGGTAAATCAACCTTCCATGCACACGATATATTGAGTAATCGTCTAATACATAAGATCTACAGTTGCTTGAACAATGAATTTCCCTATGCTCACTACGTGCTCCAAAACAACCAACTAGGCTAATGAAGGCTAACTATATATATATATATATATATATATATATATATATATATATATATATATATATATATATATATATATATATATATATATTGAAGGGTTTTGAAGCAATCAATGAACAAATAATTCTTATGTTTCACATGCGACCCTAGAAAGATCTATGTTTTCTTCTATGAAGATTATAAACTAAAACCTAAGGCCAACAATAATTTCTAAAGATCAAATAAAAAATAACCAACCTTTTGATCTTTTGATCTTGAAGCTAGCAGCAAAACAATCCTGCCTCAAATGCAAGTCACACCCAAGCAGGAGGAGAGAAGACAGCTAATTTCCAGTGAGTCTCAAAAGTGGCGTAGGTTTTGGGGTGGCGAGGAGGCTCCTTTTATAGCCTCCAAGGGTTACAGTCAAAACCGTAGAGGAGCCTCCTTAATGGGCAAGCCTGTTGACCATTTGGACCAAGGCTTCTAAACCCTAATTAGGGTTTCACCAACTATGGAGGTTCCCTCCATATTGGCGCCAACTTTGGCCCCTGCCACTGGCCACTCAGTTATTCAACTATTGAATAAATACAAACCAGTCCCTGCACTTTTAATTAATTAAATTAATCACTAAATTAAATCCATTTAATTCTAGATTAATTTCTAATTAATTATTATAGTTTCTAATTAATATATTAACACTTAAATATATTAATAAACTATTTATTTTATTTCTATTGATTTATTAACCAATTAATAAATCAACCTTTCTCACTACCTAAATCTACACCAATCCTCCAACTATGAGGGCAACCCAAATAGATTTTGCTTCAATTAATAATATAAATACAATTTATAGTCATGGCTTAGACACCTAATCGAACAGTCTCCCACTATGATAAGTCTATGACTTTAATTGTCCATCGGGTCAGGGGATGGATAAGTAACTGACTTGCAAATTACAGACCATATCTCTCCACTTAAAGATCGAAAGATAGTATCGTCTTAACATTGCTCGTGATGTAATCCATGAAGCAATCTGTTAAGCGCGGGTTTATCCAATACTCAAATCTCTATTTTCTAAGTACTCATGAACATTGTAGCAGTCTTACTGCAATGTCTAACTCATTAGACAATCTACAGCTGATTCATGACAGTCTTTGTTCACACTTACACCCTCACAGTGTGATTGACTTTGGAATTTCAAATAATCTAACTATTTAGGAAGTTAAACATGCAAATATAGAAACACAATAATAAACAATTGACAAAGGCAGTAACAATACTCATTTATAAATCTCCATTATAAAATCACCAAGTCAATTACATTTATATTGTTACAAGATTCAAAATTCTATCTAATTACTAAAACTAATATCATCCTTCAGTCTAATTCTCCGAGCATGCTGATTGTGCTTGATCCTACTCAGGGCCTTAGTCAAAGGCTCTGTAGGATTATCTTCTGATGATACTCTCTTAACCAGTAAGTGACCTTCTTCTACACGATGTCGAATGTAATGGTACTTTCTGTCGATATGAATGGACTTTCCATGATCTCGCGGTTCTTTTGTCAAAGCGACCGCTACTTCATTATCGCAGAACAGTTCCATCGGCTACTGAATGCTCGGGACAACTCCAAGGTTACCGATAAAGTTCTTCAGCCAAGTCGCTTCCTTAGACGCTCCCTCGTTGCAATGTACTCTGATTCGCACGTTGAATTAGCCACCGTTTCCTGTTTGGAACTTTTTCAAGTGACTGCTCCACCGTTCAAAATAAATACCCAGCCCGACTGGGACCGACCAGTGTCCCTATCTGTCTGGAAGCTGGCATCTGTATATCCACTCACTTTCAAGTCATCACTACCATCAAGGACTAACACCATATTCTTTGTCCTTCGCAGATACTTGAGTATGTTCTTAACCGCAATCCAATGTGCCTTTCCAGGATTACCCTGGTATCGACTAACCATGCTCAGTGCAAAGGATACGTCGGGACGAGTACATGTCATAGAATACATGATCGACCCTACTACCGAAGCATAAGGTACCCGACTCATCTCAGCTATTTCCTCATCGGTACTCGGACTTTGAGTCTTACTCAATTTAGCATTACTTTGGATTGGTAGCTCTCCCTTTTTGAAATTTTCCATGTTAAACCTTTTTAACATCTTTTCCAAATATGTACACTGGCTTAGACCTATTAATTTTCTCTTTCTATCTCGAAGTATTCTTATCCCGAGAATATAAGCAGCTTCTCCTAGGTCTTTCATGGCGAAACACTTCCCGAGCCAAGACTTGACATCTTGCAAGGTCAGAATATCGTTTCCCATTAGCAGTATGTCATCAACATACAGCACCAGAAAAGTGACTATACTCCCACTAGCCTTGACATATACACAGGACTCATCTTCGCTCCTAGAGAAGCCAAACTCTTTGACTTTCTCATGGAAGCAGAGATTCCAGCTGCGAGATGCTTCCTTCAACCCGTAGATTGATCTTTAAAGCTTACATACTTTATCAGGATGCTTTGTGTCTACAAAACCCTCTGGCTGATTCATATAAACATCCTCAGTCAGTTTCCTGTTAAGGAAGGCGGTTTTGACATCCATCTGCCAAATTTCATAATCATGAAATGCAGCTATGGCAAGCATTATACTGATTGACTTAATCTTGGCTACTGGTGAGAAGGTTTCATCATAGTCAACCCCTGGGGTTTGAGTGAATCTCTTTGCAACCAGCCGAGCTTTATAAGTATGTACTTTACCATCCATGTCGGTCTTCTTCTTGAAGATCCATTTGCACCCGACTGTCTTACGACCTGGCACATTGTCAACCAAGTTCCAAACTTGATTGCCATACATGGACTTAATCTCGCTGTCTATTGCCTCTTTCCATCTGGCAGACTCGGGGCCCGCCACTGCTTCGCGGTACTTAGCTGGCTCATCCAAATTAGTCAATGTACGATCACTGACCAACGTGTCACCGTCCGAAGTAATATGGAAACCATAAAACTCGGTCGGCATGCTAACTCTACTCGAACGTCTAAGGGCAATGAGATGTCGGTGGGTCCAACAGGAACCTCTTACTCATGTTGGTTGCTAGTTTCTTCTAAGGTTGTTTCATCGGGCGTCTCCTGAATTTCTTCGAGATCGATTGTACTCCAACTGTCCTCTTTGGAAATGAGTTCTCTCTCTCAAAAGAACCTCCGTCTTGCTACAAAGACCACATCCTTGCTCGGTCTGTAGAACAAGTATTCAAATGACTGTTTCGGGTATCCAATGAAGAAACATCTCACTTCTTTCCGCGAGCTTGTCATGAGTCTCTCATCTTACAAAAGCCTCACAGCCCCAGACTTTGATGTGTACCAACGAGGGAACTTTACCCGTCCACATCTCGTGCGGTGTTTTCGCAACCTTCTTGGTTAGGACAAGATTTAGGATATGGGCGGCAGTCTCTAAGGCATACCCCCAGAAATGGATTGGAAGTGAAGCTCGACTCATCATGGAACGAACCATGTCCAACAAGGTTCGGTTTCGCCTTTCAGCAACACCGTTCAACTGAGGTGTTCTTGGAGGCGACAACTGTGAAACAATTCCACATTCCTTGAGGTAATCGAGAAACTCGATACTAAGATGCTCACCGCCTCTGTCGGATCTAAGCATCTTTATCTTTCTGCCCAATTGATTTTCTGCTTCATTTTTGAACTCTTTGAACTTTTCAAAGGTATCTGACTTATTCTTGATTAAGTAGATATACCCATATCTACTAAAATCGTCAGTAAAGGTCACATAGAAACACGTGCTATCTTTTGTGGTTGTTCTGAAGGGACCACACACATCTGTGTGTATGATATCCAACAAACCTTCACCTCTTTCAAAGGAACCTTTGAATGGTGATTTTGTCATCTTGTCAAGCAAGCAAGATTCGCATACATCATTCGACCCGAGGTCAAATGATTCCAACACTCCATCCTTTTGGAGTTGGGCGATGCGTTTCTTATTGATATAGCCAAGGCGACAGTGCCACAGACACACCTTTTCTATACCGCTTGAAGAATCAATAACTAAAACATTTTTACAATAATTATCAACACACATAATAGATTCATACACTCCATCACAATGCACAACATTAAATATAAAAACATCATTTTTGAAAACAGAAATTGAACCATTCAATTTATTAAATTCATAATAAAAGTCCTGTCTGAACAATGCATGAAAAGAAATTATGTTCTTTGCCATATCAGGCGAATAGAAACAATTATGTAAATCTAAAACAACTCCACTACTAAGCACTAATCTATAGACACCGATCTTGGTAACAGGTGACGTTCGCCTATTTCCCATTACCAGGTTCAATCTACAATGCTCCTGCTCCGTACTTTCCTTTAGGCCATGCAAATTAGAACAGATATAAAAACCACATCCTGTATCAAGGACCCAAGAACAGGAAGAAGATGAGTTATTAGATATAGAATATGTACCTGCTTGTGATGGCTTCACTTTGCCATCCTTGATGGCTTGCAGATACTTGGGGCAGCTTCTCTTCCAGTGACCCTTTTCCTTGTAGTAAAAGCAGTCAGCTTCTTTGGGGTTCGTGACGTGCGGAATGCCGGAAGACTTGGCTCTCGGGGCACTGCTAGATGTCCCGACATGAGTCTTTTCCCTCCAGTTTTGCTTCGGAGGGCCCTTCCTTTTCTTTCCCTTGCCAGATCCAATAGTCAGGATAGGCGGGTTGACTGGGAGCACACTTTTACCTCTCATCCCATCCTCAGCAGTACGAAGCATGCGGTGGAGTTCAGCCAAAGTTGTCTGACTGTTTTTCAAATGATAAGCCAGTGTGAACTGGTCATAAGAACTGGGTAGAGAATTCAGCACTATGTCAACAGTCAAATACTCATGTACAGGCATCTCCAGCTTTCTAAGTCTTTCCACATAACCCTGCATCCTTTGCACATGAGTGCAGGTGGCTCTCCATCCCTAAGCTTGCCGTTAGTGAAAGCTTTGACCACCTCACGCCTTTCTATGTGTTCTTGCTTGCGGAACTTTTCCGCGAGCTCTTTAACCATCTCGTAAGGCCAATAGTCCTCATAAATACGCTGCAGTTCAGGGTTCATGGTAGCGATCATGATGCAAGCCACTTTGGTTGCATCATTAGAGTGTTTGGTGTACAAGGCGATTTCCTCGGGAGTAGCGGTATCTGGGTCAACCTCAACTAGCTCGGTTTCGAGAACATACTCTTTGTGTTCAAACCTTAGAGCCATTTTGATGTTACAGATCCAGTCATTGTAGTTAGTGTCGTCCAACGTCACCTTTGAGCACAATGACAGAATCGAGGTGACATTACCGGGATTTGAGTGGGGAACGGATAGGTCAGAAGACATCTGAATAAGAAGAAGGTAGTTTTAATTAGACATTTATAAAATAATCCTCATATTCACCCAAGAATAAATATAAGGCTAGGATCCTACAATAACAATCTACAATATCGATGAGGGATGCCGTAATCTTTATTGCAAATTTTGTAAGGTAGGCGAATCACGATTCAACCAATTCCACCGCGGAAAAATAATCTAATTATAATGGAATTCCTAATTTCTTTTGAGATTTATCGAACTGTTCGATAGCATGTTTTAATCTCGGGAATGCCCCGCTCGTTTGTGACTGGGATACCGAGGATCACAAACCGGGTGTGAATAACCATGCAAATTGCTCGGTACTCTCGAAGTAAATTGTCATCTCTAATTAACGTGCCGCTTAACCACACACGCTCCGTTAATAATGACAAAATCAAGAAACCCATTGCGACTCTTTGCGGACCCCAGTTGGCGTGCCGGTAAACCACACACGCTCCACCAACATTCCACAAAGTGCAATGTGCAATTTCATGGATTAGCACCAATTCACATTTTTTTAACCTAAAGTAACTAGATTGGGATTTGTTTAAAGTTCTAGTACCTTCAATTATAACATTATACTTTTAAGAGGCGTAGCGGTTCTATCAAACCCGTTCGGCTAACGACACTTGACTGACCAGGAGAGCGGTGGGTAAGAGTAGATACCCATTAGACTGCCATTTTATAGGCAGTCGCCTTATACCCTCTTTATAGGACAGTTTTGTGAATGAGGCCTACTAACGGTAAGACTAACCATTTAATCTTATATATAAATATTAACTTTAAATCATAAATATATAAGATATATTTTAATCTTATTAAAATATTTTATAATTAATTTAATCTTAATTTTCGCCAATTTAAAACTATTTTTCGAAAATTTAAATTAATTCTTTAAGCTGATTTAATTTATCTTTTAATTAACAATTAATTAAATTAATTAAATCTAATAAGGGAATCACAAAATTAATCAAATTAATTTCCTAACCCTTATCCCTAGGTCACGAAAATTGCATGCAAAGATAAGGGGTTCCAATTATTTTAATTATCCAATAATTGCCATAAATAACAACCTACTTATAAAAGGCAAGTAAATCAAGGGGGGACCAAGGGTGGCGGCTAGGGTTAGGAAACCCTAGCCTTGAATTCGATCATGGCCTCTTCCAAGAGGTGTTTTTCACAAAAACACTCAAGGCAAAAACAATTTAAATCAATTCACAAGAAAAACAAAGCCATAGCTTTGATACCACTGAAGGGTTTTGAAGCAATCAATGAACAAATAATTCTTATGGTTCACATGCAACCCTAGAAAGATCTATGTTTTCTTCTATGAAGATTATAAACTAAAACTTAAGGCCAACAATAATTTCTAAAGATCAAATAAAGAATAACCAACCTTTTGATCTTATTGATCTTGAAGCTAGCAGCAAAACTATCCTGCCTCAAATTCAAGTCACACCCAAGCAGGAGGAGAGAAGACAGCAGAGTTCCAGTGAGTCTCAAAAGTGGCGCAGGTTTTGGGGTGGCCAGGAGGCTCCTTTTATAGCCTCCAAGGGTTACAGTCAAAACCTAGAGGAGCCTCCTTAATGGGCAAGCATGTTGACCATTTGGACCAAGGCTTCTAAACCCTAATTAGGGTTTCGCCGACTATGGAGGTTCCCTCAATATTGGCGCCAACTTTGGCCCCTGCCACTGGCCAGTCAGTTATTCAACTATTGAATAAATACAAACCAGTCCCTACACTTTTAAGTAATTAAATTAATCACTAAATTAAATCCAATTAATTCTAGATTAATTTCTAATTAATTATTATAGTTTCTAATTAATATATTAACACTTAAATATATTAATAAACTATTTATTTTATTTCTATTCATTTATTAACCAATTAATAAATCAACCTTTCTCACTACTTAACTCTACACCAATCCTCCAACTATGAGGGCAACCCAAATGGACTTTGCTTCAATTAATAAGATAAATACAATTTATAGTCATGGCTTAGACACCTAATCGAACATATATATATATATATATATATATATATATATATATATATATATATATATATATATATATATATATATATATATATATATATACCTACGCTACCTGGACCGAAATCCTAAGCCCATGGGCCGAAATCTTATGCCAGGCCTGACCGAAATCTTTAGGATTTCGGTCATGATGACCGAAATCCAGGGGGGTTTCGGTCCCAGGCCAAAATCCTCAAGCAGGCCCCTAAACTTTGATCTTTTCTATTTTAAGCTCTATAAATGCAATGATTAAACCACTAAAATAAGTCCTAACAATCTCCCCCTTGGTTTAATGCTTTCATTTATCTTCGAGCTCTGTCTTGAACTTTGTTCGGTTGAACACTGCAGAACATTTCAACAATCTCCCCCTTAGCATAATAATCTCCCCCTTAGCAGATGACGGGTATAGATGTTGGTGACATTCAGCTCATTTGCAGTGACAACTTCATCTTCGGATTGGACAATCTTCCGATTTGACTTCGTAAGTTCATTGGGCGATCCGGTCTTCAGCGTAGGCAATGAATCAGCACATCTAGCTTTTAATTTGACTTTGAATTTGACTGGAGTCTGACTTTTCATCTCTTCTTGATCACATACAGGTGTAGTTGTAGCAACAGACTCACTGAGGAGGAATTCAAGTAGCCTATCACATGGAATTAAGTTTTCACCTTCTTCGGAAATAGAAAATTTATATCAAAATTCTTGAACTTCAATTTGACCTGGCGCTTCTCGATATGACCTTCGACTGCAAATCCTGTGGGTCAGAAAATTATAAACTCTCACCACAGTTATTCAAGTATTCATCCTTGGCTCAGAATGAGACTTCTCGCAGTATCTATGTGAACCCGGAGGAACGAACTGCGATTGTTTGAGTATCGGTGAACTACTCGTGACCGTTTTTATTTTGGCCTCTGCATATCCTTGATCAAAGATCTCGATACAGTTGACAAGTCAAGATGCTGACTTGGCTCTTGGCGAGACGTTCAATGGTATCCAAACTCTGCTGAGTGTACCATCCTAGTGCCAATTTTGAATCCGGTGAAGTTGTTGGGGTCTCACAGCTATTATGGTGAACAACAACGATCACTAACCCAGAATTTTGATGTTTCATCAATGCAAGGTAATATCACATTGAGTCACAAACATCTTGTTTAGAAGAAGGATTGGGTCAAGAGCGGTATGAGCATGTAATATGTCTTGGTTACTAGACATACCCATCGGCTAGACTTTCGAATTGTCATCAATGTATGGTTTATTACACTGAGTCATCCAACTCTTGAATTAGAAGCTTTCTCGGTGTTGTAGCAGAGATCACTGGCATAGAGTTTCGAAATATCATCATCACTTGGTTTAAAGTGATGAGTCGTCTATTCCTTGTAGTAGAATTAAAAAGGTGGTTAAGAATGGATTCGTGCATGTGATAGATTACGGTACGCAATCTAACCATCGGCAGACTTTTAACTCTCGACTCTGAGTGGCTTTACTCAAAGTGTCTAGAAGTTCGTGATACAGAAGAAACCTTTAGATTTGGTTAAGAAAGGTTGTCAGTACTTCAAACTTACTATGGTGTAACAGTAAGAATCACTAGCACTTAAATGTTACCTCAGCAGTGAGTGGTATTACTCGGTGCGTCATCGGTAGGAAATATTTTTGAATTTTTAAATTTCTTAATTTTTGTTTTAATTCTCCCCCTAAATTTGTGCATGGGAAAGAATTTTGAAAAAAATAAGAACCATGAACAAATTTAAAGAAACAAAAATAATGTACAAAAAGCATGGTTCCAGCAGTGATTTTACTTTACAAACCTTTGTGGAGTCAAAGTCATCTTATGAATCATCTTCAAATTGTAGTTCTAATTCCAATCTTAATGATAATGTTCATATTTGGACCAAAAATAAAGATTCAAATCTCAGTCCAAATGGGTTCCTAAAGGTAGTATTAAGAAATCTTCTGATATTTCACCTTTAATTGAACAACATGACAATGAGCTTGGTGTCAGTTGTTTGTGTTGATAGTAAGGGTCAACCCAGTTTCCGTATGGACTGGGTGCCCAAATCTAATTAATTCCGCAACCTGTGCAGGAACAGTTACGGAGGAATGTCATCGGACTGTGGTATGTTGACCGTGGCTGTTCCAGGCACATGACAGGCGACATGTCCCAATTGCACAATGTTGAAAATTTTAGTGGTGGATGTGTCTGCTTTGCGAGTGGTGAAAGAGGAAAGATCACTCAAAAGGGAACTGTATCTAATGGCGTGTTGAAGTTTGAGAATGTCAACTTTGTACCTGAACTAAAGCACAGTCTGCTGAATGTCTCTCAAATTTGTGATAAGGGATTTTCAACCCACTTTACTAAGAAGGAATGTCTTATTCTCAAACCCGGTGTAGTCATCCCAGAGGAGTGGATTCTTGTTCGATCAGAACGTCAAAACAATCACTACTAGAAAATATACCTTTAATGACACACGAACAATGACACACGCTAAATTATGACATGCAAAAATAGCGTGTCATAACGAAAATGTCATATTTCTTAAAATCTGAAGGATTTATGACATATATAATTGTGTGTCGTAAATTCTTTGTCATTTTTTATAAAATTTATGACTTACAAATTTGTGTGTCATATTTTAATGTCATAAAATCAAAAAAAAAACACGGAGGGCACTTTGTTAAATTCGCGTGTCATGTTGAATTAATCGGTGTCATCTTATTTCCGACAATCTCTTTACCTTCCGTTCCAACAATTTAGGGTTAGCCAAATTCAAATCTACAACTAAAACTACACCCCTCCTCCTCTCTCGTTTCCATCTCCCTCTAGCCGCCTTCGATCCATAGTCATATTGCCCACTTGATCCGCATCATATTGGTCGATAAGGAGGAAGAAAGTAGCAGGCTTGGTCTAGAAGGAGGAAGGAAACAGCAAGTTAACGACGAAAAAACCCATTCGAACAGAAAACGATTGGAGAAAACGATTGAGGAAAACGAAATTAGTTAATTTGATCCGTCGTCACCTTCTGTCAGATCCACCACCACCTCGATATTCACTCGATCTCTTCTTCTTGCTTTTCACTTACACAATTTTCACAATTTCAGAAAATAAAATTAGTTCATCGGTTTAGAGTTAGATTGCAAAATACGATTTTCGTTCATTCTCATTCACAAGTGACTGATATATAGGGTTCCTCTTTTCAGTTTCTTCAAAAGTGCCACTTCAATCAGACATGGATAATGGTTTAAACAGAACCCACCTTTGAATCAGACATGGATCGGGTGTTGCTGATTCAACATTTGGGTATGTATTGAAGCTGCTCGATGATATGCCTAACCTAATTGAGTCCAAACAGAACCCACCTCTCCTCCAGAGTATACTCAACTCCTTTTAAGTCTCGTGATTCAGTTGATCCAAATCAATATGTAAACATTTAATGGGGTTTTTATTTATTGTTTTTATAAATGCCAAAGTATCCAGATTTCTGCTTTGATGCCTCTTGATTCACACATATGCAGGCATACACATGCTTCATTCAATATATTGTATGTTTGATGGAAATGGATTCATTTGTTGTTTATTGTCAATTGTTAATTGGTAAGTGTTACTTTCTAGCAGTAAATAAATTGTTAGAGTTTTGTTGAAAACTGGAATATAATTGGTTTGTTAGTTGAGAAATTTTAGGTTTTAGTTATGGTTTGTTCATCAATTCAACTTACAATTCTTGCTCTTCATCTTCATCAATTTATGGTAAGTAATTCCTTTTTTACCCCAACATGATTACGTGTAATTTAATGACAATAATTATTGTATCTTTAACATGTTGCTTTTAATAATGCTAGGTACAATTACATCTTGACCCATTTCTCAATGAACTAACCAGCATGTTTGAGCAGACTACACAAAAAGGCTTTGTATGGGTCACTCTCAAACACTGTAAGTTTATTCTTCTTTCAATTCTTTAATTCACATTAAAAATATTGATTAGTCATTCGGTTTAGAGGTGAGCCTTATTCGGTTTAAAATGAAAAACCGCCCGAACCGCACCTTAAACCATAACCGAATAAACCGCTAACCACCAAACCGATATTAATACGTTCCGGTTAACGGACGGTTTGGATGACCCTCCCCAAACCGATTAACTCGAACCGAAATAACTCGAAAAACCGCCCGACGCTCACCTCTAATTCGGTTAACTATTTTTCAGTATTTAACAAGTCTAAGGTGCAATGGAATAAGATGGCAACTGCAGGTAAAGAAGTTGAGTTCAAATGTGTTGTTAGAGCAACTGATGTCAGTAAGAACATTTCTGCATGAGTAATTAATTAATTCATTATGTAATCTTTCCTGTTTTCCATCATCTTGAGACTTGAATCTTGATTTAAAATTTTGAAACAGGTTGGAATGAAAGATCAGCAACGGTTTCTGGCATCTTATGCTGCTATTTATGAAGGCACAAATGACTACTCTTTAGCTTTCATTTAGATATTTAATTTTCAGTAATGATTCAAAGCTTTTGTACATATTCGACTCATGTAAGCTTGAATATTATGAATGTACAATTGATGTAATCAGGAATTGTGATGGGCAATGTATTATATACATTATTATAGCATTCTACAAAATTAGTAAATTTTAGTGGATTTACTTTTACAATATATATATATATATATATATATATATATATATATATATATATATATATATATATATAATTTGTTTAAAAAAAATTTATGACTTACATTGTAAGTCATAAATGTTTGTCATTAATGTATGTCGTAAATTTACGACACACAAATGTGTGTCATCGGTCATTTATGACAGGGGCTTCCTTGACATACATTTGCGTGTCATCTGTACCCTTTAATGACACGCAATGCGTGTCATTAAAGGCCTTTTTTCTAGTAGTGAATGCTTATATCATTGACATGAATCACAACACTCCAGAAAATGTCACTTGCTTATTCTCGAAAGCTTCAGAACAGAATGCAATGTTGTGGCATTGACGTCTTGGTCATGCCAATGCAAAAAATCTGAACCGTCTTGCAAATAATGATCTTGTTCAGGGGCTACCAATCAAGGACTTCATCCCTTTTGAAAAATGTGTTGCCTATGCCCAAGGCAAACATCACCGGAAGCCGCACAAGCCCAAAATGATCAATTCCATTGATTCGCTGCTACAGTTGCTTCATATGGATCTGTTTGGCCCTGTTAATGTTCTCAGTATTAACCGAAGTTCTTATTGCTTAGTCATTATAGATGATTATTCACGTTTTACTTGGGTTTTCTTCTTAAAGAACAAAAGTGAAACTGCAGAACTGCTCATGAAGTTCATCAATCTTATTGAAAATCAAATGAATCTGAAGACGAAGGCCATCCGATGCGACAATGGAATTGAATTCAAGAATGTGGTGCTTAATAAATTTTGTGCAGATAAAAGAGTGTAGCGTCAGTATAGTGCTGCTCGAACACCTCAACAAAATGGTGTTGTTAAGCGTCGAAACAGAACTCTGATTGATGCTGCACGTACCATGCTGTGCGATTCAAAGTTACCAGTCATCTTTTGGGCTGAGCGATTAATACAACATGTTATGTCCAGAATCGGGTCAACATCAACAAAGCTCAAATGAAGACTCCATATGAGATTCTCTATGGACGTAAACCAACCGTCTCACATTTCTGTACCTTTGGTTGTCCTTGCACCCTTCTTCATCTTGAAGCTACTCCAAAGTTCAATTCCAAAGCAGATGATTGCTACTTTGTTGGATATGCGAGTAAAAATGCATATCGGTTGTACAACAAGGTGACAAAGCAAATCGTCGAATCATATGATGTGAGATGGCTGGAAGAGAACGAGACAAATGCTCGCGTTGGATCCGACTGGCTGTTTAACCATGCTGAATTGTTTAAACCTTTCTATTTGTTTTTTGGTGATGTTTCAGGTACACAACCAAGCCCAAGAGGAGTAACCAAAGATGATGATGCAGAAATAATTCCTGATCTCATCAACCCGTCTGTGATTCTTGAAGAACCTGTTTCAAATGACGGTGCATCTCCTGCACTGCCAGTGTAACTGAAAATGCTCCTGCTGACTCATCCTAGGTTGTTGGCGAAACTCCAATTGTCGATCAATCAGTTTCTCATGAAGATGTTTTCAATTTTGATCCTGCTGACCGTTTTGATTCCACTCTCATGGATTCCCCTATTTCCTAAGAGAACCCCTAATGAGTACATTGCAAGTACCTCTCACGACTTTAGAGATTCTGACAGAGGTGCTTCAAGCTCAGGCAATGTTGAGAACATAACAAATCTTCCGGTTTCTACTGCTACGCTCGAACATGATGTACCTTCTAGAATACAAGGAGATCACACAATTGACAACGTGATTGGCTCTTTGGATGAAGGAGTTCAAACCAGAAGACAAAGTGGTTCTGTAAACGAGTGTCTTTATTCGTGTTTCATCTCTCAAATTGAGCCGAATAATATTCAGATGGGTCTTAATGAACCAAGTTGGGTTGATGCTATGCATGAAGAGCTTAATCAGTTCAAGAAATTGAATGTCTTGCAATTGGTGGAACTACCCGAGGACAAGAAATCACTTGACACAAGTGAAAGGTTTTCTGCAATCTATGAACTAATAATCCTAAGTTCACATGCAACCTAGAAAAGAATATATGTTTTTCTATTATTGAACATGTAACAAAACCTAAAGGCCAATAATAATTTCTAATGAAAATAATTGAGAAAACTAACCTTTAGTTTTGATCTTGAAACCAGCAGCACAAGTGTCCTGCCTCAAAATGCGATCACACCCAAGAGCAATAGAGGGGGACGAAAATTCCAGAAAGACACAGCAAGGGTGGCGCAGACTTTAGGGTTCCCAGGGTTCCCTATTTATAGCCTCCAGGTGGTGACAGTCAAAACCCTAGACAAGCCCAAATCTGGATAAGCCTTTTTATCAATTGGACCAAGCCTTTTAAACCCTAATTAGGGTTTTGAAATTTAGAGTGGCCATACTCTTAATTTCGCCACCTATGGCTCCAACTGGTCAGTTAATATTCAACTATTGAATAATTACAAAACCAGTCCCTACACCTTTAATTAATTAAATTAATCACTAAATTAAATCCAATTAATTCTAGATTAATTTCTAATTAATTAATACAGTTTCTAATTAATATATTATCACTTTAATATATTAATAAACAATTTATTTTATTTCTATTGATTTATTAAACATTTAAAAAATCAACCTTTCTCTCTACTGAACTTTCTACCAAACCTCTAGCTTTGAGGGCAACCTAAATGGACTTTGCTTCAATTAATAAGATAAATACAAATTATAACTCATGGCTTAGAAACCTAATTCAACAGTCTCCCACTTGGATAAGTCTATGACTTTAATTGTCCATTTATCTTCAAATTAAACAGCAACCTACAGCTTCCTAGAAATTGCTGCCGAACTCTGACCCAGTCAGTTCTGTCCATAGATAAGTGATCATATGATCCTCTATCCAACAAGATATTTCCGGACATGAGACATGGATTTTGATCAATCTCTGTCTGATACTTTTTTTTTCCCGATTTCCGATTTGCATATGACATAAGACTTCTAATTGAACACATCAATTCTGTCCTGGCTGGCCAACACTTTAGTCAACTTCAAAATCATCGAGAGGCCTACAGATATCTGTTTCCCATCAGGGTCAAGGGACGAATAAGCTTTGACTCATATGCTTATATCTTTTACCAGACAAGTTACTCACAACAACACGTTTTATAACATTGAGTTACCGATGTGTTTTCGTATTATCAATGAGCAACCGCCTTGCAAATTATAACTCATATGTCTCTACTTTAAGATCATAAGATATTATCGTCTCAACATTGCTTGTGATATAATCCATGAAGCAATCTATTGAGCGCGGGTTTATCCAATACTCAAATCTTTATTTTCTAAGTACTCATGAACGTTGTAGCAATCCCATTGCTATGTCTAACTCCTTAGACAATCTACAAACCAATTCATAACAGTCTTCGTTCAATACTTACTTCCCAAAGTATGAGCGACTATGGACATTCTAAATAATTAAATTATTTGGGAAGTAAAACATGCGAAAGCGAAACATAAAGATTTGACTGGCAGCTACTCCTGCTTATTACCAAGTCTCCACGAGGTAATCAGCAAATCGGATCTTATCATAATACTATTATCGGTTTCTAAATTTCTTTTAAACTTTCAATTCAAGTTTTATATCTATGTCTACATGAAATTTTCACTCTTTCTATGTATTTAGAAGTGTCTTACACTGATACACTTCATTGCAGATAACTCAATCGGATACTCTTCCGATGATATCTCAATTTTTCGATTTTGTCTTTCTCCCTTATGACTCCATTCTGGTGATGTGTGCTACGACTTCCCATGGTTCTCGGGGTCTTTAGTCTACACGACTGCACCCTAAGACTATTTCGAGGTGTTATGATGTGCCGGTGAACCACACGCGCTCCATTAGAATACCAACAAAACTCTTTAACTATGAAGTCCTTAAGCACCACGTCCTGAATGTTAATAATTACCGATTTGAAACTCCTTTCAAATTATTATTACCACATTCACCCCAACCATTTCCAAATGATTTCTCACGTGTGTTCAAAAACTCCATCCAGTATTCCCAGCCAGACTATATCCTGAATCCAACTTACTATGCTCCAAGCATTAAGTCATCAAGACATGTTCATGACACTTCTGATCGATCCAAAACGCTCGTGGAACTCGATTTAATCTTATTCCAAACCCTTTCGGAATCTAGATATTATCAGTATAATGACTTTCGAGAAAACTATTTCCTTTCGAAGACTCTTTCTCATGCATCTTGAATCTTATGAAGATCATGCTTACAATGGCTAGGTCTATACTGATGATTTCATCTATCCGATAGACGTCTGTAAACTACGTGAGTATGTGGCACCTTCTTTATATCTCTCATGTCAAATCATCACACTTTGTAATGATAGGAAACTCCTTTCCTGGGGCTATGCATCTTGAATCTCATCAAGATCATATTGGCCGAGTTTTGATCTATCTCATAGATTTCACAACCACCTGAGTATGTTGTATCTCTATTAAGTCTTTCATAGTGAATCATCTCATAATGTCAAATCATTACACTTTGTAATGATAAGAGATGTTTCCTAGAAATAATATGTAACCAACATACAGTTATAGGTAGATAACAACGATACTCCCACTGGCTTTGATTCTTTTGGACTAAAATCCAAACCTTTTGGCACATTTTGAGAATCTGAAACCTTTATGACATAATTATGGGAATCTTTCAGGCTATTCACAAAATCCAAACTTTTGGCATATTTCAAGAATCTGAATATCCTTCTTGCGAGGTGCCCGTGGGATGAATCCCGTGGCAATGTACCTTTTGTATTGACATGCTCTTTGTGAGTCCCTATTAGTGTGTTGGTAATCCACACGCGCTCCACTAACGTCTCACATTGTGCCACGCAGTATCCTCTCGGATTTCATCTTCAATTGAGAGTGCTTCTCTCGAAATAAATTGCTTGATTCTGAATATCGTCTCACTCAACCAGATGTTCTGTAAGTAAATTTCTATCCGTGTTGCTTTCTTTTGATGATTCAATTACTCCCACTGGTTTTTAGACCAGGTGTAAAATCAATAAAATTTCTACATAGACTGTGTCTTGCCCTAAGGTTCTCTTATTTGGCAGCAACCGGGCTCACCAATGCTTCCAAGCAGTCGGATTGCTAATTCGTACCAACTTTAGTGTTTTACCACTAATCGGTATGTTCACCCAGATCATAACACCTTATGAAGGTGACCAATACTACAGGTCAAGAGAATAGTATGTCAGGTTTAACAGGAATCCGATTACTGGTCAAGGCCTAGTGATGACTAAAGGTTCTTTCAATTGGCTAATCCTGAACTCATTTAGGACTGTCCTAACTCACATTGTTTCCTTAGAACATGAGTCCTTTCTATAAGAGCTCTTCTTTCACAGGTACAACGGGATAGCCAATGAAACGACATTGCTGATCACGTTCAGGCTAGTCATGAGGTTCGGACGAACGCTACATGACCCTGGACTTTCTATGTACAAGTGGGACGATCCCAGATTTACATTTCAGACAGTGTCTGATAACCTACTTAGTCTAAGATGTGGTCGGAATATGGTTTCTATGGCCTGACTGGTTGAATATTCAATTCATCGGAAACTAACTGAAGATGTATCGCATACATCGAGGATCGAACTATTTCGACCAATACTCCATCATCTTCCCTAAGACACATTATAACCATTAATGTTCTTGGAAGAGGATATATTGTGAAACATTTTCTCAGTTTATGTTGTCACTCAAATTCTTGTTGATCTTATACTTCCTTTGAAGTTCTTGAACTGTTCAAGGTTTCAATTCAATCGCTTATTCTGATAAGCGAAGCCATATTCGTCATACTAATTGACAAATATCGTGAAGTATAACTAACTGTGTTCTTTTCGAAGATTCGAGCAATACACAGTAACTGATGTGTCCGTTGCTCATAATCTGAATGTCTTTTACATCTCTATGTAAATTTATGACTTTGTTAATCTTGTTCAAGATATGCAATCATCACCAGACTCTAAGTCAACTGATTCCAAAATCCTATCCACTGGATCTTTAGGTGATTCATTTCTTGCCACAAATGATTTTATTAAGAACTCAATTCATCATGTGACTCTAAGTCAAATGATTCCAAAGTCCTGTCCAACTGGACCTTTGGTTGAATTAATCCTTATAAAATTTACTTTAACAATCATAGAGGACACAATTCATGAATCCAAACACTTTGGATGTATCAACATTCAAGTTATTGCCATTCATGCAATTAACATACTCATATAACATTTCAAGGATAATTTAAACAAATATGTATTAAAAGAAAATCAACATTTTATAAAACCAAAATATCCTTGAACAATGTACTCTATGACAGACAATGTCGCACACATCTAATAAGCTAAGTACAAGATCATGATATCTTACTAAACTCCAAAACTGCATGAGCTTTAGATCCAATCCAAATATGCTCCTATGCAACAATATCCTGCATCCTACAGAGTCCATGCATACAGAGCAAATCTGAGAAACACATCATGTATCAAGGAATTTAGGATCAGGAGTTCTGAGTTTTAAGATATTCCTGAGTTGCCAAACCATTCGGCTTCAGAGCATTTTCCCAATCTTTCCGTGACTGTGTCCCACCTTGTGGATTCCCAGTTTGAGACATCGAAGAACCAGTCCAGACGATCTAGATAATTTCTTGATGTGCCTTTTTGCTGGACTCAATCCTGAAGCAATCGAATCAATGGAACTATGCTTCTTCATGAACGACTCATACAGAGTCAACACTGAATGCATTCCCATGATAGTCTTACCCTTGTTTCCCTTTCTGTACATCTGGATGAACAGATCAGCGAGTCGAGCTAATTCTTAACTCCCGATCAAAAGGGGTGACTAATTATATACAGTTTGCCTATGTATCCCTCAATCTCGAGAAAATGCAAACGGGTGCTACTTCCTTCTAGCTTGCATACTTCAAATTCTTTGAAGATCCTAGTTTGTTCCTTTTCAACTGGTTCTCGGGACCTTTCCTCAACCAGTTGTGCTAACTCATCTGACTCCAGGAATTCTAAATCCCTGCGGCACTCGGGGTCAATGATCAATAGCATGAGGCAACGAACTTCCTTTGACTCAATAGTCAAGGGGTCATGCTCACCACAAGCTACTGTATGATGCCATGCTTTGGTAGAACAAGGAGCAGACACTTAATCAAATATGGTATGCCATCAAAACTAAGAACCATTCTCTATTTGTGAAGCTACACCACATATTCAGGCCAGTCAGCCTTACCATATTTAACAGGTGCTTTCTGAATCTCTCAGAAATAGGTGAAGGAGGAGAATGACACTTTCTTTAGACAGCTATAAAATTTGAATTTATTAGTTTAATTTTAATCCTTCTTAAACAATTACCCAATTATATTATTTAACAAGGCTAGGACCCAAAATACCCCAACTATGCTGTGAAGAGGGACGTCGTAATCACAACACAGTGGTCATTAAGGTAGATATACATTTATCAATTTCAATCTTATGAAATTCCTAGATTTGTGAGATTCATTGAACTGTTCAATGGCATGTTTAATCTTGGATATGCTCTACTGTTTGTGACTGGGATGCCTAGGATCACAAACTATATGTGAATAACCATGCAAATTAGCTTGGTAACCTCAATTTCATTAATCATCTCTAATTGATGTGTCGGTTAACCACACATGCTCCATCAACATTGATAAATCATGAGAAACCCATTACCACTCTTTATGAGCCCCTATTAGTGTGCCGGTTAACCACACACGCTCCACTAATGTCTCATAAAGTGTAATGTGCAATTTCATGGATTAGCATCTTTTCACATTTTTCCTAAAGTAACTAGATTTGGGATTTTATAAAACTGTTCTAGTACTTTCATTAATAACATTATACTTTTAATGAGATTAAGCGGTCCTATCAATCCCGTACAGCTAACGACACTCCACTGGTCAGGAGAGCAGTGGGTGAGAGTGAACACCCCATTAGACCATCATTTTATAGGCAGTCTCCTTATACCCTCTTTATAGACCAGTTTTGTGAATGAGGCCTACTATTGATTTGACTAACCAGTTTATCTTATACATATAATATTAACTTTTAATTTTAATATATATAAGATGTATTTTAAACCTTTTAAAATATTTCTGGTTTAATCTTTTAATTTTTCAAAAATTAACTCATTAATTTTAAAATTAAATTTAAACCTTTAAATGATTTAATTTATCTTTTAATTAAACAATTAATTAAATCTGGATAGGCATCACAAATTAATCAAATTAATTTAATCCAATCTTAAACCCCATAAATCTCGAAAATTGCAAGCAAGTGGGTTTAAGGTTTCCATTTATTAATTAATTATAATTACCAAAAATAAGAAACCTGCAAAACCCTAGCATACAATTCGCAGACATGGGGGTGGAGGCTAGGGTTTTCAAAACCCTAGCCACAAAAAACGATTTGGCCTTCCCAAGGGTTTTAGTTTCGATAAACCCTTTATCAAATAAAACAGTTACAACAATTTAATCAGAAAAACAGCCAGAAGCTCTGATACCACTGAAAGATTTTCTGCAATCTATGAACTAATAATCCTAAGTTCACATGCAACCTAGAAAAGGACCTACATCATTGAACATGTAACAAAACCTAAAGGCCAACAATAATTTCTAAAGAAAATAATTGAGAAAACTAACCTTTAGTTTTGATCTTGAAGCCAGCATCACAAGTGTCCTGCCTCAAATGAGATCACACCCAAGAGCAATAGAGGGGGAAGAAAATTCCAGAGAGACAGAGCAAGGGTGGCGTAGACTTTAGGGTTCCCAGGTTTCCCTATTTATAGCCTCCAAGTGGTGACAGTCAAACCCTAGACAAGCCCAAATCTGGATAAGCCTTTTTATCAATTGGACCAAGCCTTTTAAACCCTAATTAGAGTTTCGAAATTAAGAGTGGCCACACTCTTAATTTCGCCACCTATGGCTCCAACCGGTCAGTCAATATTTCAACTATTTAATAATTACAAAACCAGTCCCTGCACCTTTAATTAATTAAATTAATCGGTAAATTAAATCCAATTAATTCTAGATTAATTTCTAATTAATTAATATAGTTTCTAATTAATATATTATCACTTTAATATATTAATAAACTATTTATTTTATTTCTATTTATTTATTAATCATTTAATAAATCAACCTTTCTCTCTACTGAACTTTCTACCAAACCTTTAGCTTTGAGGGCAAACCAAATGGACTTTGCTTCAATTAATAAGATAAATACAAATTATAAGTCTTGTCTTAGACACCTAATCCAACAACAAGATGGGTATTTTGCAACAAGCAAGATGACTCAGGAGTTATTGTGTGCAACAAGGCACGCCTGGTGGTTCGTGGCTTTCGACAGATTGAAGGCCTTGACTATACTGAAGTCTATGCTCCAGTAGCCCGACTTGAAGCAATTCGGATCTTCCTCGCTTATGCATCTTATATGAACTTTACTGTCTACCAGATGGATGTCAATACTGCTTTCTTGTACGGTGAGGTGAAAGAAGAAATTTATGTTGATCAACCTCCTGGTTTCGTCGACTCTAAGTTTCCGAATCATGTCTACAAGCTGGATAAGGCTCTTTATGGTCTTCATCAAGCTCCTCGTGCCTGGTATGCAACATTAACGGAACATCTGTTGCAGCATGGTTACACTCGAGGAACTATTAACCAGACTTTGTTTATCAAGCGCCAAGACAATGACCAAATTGTTGTCCAGATCTATATGGATGGCATTATCTTTTGGTTCTACAAGTGAAGCTTTATGTCATGAGTTTGAGCAAGTGATGAAGAAGTGATTCGAGATGAGTTCGTTGGGCGAAATGACAATGTTCCTTGGGTTACAAGTAAAGCAAAGTTCAACGGGTATTCTCCTTCATCAAGGAAAATAGTGGAGGATATTCTCAAGAAGTTTCAATTCAGGGATGCAAAAGTTGCCAATACCCCGATGTCTGAGCGACCTCTGCTATCCTCAGATCCAGATGGCGAACCTGTTGATCAAATGCATTATCGTTCTCTGATCGGGTCCTTTATGTATTTAACGGCAAGCAGACTGGATATCATTTTTGCTATCTGTCAGTGCGCTCGACATCAGGCTAATCCTAAGCACTCTCACTTAATTGCTGTCAAACGGATCTTTAGATACCTTAAAGGGAGACCTAAATTAGGACTCTGGTATCCAAAGAACCATGAATTTGATCTTTATGCCTTTTCAGATAGCAATTATGGAGGTTGTGTCATTGACAGAAAGTCCACCAGTGTTGGATGTCAATTTTTGGGAGACCGACTGATTTCTTGGCAATGCAAAAAGCAGCAAACCGTGTCAACTTCTACAGCTGAGGCTGAGTATGTGGCTGCCTCGGCTTGCTGTTCTCAGGTCATCTGGATGCAGCATCAACTCCTAGATTATGGTATGAACTTTCTTGACACTCCTATCTTTTGTGACAATGAGGCGGCTATCCAAATCGTGAAAAAACCCTGTCCATCATTCTAAAACCAACCACATCGAAATTAAAATTCATTTTATTCGAGATTACTATGAGCAAAAATTGATTCATTTGGAATCAGTCCACACAGATAACAATGTGGGTGATTTGTTTACAGAACCTTTTGCAAAAGCTCGTTTTGATGTGCTTGTGGCTATGCTTAAAATGATACGCTTCGATGACTGTTACATCAGTTCTGTAATTTTTTTCTATATTTTTTTTTTGTTTTTATTTGATTATTTAAATTTGTTCATGGTTTTTAATTTCCGCAACTCTCTCTCATGCACAAATTTAGGGGGAGAAGAAAAACAAAACAAAAATTACAAAACTTTAAAAATACAAAAATATTTTTATAATTTTCATATCTTTCCTTTCAGAAAATCTAAAATACAAAAATATTTTTATAATTTTCATATCTTTCCTTTTAGAAAATTAAAAAAAAAATTAAAAAAAATTAAAAAACTTACCTACCGACGACGCACTGAGTAATACCACTCACTGCTGAGGTAACACTTAAGTGCTAGTGATTCTTATTGTTACACCATAGTAAGTTGAAGCACTGACAACCTTTCTTAACCAAATCTAAAGGTTTCTTTTGTACCACCAACTTCTAGACACATTGAGAGAAACCACTCAGAGTCGACAGTTAAAAATCTGTGCCGATGGTTAGATTACATACAGTAATCTATCACACGCACCAATCCATTCTTAACCACCTCTAACTTTATGTTGCAAGAAATAGATGACTCACCTCTTTTAAACCAAGTGGTGATGATATTTCGACACTCTATGTCAGTGATCTCTGTTACAACACCAGTAGTAGATGTGAGGCATCAATAACCATTCTTACCTGCAAAGCTTCTAATTCAAGAGTTGGATGATTCAGTGTAACAAATCATACACTGATGACAATTAGAAAGTCTAGCCGATGGGTATGTCTAATAACCAAGACATATTACACGCTCATACCACTCTTGACCTATTCTTCTTCTAATACAGATGTTCGTGACTCAATGTGATATTACCTCGCATTGATGAAACATCAAAACTCTCGGTCAGTAATCGTTGTTGTTTACCACAATAGCTGTGAGACCTCAACAACTTCACCGGATTCAAATTTGGCACTAGGATGGTACACTCCGCAGAGGACGGATACCATTGAACGTCTTGCCAAGATCCAAGTCAACTTCTTGACTTGTCAACTGCATTGAGATCTTTGATCAACGATATGTAGGGGGCCTAAATCAAAACGGCCATGAGTAGTTCACTGATACTCAAACAATCGCTGTGCATTCTCCCGGGTTTACACAGATACTGCGAGAAGTCTTATCCTGAGCCAAGGATAAATCCTTGAATGCTGAGAGTTTATAATTCCGTGACCCACATGATTTGCAGTCATTGTTTGTATCGAGAAGCGTCTGCAAGAAGTGAAGTTCGATGGTGTCGAGACGAAAATTTGTTCCCAAAGAAGGCGAAGCTTAACTCCATGTGACAAGTTACTTGAATTCCTCCTCAGTCAGTTTGTTGCTACTTTTGCACCTTCATGTGATCTACACTGAAGACTTGAAGATTCAGACTCTAGTCAAAGTCAAAGTCAAATTAAAAGGCTGGATGTGCTGATTATTTATCTATGCAGCAGATCGGATCGCTCAATAATCTTACAAAGTTAAATCTGAAGACCTTTCAATCTAAAGATGAAGTTACTGCTGCACATGTGCTGAATGCTATCAACACCTACTCCTATCACCGGCGGAGATTGTCATGCCAAGGGAGAGATCGTTGAAAAGTTCTGCAGTATACATCTGATTCATGTTCAAGACAGACCTCGAGATAAATGAAAGCATTAAACCAAGAGGGAGATTGTTGGGACTAATTAATGTGGTTTAATCTTTACATTTCGGAGCTTACAATGCAACATATCAATTTAAATTAATTGAGGTCTGCTTGAGGATTTCAGTCTGAACCAAAATCCATTGGGGTTTTCGGTCATGATGACCGAAATCCAGAAGGATTTCCGTCTGGTCCACTAGGTTTTCGGTCAGGTGTTCATAGGATTTCGGTCCGATCTGGTTGTGTATACATATATATATATATATATATATATATATATATATATATATATATATATATATATATATATATATATATATATATATATATATATATATATATATATATATATATATATATATATATATATGTCGAGTCTTTCTTTAGGTTGGTTAGTTGTTTTGGAGCTCTAGGCAAACTTTGTGAATTCTTGTTAGTTCAAGCAACCTTTGCAATCTTATGTACTAGTCTATTGAAGATTAACAGAGTATATTGAAGATTGTAGTAATTCTTGTGTGATTGATATCATTTAGATCCGTTCTTGTGTTGATTTGGGACCTACATCGGTACCAAATTCCGTGGCCGTATTTTCATAGCGAATTCCGTAGTTGTATCTCCGTAGCAAATTCCGTAGCCGTAGTTATGTAGCAAATTCTGTAGCCGTATTTTCATAACAAATTTTGTTGCTATATCTCCGTTGCAAATTCCGTAACCGTTTTTTGGTAGCAATTTTCATAGTTATATCTCCCTAGCCATGTTTTAAAAACCTGATCGGACCTACCAATTCGACCGGTTTAACTGGAAACCGGTCAGGTACCCGGTTTTGTAAGGTACGAAAACCGGCATAATGAACCAGTAATAACCGAACAGTTTAATCAATACCATAAAAAACCGGTCCGGTCGAACTTGTTCAAAACCAGTTTTTTTAATAAATTTTATTTAAACATTGAAACTTAAAAAAATGTATTGAACGCAACTGGGGCAATGTCAGTGAAGACAGGTCGCTTGTAGAACCATTTGGCTCTTTCGTGTTTCTTTGTGGGGTATCTAAGCCATTTAAATAAGTTAGGATATGTGAGGAGGTTTCTTTTCTTTGCCATGTGGGATGGAAATGACGCCACCCATTGCTTTTTCTTATTGATTTGGAATGATTTACTACAAAAGATGAAGTGATTGTAAAATAACTAACAAAATTTTACTATTTAAAAAGTAGATATTATGCACTCCAATGAAATATATATATATATATATATATATATATATATATATATATATATATATATATATATATATATATATATATATATATATATAGGGTTAGGATCAAATACATTTAACAATTATTGTGTGATTGTAGGACCAAATGTGGAGCGTCCGATCGAAATGATCAACGGTGTTAGATTCAATGGCCTAATTGTAAATTTTTAACAATTAATTAATCAGATTTTGCAATTAAACCCTTATAAAGGGTATTTTAGTCTATTAATAAATATTTAAAAACGGAAATATCCAATTTATCTCCTATTTTTATGGGATTACGTGAATAAAAACTGCAAATTAAAAACTGAAAATTAAAAAACACAGGTTTATATATTCTGAAAGTTACGCTTCTTTATTTAAAATAATACACAAATTCTTTAATAATACAGATAATTGTTAAAAGAATACACTTCATTCTTGACGTAATGCACTATCATTCTCAAAGAATATAAGCATTCTTGAAGAATACATTAGTTTCGGGCTTTCATTATTGCAGAATATTGTTGCTGTAAGTTGCTTCCAGTATTTCATTCTCAAATAATATAAGCATTCTTGAAGAATGCATTAATTCCAGGCTTTTATTCTTGCATAATATTGTTGCCGTATGTTGCTTCCGGTATTTCATTCTCAAAGAATATAATCATTCTTGAAGAATGCATTAGTTTCAAGCTTTCATTCTTGGAGAATACTCTTGCCGTATGTTGCTTTCAATATTTCATTCTTGAAGAATACGAAATTTTTAGAAATTCTTCATTCCAACACTCTTATTCTTCATTCTTAGCCGACCAACATCTGAGAATAGAATACGAACACGAAATTGAAGAACTCTTATTAAACAAAAGAGAAGAGACAACATATTAGAACTATTTTAACTCAAAAATTGACATGAATTTGAACGAACACTGCAATTTCTATAAAAATCTAAGACAATGTTATAATCTCCGTTCTTGAAAACACATGTTCATAAGTACCTTAGTTATATGTTGAAAGGGAACTAAACTCTAAACCACGAACCTAAAAAACAAATATTATGCAAACTCTTTCAATAATTGTTTATATAAAGTGAATAAGAAAAGAAACTCTATAAGATATTATATTCCAAAAATCAAATTAGGAAACTCACAGGCCCTTTGTGTCTTGAATCAAGGTTAAGGATTGCTGCATCTTTTATCATATATTCAATGTTTGGTGATTAAGGCCCACTAACGGTAAAGGTAACTTCACATCCGGCGAAGTCTTCTGGTTGGTGTTCTTGATTTTTCCATTGCCCACTAACGGCATATTTACCATTTTCGTCAAAGCCTTCGTCAATTTATCTCCTTCGATGTTCTTGATTTTTCCATTGCCGAGTCCTGCACTATCACCGTCTTGCTTATCTTCTCCGACGAACGGTGAAGATGAGCTAGTGTCGGATTCACCGGTGGCCCATCGATCTTGAATAACATCTTTTTTTAATCAATTTCAGAAATCATCGGTAGATTTGGGGTTAGGGTTTTGACCGGGAGAATGATGGGAGAGGGGGTATTGATTGATCGTATAATAAGGAGAAAGGCAGAGAGAGAATGAGATAATTCAGGAATAAATAGTCAAATTACCTAAAATAGGGGATAAATTAAAATATATATAATTAATTATTATATTAATTTACTAAAGTGCCCCTTACAAATGATTGGACAAGAATCAGTCCTACATTCACACAATAGATGCAATTTTTATATGAACCTACATCTATATATATATATATATATATATATATATATATATATATATATATATATATATATATATATATATATATATATATATATATATATATATATATATATATATATATATATATATATATATATATATATATATATAGGGTTAGGTTCAATGGAGAACCAAAATTAAACAAGGAACCAATCCTACGACCAGCGATAAGGATGTAAAATTCTTAATTGGACGCGCATGTAGCGGATCATAGCAAAAAACTCACTTCGTTTCTTATGTTTTTTTTAATTTTTAAGCTTATTTTTTTCGAAAAAAAAAAACTAATTATACCAAAATTTATAATTTTTCATCCTCTATAAATATAGATCTATATTGATATACAAAATTTTTTGTTTTTTCTACTTCAAGTTCGTCCAGATTCACCTTGTGAACCTGAACTAAACTGCATTGTTTTAAATATATTTATTCATATCTAAATGAAAAATCTATCCAATTTTTTCAATAATTCTTTACCAATCACATGTGAATTTTATGTAAATCACTTATGAAACTCAGTTAATTCAATTGTATATCAAATTAAAACATTGAAATAGTAAAAACATAAGTGATATTTCTTGAAATCACATGTGAATTTAAAAATATTTTTAAATTTACATAAGTTGTTATTAAATGATTAACAATTATTGAAAAAAATGAATTCATTGATCATTTACATATGAAATATCTTCCATACAAATTTAATATTGTTTATATTCACATTGCGAATTGACTGCTTCTTGTTTTCTACATGTTAATTCACATATAAATGGTAATTGTGCCTGACTTTTTCATAAAAAAATTATCATACACATGTGAATTTTAAGCAAATTAATTTGTGAATCTAAATTAATTCATTTGTGTATAATCAAAAGGTTAAAAATAGTGTGCATCTAGTTTTAGATATATTAATTCACATATAAATGATAATTGTACCCCATTTTTATAGCCATTTTGTGTTCATTCGTGTATAAGTTTAAGTAAATTAATTTGTGAATTTTAGTTAATTCAAATGTATATTACAAAATGTTGAAATTGTGAAGAATATAAATGAATTTACTTAAATTCAATATGAAATTTTTGTGAGATTCACGTCTGAATCTAACAGTTTATTTAAATTCACATAAGTTGTTATTGAATGATCAATGATTTTTGAAAAAAATAATTTTAATGATCATTCACATGTGAATAATCTTCTGTAAAACTTGTTATAGTTCAGATTCACATTAATTAACTTTTGTGAATATGAACAAGATTTTTGAAAATTTTTTTCGTTTTTACTATATTGATATGGATATCTATTGAAAGAGAATAAAAAATTATGAATTTTGATATATATTCAATTTTTTATTTTGATAAAAAATAAGCTCTAAAAATAATAAATAAATAAATAACGAAGTGAGTTTTTGGAATTATCCGCTACATGTGCGTTCAATTAAGAAATTTACAACCTTATCTTCGCCCGTCGATCAATTGAATTCCGATGCTGACGATTGGTTCCTTGGTTCCTTGTTTTATTTTGGTTCTATATTGAACTTTTATCTATATATATATATATATATATATATATATATATATATATATATATATATATATATATATATATATATATATATATATATATATATATATATATATATATATATATATATATATATATATATATATATACTAGCTGCGTACCCGCGCGATGCGGCGGCAGTTTGGTGGTGGGGGGGGGTGCATACCCGCGCAATGCGGCGGCCGCAGGTAATTTTTTTCCGGCTATGTAGCGAACGTTTTATCCAGGGTAGGGTTAATCCAGTCCATTGGTGACGCTTGAGTTTGCGAGTACCCGCACTATGTGACGGCGGCAAATAGTTTGTTTCGATAAATAGTTTTCGTTTGGAGGTTAGGTTCTTTTCGGCGATTACTCGATTAGTCTCTTTTCATCAATTATTTCTTTCCAAAAACATGTTATTATTAAAAGAAAAACACGTAATGCATCGGCGGGATGTAAGTTTTAGTTGCTATTTTATTATTTGTAAGTAACATTTTTGTAATAAGAAACGTAGATTGTTTTCCAATCTTTGGGATATGACTGTCATGATTGGGAAATTAATGACCTTAAGCATATGATAGGCATTTTTGGGAGCTCATTAGTTTTATTCAGCGATAAGTTTCCTTTCAGAAATTTAACATACTCTAAAGATAATGTTTAACTCATTTGGCATTAAAATATATCTAAAGTGTGCGTTGAAGCTTGTGATAAAATTAAATTGTGTGGATTAGAAATCATAAGATTTCTGGTAAGATATATTCCTAAAACAAAATAAGTCGTTTCGATCTGAATTTTTTCTTATTGGCTTTTGTGGTTCTAATTCACATTTTTCTCAATTTACTAAAAGGACCTCGAGTTCGAAGTGGCTCCATTTTCAAATTTAAACTTAGCATTTTTGTATATAAACTTGTACGACTAACACTTGTTACATTTAGTTTGTTTTTTTACCATAATACGATGAATAAACGTCGATTTAGTAATTTTAATCTACTTCAGACCTCTGTACTGAGACCCTGTTCCACAGACAAAATGTTTAATATTAATAATTATTTGATCCTAAAGTCATTTAATTTTCTCTATGTGACCAAATACAGTTTAAAAAGTAGAGTGCCAATTCAAAAAACTTAAGATTTGTAAATTTTGAAAGTTTTGTAAAATTTTGATAGTTTTGGACCTTTTGACAGTAATGGCAATGTATTTGAACTAACATTGACAGTTTTGGTCCTTCTGACAGATTTGAAAAAGTTTGGCAGATTTGGTCTTTTTGACTGATTTTATAATTTTGATAGTTTTGGTCCTTTTGAGACTGGTTATCTCCAATTTAGGTTTCAGAGACAGAAAAATGGTGTGTCATGATTCAGAGTTTGGTGACAAAGAAAGGGGTATTTCAGTCAATATTAAAAACACCCAGCAAAAGAACATGATAAATTTAGCGAAAATTAAGATCTTCCGGGCAAATAGCATGATAAATATGCAAGAAATAGCAAAGTACTTTCAGTTTTAGGAGTTTTTGTTCGTGCCAAGCTATACATACATCTTTCATGGTGTTGGAACATTCAAGTGTGCCTTCTAATATATAAATTGTACATGTGCAAAATCAAAGGTTCTCATGCCTGTTAGTACTACTGTATAGGTACAAAACCTAAGTGATATAACAAAATACCCCTGTTTCTGAAGACTTATGGTGATGCATTGATTTTGGTGATTTAGGGACAAATCTACCCCTGGTTTCTCATAACTTCCAGGAGATTAAAGTTGAGTTTTTGAGCTGCTTGGACTTGATTTTCATTTGGACGAAATTACCCCTGGTAGAACTTCTATATGCAGAGGGTCTAATGGGATTCTTTTTTAGGCTGTACTGGTTCAGATGCTAGTGCCTGCTGAGGGTAGTTGATGGTGTAGTTGCAGTCTCTCATTGGCTTGCTTTGTACTGGTTCTCCTTTGGTTTTCCAGTTTCCTGCTGGAGCTCCATTTCTTAATATAATTCTATTGTCGTTAAAAAAAATGTAACAAAAAAAAGATAAACATCAGTATATTAGAGCACAATCGACATTGAATAAATCTCAAATCTTATACCTTTGAAGCTCAATTTCTTTGTTTTTTGATTCAGCTTGTCAACTACAGAGACTCCAAAGATCAAGTTGACAAGTTTGCCCTTGGTGCTATATTGTTGACTTTGTGGGTAATAATATTGGTGTTGCTGCTGTATTCTTTATTTCCCTTGGTGCTACATGTGAGTCAGATTTACCATATTTCCTCGTATATTTGAAGCTGCAAAAAACATACAATAAGAATATGGGAATATAAGATAAAGATTAGAAATGTAGCAAACAAAGTGGTATAGCCATCCATATTTCAACCCTTTCTTTGCAACCTGGAACTGGAAAGGGTAACAAAAATGTTAAACAAAGAAGTCAATCCATGAAACTACCTGTAACAAGTTTAACAACAAAACTCATTGTTTCCATTTTTGGAACTGAAAAAAAATGTGAGAAGAAGAGAAAATATAAATGCAATTTTATATTTGATTTAGTTACATATTGCCATTTGATCAGTCTCGAGGACCAAGTTCCTCCGTTAATTCTTAGCCTACAAAATGACATCACTTGTTAGTCATTGTCCTTTGTTAGAAAAATAATCAATTCAAAATTAAGATCCAGAAGAGAAAGACAAAATAAATTCATAGAAACAAACTTGAACACACACAAACACAAACAAATACACTGAGATCTGCTATGTGGGTGGGTGTCACAGTTCTAGAGAGAGAGAGGGACAATGAGACTCAGAAAGACCTTTGGTGGTGGCAGCTATGACGGGGACAGTCAAACACTACCGCTATGCTTCTCTATTAACGGTACCTGAACATCAAGATGTGGGTTATTCAGAATTTCTGGTTCCATCTTGTTGGGCCTATTAACGGTACCTGAACATCAAATAATGTCGCGTGTAGTTAGAAACTCAACAGATTAGTAAGGACAAAACATATGATCGGCCTTCACAACGCAAAAGATCAAACCCACACAGCTGCAGACACACGAGTATGACATCGGTAACTTAGTTGGTGAAAAGACAAAGTAAATTTATAATGATTAGAATATACAATGAATTATTGAAACTTTTCAAAAAAAATTCAAAATATTTAAAGTTTTCAAAATTTGAAATTTTGAAATTTTTCAAAATTTGAAAGTTTGAAAGTTTTCAAAATTTGAAACTTTCAAAGTTTTAAAAATTTTCAAAAATAGTCTCATCCGGAAATTGAGGTTTGAAAATCCGAAAATTGAGGTTTCAAATTCCGGAAATTTTAAAGTTTCAAAAATTTTAAAGGTTTCAAAATTTGAAAAATTAGTTTCATTTCGTTTTTCAAAATTTGAAAATTTGAAAACTTTCAAATTTTGAAAATTTTCAAATTTGAAAGTTTTCAAAATTTGAAAATTTAAAAGTTTTCAAAGTTTTCAAAATTTGAAAATTTCAAAAATTTTAAAGTTTTCAAATTTTGAAATCCAAAAAGTGAGGTTTGAAAATCCGGAAAATCCAGAAATTGAGGTTTGAAAATCCAGAAATTTGAAAGTTTCAAAAATTTTAAAGGTTTCAAAATTTGAATGTGTAAAGTTGCTGAATCTCAAAATGAGATGCTTGTATAGATCAAATGTTGTAATGTATGTTTCTTTTCATACCATCTAAATGAGACTGAATGACTGTTTAAACCTTATATTCCAAAACACAAATTTCATAATGTTTATCAACTTTAATATGAGAGAGGAAAAAAGAAGGGAAAACAGGTTACCAGTTATTGTCTTTATACATTAAGCCAGAAGAAGAAAACAGTAAAAGTAGGGGTGTGGATGAAGACCGACTTATGTTGAGGGTAATTTGGTCTTTCTATCAGTTTAAGTCGGTTAGGTAGTTTTAAATAAGCTGAGGGTTGTTTTAGTTGAGATCAGAGTGGTTCAATCTGTTAGGAGTTGTACTTGGGAGAAACTACTCTCTCAAATGGTAGAATCTTTCAGTCAAAGCTAATCATTCATTGATAGATCATAACAGAATAAATGGTGAATACAGAGTAATCAAGGTAAAGTTGCTTAGAACAAAGACCTGAAAAGAAAACAAACAGAATCAGTAATAATATTAAAGAAAAAAAGACAAAATCAAAATCTCTCACATACCACAAATCTATTTTCTGGATTGAACTGTTCATATTCCACATTAACCTGAAGCTGTAGAGTGAATTATTCTGTTATTCACATTGTAGTTGGCCAGCAAATGGTACAAAGTCAATATCAGAATGCAAAATATAGCAACACACTTTCATTTACTTGAGTGTTACATTCGTAATCTAGAGGGGTGGCTGATTTTGTTGTTCCTGAACCCATTTTTGTCTCTGCAAATTCAAATAAACAATAAGAAGAGCAATTTCACCAGTTAAGCAATGCAGGTGCATTGCACAAGAGGGGCAATTTGGTCTTTTCCATGGAGAATACTAAAGTACACTCGATTAGTCATTCAGACCTTCAAATCCATATGCACGTGTTTCCCTTCCTTTTCAAATGAGAATTCTGGATTTCTCTAAAGAACAATCTTTTGCACCATAGATCTTTTCTAAGAGAATGTTTGTTATTGTCGTTTGCATTGTTTTACATAAAGTTGGATTAAGAGGCTTCATTTCCTTATATGCTTGAAGCTCCTAAACAAGAGAGATTGGATTTTATAATTTGAGGGAGAGAAGGAGAACCTGTTCCAATAAGATACCAAAATGGTTTTCTGATTTTTTCGAAGAAGATGACATGAAAGAATATATGGTTGGAATTGCATGCCCAGATTCAGGTTCTTTTATTTGTTTACATTGAATCTGCAAACAAGAGAAATCATATTTCAAATATGATATACAGTAACAAAATCAACAAGGGCGGGATCCACGCCAATTTCCTCCTTGCCCTCCCTTAACGTTGTTTGAATATCATCCGTATCCTCTTCGTCTGTTCTACCACCTGGCAAAGACACTTCCCCTGCAAAACAAAAAAAATCAATTTATATTCATTCAGACATTTTATCGAGCACCTAATGTGCACTGCTTTCTTTAACTGCGTGAGACGATAATTTCGATGATCGATGGCAACAGTTCATCTGGCTTATGGCTGCATGACTGAAACAAATAACAACACATGTCTAAATCACAAACACATACACAAATATTTGAAAGAAACCCGACATTATTTCAAACCTTTTCGGGATTTTTGAGTTTTGGGTTAAACGTGTTGGTAGACAATGATGGAGGCGCTGGTGGGGAAAGATGGTGGCGGTGGAAGGTGATTAGGGTCCTCTAGGGAATGGATGTGGCGGCTGGAGTCGATGATGGCAGGGAGAACTTGAGAGAAACGACTGAGATGCAACTGTCGCTGCCCCCATGTCCCTCTTTCTCGATCTGGTGGAAGTCATGAACCACAGAGACATTGTGCCGCCGCCGTCGACGCTTCTGCCGCCGATCTCCCTCCAGCAGCGGGGTAGCTGCTGTTGCAACTCTTCCCCATCTTCCCTTCTACCTTTCTCCCTCAGGCGATCTGGTGGAGGACACGAACGATGGTAATGATACACAGCGGCGACACCACTGGCGATGGATTGTAGAAGCATCTACCAAACTTGAGTGAGAGAGAGAGAGAGACGAACATGGTGATCGAAGGGAGGTTAGAGGAATTTGGACGGGTTTTGGCAAATGAGAGGGGGAAACCAAAGCTTCATCATGAAGGCGTTTCTTCTTCCAGGAGCGTATATCGAGAGAGAACCAGGAGAGGAAGAAGCGGCTGGTGGAGCAAAAGGGGATGACGGCTAATTAGTTCTAGGGTTTTTAAATGGTTTTATAGTGTTAAATTAGGTCATGTTTGTCTAACGATACGCGTGTTCAGCAAAGAGGAGTGTGCAGTAGGTGATTGTACTGTCTTAAAAATTAAGACTATGTGCTTAAAGGGGTTGTACATTATATATGCTTTATATAGTACTAGCGGCATACCCGCGCGATGCAGCGGCGGTGGATAGATTCTTTTCGGCGCTTAATTTCCATACGGCGACGAATATTAGATTAATTTCAATGAATATTTTTCGGGATGCAAATATAAGTACATTGTTATTTCTAGTGGAAACATTAAGGTACCCGCACAATGTGGCGGGTGGCAAATTCTGAAGGGGGGGGGGGGGGGGGGGATGAAGGGGTAAACGGTTAATTGAAGATAAAATAAAGAAAATAAGTTCTAATTAATGAGAAAAATATAGGCTAAATAGTTCTACCAAATAAACGTTTTTCTTACAAAGTCGACCCCTTTCAACCCAAATTGAAGCATTACCGGTTTTGAACTAAAGATTAAATTTTCCCTGTTACCGAGCTTGACTATGTCGTCCTATTAAATTCAATAGTACCCTCTAATCAAATAGACAAATTACCCAACGTCTTGTTAATAAGAATATACAACAAATTACAAATAGTTTTTAATTTATTTGACTTTATATTATGACCATGTCGATTTTGTTCTTTAAAAATATAATTCTTTAATATCATTAGTGGTCTTTAAAAAAATATTAGCAAACTATTTTCCATACTCGTAATTAATACCTTACATCAAAAAACTAATCGCGATAAATTAACCGAAACAACATATTTATTTGCAGGTAGTTGTTGGCAACGTGTACATAAAAACAATAACATATTTAACCACATACGTAGTTGATGTGCAAGTTTATGATTAGATTAAACAACAATCCATATGAAACAAACAGTTACCTTCGTATAAGATTAAATAGAACAAAATCTTCACAATACAACCTTCATTAAGCATTGTAAATCTTTCAAGCAGAAATCTTTGAAAGGAGAAGATGAAAAAAGAAGTAAATGTTATAATATTTTTTTTACATCACAACCGGATCCGAATATTTAAACAGGCTTTCCTGATTTAAAGTCTCTCACAATGCCCTGCATATTTATAGCAAACGTAAATCATTAGATCATACATCAAAATAATATTCAAACACATTTACAACCATTTCCTTCTTTACCGATCAATCAAAATAATATTCAAAACATTTACAATAACATTGAAACTCGTATCTTTAAAGTTAGCATTTAGCAAATTACTTAAGCATACATGTTGGTCAGCTGATGATCAGCAGAAGTATGAATGTCAAATAACAGAATCATTTCCTTATTTACCAAGCATCTCTATTTGTGAGAGAAACATAGAGAGAAATCAAGGTCACATTTTAATGAATAAATAGAAATTATCATTACATATCAGGTATTAAACTGAAGAAACACAAAAGGAGCGTTCATGTTCTTGTAAATAATAGTTATTGTCTTGTTGGAAAAACTTAACATTAGAAATGAAGAATCAAAGACAGATGGCGTGGTGTATGTACATAGAGGCACATATGGAGAGAAATGGAGGATGTGATAATGTATGTAGCAGTGGTCGTGAAGGTGTTGCGACGATGCAAGGCTGAGCGTGGTCTAGATTTAGGTGTACGATTTTACGCCTCGCTGATGCATCGACGGTCTAATGTAGTGTGCAAAAAGCTGGAGGCAACAATGGCGAGTGGCATAAATAGATCGACCATTGTAGAAATAGATTGTGGTGGCAGGGTAACACATAAACGCGATAGGGATGGTAGTTCGCAGATCTGTTAGCGATGTGCACCTTAGATGTAGATCTGTGGGAGGTGGTGCAAATGTGTGTTGGTGTGTGTAAGACAGATGTACAGAGAGGATTAGAGGTAGCGGTGGTTCATATGTACGGTGGTGGCGGTGATTCACATGTACAATGGTGGTGGTGGTGGCTAGCGAGCATAAGAGAGAGATGACGACGAAGAAACCAAATTAAAGCCAACCCTGTAAACGTATGAAATAAAACTATTACATCCTAGATCTAAGCATCAAAACCAAAAAAAAAAAAATATAGCAGGTGTAGAGAGAGGATGAACAAAACCGATTATGTGAAATCTTAAAAATCAAAACCAATCCTGCAAAACATGAGAGAGAGACAGATGGGGATGAATAAACCAAATCACAACTAACACTCCAAAACATACGAAATAAACAAATTACATCATAGATCTAAGAATCAAAACCCAAAAAATATACCAGATGTAGAGAACCCGACAGACATGGCATGTATGAACAGAGAAACCGACAGACATGGCGGTGGTGGGGTTTGTTTCACATCCACTTCCGTTTTTAGATCATAGCGTTCAAGCAACAGAGAGGAAGAGCTTGCTGGGTTATATCGATTTGTAGAAAAAAGAGAGCAATTGAAAGTTGAAACCGTGAGAGAGCAATTGAGACTGTGAGATCAAAGGTTGAAGAAGATGAAGCAATTGAGAGAGTTTATAAAGATGAAATTTCAAACTTTGTGATCCGTATGCAATATGAAATTCAAAATTCAAAAGCTGATCTCCACAATTCACGGAAAAGGGACGCACCATTTAAATTTTCAAAATTCATCAATTTAAGGAAAGCTTGTGTTTTACTTTTAATCAAAATTTGAAAACACATCAAACTCCCGCTAGATATTTTGAAAGCCAATACATGTTTCATGAAGTTGTACCTCTTAATTTTTAAGACATGGATGCATAAGAAGCTTGTACATATCATATATGTATTATAGTATAGATTATAGATTATAGATATATATATATATATATATATATATATATATATATATATATATATATATATATATATATATATATATATATATATATATATATATATATATATATATATATATATATATAATCAGGATCGGGTGAGGACTCTTCTTAAAGTGAGGACTTGCGAGGACACCTTAAAAAAATTGAAAAAAAAATATAAAAAAATATAAATAATAAATTGGATCATAGTACTATATTGGAGAAAAAAAAGATTCAAAAAAAACATTCCGATCATTATTTTTTTTATAATGAAATAATGATCCAAAATAAAAACAGAAAAATTGCATCATTACGTTTTGCAATGATGCAAATCTTTTTTTGAAAATTTTTTTTGATACTGATATAGTACTATTCTCGATTTTATGATTTGTAATTTTTTTATAATTTTTGTCAATTTTTTTAAGGTGTCCTCACGAGTCCTCACCGAAAAAAGTGTCCTCACCGGAACCATATATATATATATATATATATATATATATATATATATATATATATATATATAAGTTTAATAGAGAACCAAAATAAATAAGGAACCAAAGAACCAATAGTGAGCATCGGAATGCATTTTATCGACGGCCGGAGATAAGGTTGTAAATTTATAACTTGGATGCACATGTAGCAGATCATAACAAAAAACCCACTTCGTTTTTTTATTTTTTATTTTTAGAGCTTATCTTTTATAGAAATAAAAAACCGTATATATTAAAATTCATAATTTTTTATTCTTTTTAAATAGACACCCATATCAATATACTAAAAACGAAAAAGAATATTAAAAATTTTTGTTCAGATTCACAACAGTTAATTAATATGAATCTGAACCATAATAAGTTTTTATAGAAAATTATTCACATGTGAATGATCATTGAAATTATATTTCTCAACAATAATTGATCATTCAATAACAACTCATGTGAATTTAAATAAACTTTTAGATTTGCATTGTGAATTTGACTAAATTCATATTGAATTTAAGTAATTTCATTTATATTCTTTACAATTTCAACATTTTGATAATGTGCAATTGAATGATCAAAAATTGTTGAAAAAAATCGGGTTCAATGATCATTTATATGTGAATTAATATGTATTAAAGTAGATGCATACTATTTTGAACCTTTTGATGATACACAAATGAGTTAATTCATATCCACATATGAATTTGCTTAAAATTCACATATAAATGAGAAAAAATTGTTGAAAAACCAGGGTACAATTACCATTTATATGTGAATTAATATGTGTAAAACAAGAAGCAGTTAAAATTCGCAATGTGAATATAAACTGTATTAAATTTGTATGGAAGATATTTCACATGTAAATGGTCAACGAATTCAATTTTTTCAATAATTGTTAATCATTCAATAACAACTTATGTAATTTAAAAATATTTTTTTAATTCAAATGTGAATTCAAGAAAAGTCACTAATGTTTTACTATTTCAATGTTTTAATATTATATACAATTGAATTAAATGAGATTCATAAATGATTTACTTAAAATTCACATGTGTTGGTAAAGAATTATTGAAAAATTTGGATAAATTTTTCATTTAGATGTAAATGAATATATATAAAGCAATGCAGTTCAGTTCAGGTTCACAAGATGAATCTAGACGAACTTGAAGTAAAAAAAAAAACAAAAAATTTTGTATATCAATATGAATATCTATTTATAGAGGATGAAAAATTATGAATTTTGGTATAATTAGATTTTTTTTTTGAAAAAAGAATAAGCTTAAAAACTAAAAAAAACATGAAAAACGAAGTGGGTTTTTTGCTATGATCCGCTACATGCACGTCCAATTAACAATTTTACATCCTTCTCTCTGGCCATCGATCTTTTGCATTATGGCCGTAGGATTGGTTCCTTGTTTAATTTTGGTTCTCCATTGAACCTAACCATATATATATATATATATATATATATATATATATATATATATATATATATATATATATATATATATATATATATATATATATATATATATATATATATATATATATATATATATATATATATATATGCACCTGATGGCTGAGTGGTAGCTTTCCCACCTTTCCATAGGAGAGGTCAGGGTTCGACTCTCACCAGCTTCAATTAGGGATGGCCATCAGTACACCCAAAGGGTGGGTTGCCTGACACATGAGTTTACTGGGTGTTCATGTTGCCCCGAGGTTGAGTCAGTCGGGTCGTCCAAAGGACGGGTCGGGTGGCTTCCTCGGTTATCAAAAAAAAAAAAAAAAAAAAAAAAAAAAAAAAATATATATATATATATATATATATATATATATATATATATATATATATATATATATATATATATATATATATATATATATAGGGTCCCGTTCCGGTGAGGACTCTTTTTTCGGTGAGGACTCGTAAGGACACCTTAAAAAAATTTTAAAAAAATTTAAAAAAAATACAAATCATAAAATCAAGAATAGTACTATATCATGATCCAAAAAAAATTAGAAAAAAAAATTTGGATCATGGAGAAACAGTAATGATACACAAAAAAATTTATTTTGTGGATCATTGTTTCATTATAAAAAAAAATAATGATCCACAAGTTTTTTTTCGAATTTTTTTTTTCTCCAACATAGTACTATGATCCATTTTATTACTTATATTTTTGTTTTATTTTTTTTCAATTTTTTTAAGGTGTCCTCACGAGTCTTCACTTTAAGAAGTGTCCTCACCGGATCGCTTATCTATATATATATATATATATATATATATATATATATATATATATATATATATATATATATATATATATATATATATATATATATATATATATATATATATATATATATATATATATATATATATGCACGTGTATATTAGAATGTAAAAGCGACTTTCCAAAAGAAAATGATATATTTTGAAATTATGTTACAAATCAGTGGACCATATATATCGAATTTAATATTTCGCTATCTAGCTAGTTAATTATTTGATGATTGTGACTGCAATATCACGATCATATAGAATCTTGTAATAGTTCCAATAAAAGTGATTGTACATATAGCCACATTTTTTTTAAATTGTATTTATTTCCAATGTCTATGTGCCTTCAAAACACCCGAAATCCAAATATCTTCTAAAAGTTTGGCTATAAAAGAATTGCAAGCGTCCATTTAATTTCTTTATCTTCGTCGTAAATATGGAACTCTCTCTCGTCACTTCGATTGCTCTAGCCATTGTTTTCTTTTTTCTATTCAAGATTGCCACTCATCAAACTTCCAAGAGAAACCTCCCTCCTGGGCCATGGGGACTTCCTATCATCGGACACCTGCACCTTTTCATTGGTAATGAATTTTTGTTTCGGTATGCAATTATAACATATATGTTTTTCCACCCATGAATAATATCATGTCTGCTGTTTCGCTTATGACTAAACAAATATAAATCTATTGACAAGCGTATAGGTACCTTGCCACATCGTGGTCTTATGACCTTAGCCAAGAAATATGGTCCTATTATGCATCTACAACTTGGTGAGATCTCCACAATCGTGGTGTCCAGCCCAAAAATAGCCAAGCAAGTTTTTACTACCTATGACTTGACGTTTGCAGACAGGTCCGAGAATTTAACTGCTGAGGTTCTTGCATATGACAATACAGATATAGTATTTGCACCCTACGGTGAGTACTGGAGACAATTACGTAAGCTTTGTACCTTGGAACTTCTTAGTGCAAAGAGAGTAAAGTCGTTTCAGTCACTTCGCGAGGAGGAGTGTTGGAATTTTGTTCAGGAGATTCGATCATCAGGATCAGGGAGACTTATCAATGTTTCCCACTACATTTACATCCTCCAGGGAATCCTCATAAGTAGGGCTGCATTGGGTAAAGGAATCAATGAAACTCTGTTTACAGAGTTTTCAGACTTAATCAAGACGATGTTTATAGAAGTGGGAGGTCTTGATGTGGTTGATATATTTCCTTCAAAACAATTTATTCATCTTTTTTCAAGCAAGAGGGCTAGAATAGCCAAGATGAAAAATGCCTATGAGAATATAGTTACTAAAATATTTGCGGAAAGGCTAAACAACCAGTCGAACACATCAGTGGAAAGCTTGCTTGATATTTTGCTAAGACTCAAAGATGGCACTGAGTTCCCTTTGACGATCGATAATGTGAAAGCTATCATTTTTGTAAGTTTTCGTGAATAACATTTATTTTCTTATTAAAAAACAATAATAATGACTTTTTGGTTACTGAAATTTTACAGGATGTGTTTGCGGGTGGCGTGGACGCGTCAGCGACCACAGTTGAATGGGCACTTTCAGAACTGATTAGAAACCCCCGAGTAATGGAGAAACTACAAACCGAATTGAGACAAGTGTTAAATGGAAAAGAAAGGATCCAAGAGGAAGATATGCAAGATCTCAACTACTTAAACCAAGTACTCAAAGAAACATTACGGTTGCACCCTCCAGCACCTTTTCTTATCCCAAGACAGTCTACAAAGCCATTTGTTTTTGCCGGCTACGATATACCCAAGAAGACCAAACTTCTTCTCAATGCGATAAATAGGGACCCAGAATACTGGAAGGATCCTGAAAGTTTTATACCAGAGAGGTTTGAAACCAACAACATTAATACTGTCGGTGCAGACTATGAGTATCTCCCATTTGGGGCTGGGAGAAGAGGGTGCCCTGGATTTGGCCTAGGTTTAGCCAATGTTCGAATCCATCTTGCTAGTATGCTTTATCACTTCAACTGGAAACTTCCTAATGGGACAAATAATGAAGACCTAGACATGTCGGAACAGTTCGGCATATCTGCTAGTCGAAAGTATGAGTTGTTTTTAGTACCAACCTTCTAATACGTCGTTCAATATAAGTGTCGATGTGTATGCATATGATCTCTGAAAGATCAACTATTTTACTTGAATAATAAGAAGCACTATTATAATGGTATCATGCTACTTATGGTAAATGTTCAACCACCACGGTAAAGCACGATAATTTCTATCAATGTAGTAGAAAGTATGAGTTGTTTTTAGTACCAACCTTCTATACGTCGTTCAATATAAGGCTGGGGAACAGCTCGCTGTCTCCCTCACCAAACTCCTTGCTAACCCTCATTTAACACTCGCTAACAACTTCTCCCATGCTCGCCTTCGCCTTCGTCAAAGCCACCTCGTCGAAATCCCAGCGTGCTCGTCGTGGAAGAAGGCAACGGTTTTTAAGTCTGAACAGATCCTGAAACATGTTTTTCATCATCGATAACCACTCTTCGCCTTCGCCTTCGCCTTCACCATCGCCAACGTGGCATAGTTTAGCGAGGGGATGGCTCGCGGACTGCTCCCCAGCCTAAGTGTCGATGTGTATGCATATGATCTTGATATTAAGATCAACTATTTTACTTGAATAATAAGAAGCACTATTATAATGGTTTCATGCTACTTATGCTAAATGTGTAACTAATTTCTATCAATGTAATAACAACAATTTTTTAGGAAAAAAATTGAATGGCAAAAAGCCATATAAATAAATAAACTTTTGATCTAATATAAATATGTCAAATGAGGGGGCGACCGAACATTTTTTTTCCATGTGTGGTAAATCTTTCTCCTAAATCCTAACCGTGTTTGATATTTCATATAACTATAACCAATGTAATTAAAAATCAAAATCGTTCATGATATTCACAATTAAAATTAAAAACCTAATTAATCAAACCAAATGATTTTCAAATGCAATATTATGACGTTGTATTATTTAAAAAGTAATCCACTAACTAATATATATATATATATATATATCAAACGACCAAAAATAAATGTTAATGACAATTACAAACCCTACACAGTATAATTAAATAGAAATTTGTTATGTATTAATATTAACTAACAATAATTAGGTAAACAGATACCCAAAAGTAAAATACCCACAAATAACGTAAATCCACATATTAATTGTTTGAAAAATAATTTGTGTAAAAACATGGCTAAAGATCCAATCTAGACATATTTTTAAAAATTAAAGGAACACAATGTAAGAGGTCATACGTGTACTAGTGTAAACTAATAATAATAGAGACAAAATATATAGGTTCCATTATTGAGAAGAAAAATATGTTTATGATACAAGGAAAAGACAATTATAAATAAGACACCAAACTAGAGTTAACCAACTAAATGATCATTAAAAAAAATTGGAAAACAAAAAGCAGCCCAATGACTTCATCAGGCAGGCACCCCCACTAAAACTCGTAATGAGATAACAATAGGCAATGAGCGTTTGTCAGACAATAAAATGAAAACAAGAGGCAGACAGGGCCTTTTTAAACATATCAACAATCTACATGGTTGATGGAATATGATGTAGAGAATGACCACGAGCTGAAGATGATGACGAATGGAATGACGAACATTCTTAATATGTTTCAACCGTTGTGAAAAACATAATTCTTTGCAATCTTGCATAGCATTGTTGTTGTCATAATGGTTGGCTGGAAAGTATCAACACACATATTTGTAAGAGGCCATCATAACTAAACAACCTCACAAGTGGTAATAGTCATAGCCATAGCCCAATACTTGGGCTCTAAAGAGGATTGAGAGAACATTCAGTATAATACTCTTCTGAGATTAGCGAAACTCCAAGAACAATATAGAAACCAACGGTGGATTTGCGATCATGAGGATTGTTATCCGAATCAGCATTACTATAGGCATACAACTCAAAAGAAGACGTCAAAACACAAGGCTCAGGGACTACCATGCATACATCTTAAAATACAACGAACAGTGGAAGGAGCAATGACAAACTAGCAAATGACATAAACCGCATGAGTTGTGTCCGGTTGAGTGACTATAAGGTATATAAATATGACTATATAATTGGGTTTAAAAATACAAGTGCGTTTCTAATTACGTTAGAAAATATAAATACATTGCTAATTGGGTTCATTAATAAAAGTATGTTTCTATTTTGGTTCAGTTATATAAGTATGTTGGTAATTGGGTTCAAAGATATAAGTACGTTTCTATTTGGGTTAAAAAGAATATAAGTACGTTGCTATTTGGGTTCACTATTATAGGTATGTTGCTATTTGGATTTAATAATATAAGTGTCTTGCTATTTGGTTTCACAAGTATACATGCATTGTCATTTCAGTTTAAGAATACAACTACATTGCTAAATGGAATAACATTGTTTTGGAATGAATATAGTACATTGTTATTTAGGTTTATAGTTCTTCAAGATAACATGGTAAAAGAACTATGAAAATTTTGCATGTTCTGAACAAAGAAACAGTGTCCCAGCCACTTGCATCTACCTCCGGTTCTCATTCCAAGTTCGTTAGTCCTCCCATTGTTCATTCTAGTTTCTTTCAATATTGGTCCTTAGTTCAATGTTCTAATTTTTTTATTGTTCCAACTATCTAGTTCACTATTCTTAATATAGTTCTAGTATTCTAGATTCTAGTTCCAGCTCCAAATTTCAGTTATAGTATTCCTGACTCCCATTCATGTTCCAGATTCTGAGTTTCTATTACCAATTGGACAAAGACAACATACTCCTTTTAAGATGACAAAAGTAAGAAAAAATTCAAAAACATTGGTGCAATGAGATCATTCTATGCTTTGACTGAACTCAGTTCACGATCCCAACACAATTCAAATTGTTCAGTTAAAATGAGAGAATGGAATTTCAGGTGCTATAGATACCGAGGACGAAATCTCTTGAAAGGGGGAGAGCTTGTAACCACACATTTTTGGTAAGTATGCTCTAATTTATGTTAGTAGTAATTCACATAGTAATGCATTATAATGTGCAGTTTTGTATTTACATAAAGCTATTTGGAATAAAGTGTTAGTGTGATAAAGTGTACATTAGAGTTCGGCATAAACTTGTGGATTGAAAAAGAGGTTAAACGTTAATATAAAAATAATTTGTTTATACTACATGACGTGTGCAAAGTATGATGTTATAATTGGAGGAAAAGTGAAAGTATACCGTGTTTTTAAAGTTGATTTAGTCAAGTGACGTACACGGTGCGTAGGGTAGACCTACGTAGTTGCAGGTCATACAGTCACATCAATGTTCAAGTCTTAAATCTATTCCTTACTTCCTAAAACCATCCTAATCACATAGAATCAAAAGGGAATGAAGGTATTATGAAATAGGACGAAATTTGTAGAGAACACAAGCAGATTGGCTTCTACACATTAAATTCTAAAACATATGGTTGTCGAAGTTTAATCCAACATGGGAATTCTCAAGAGATAAGGTTAAGATGTTAGTCGTGTAAAGTTGGAACTAACAAAAGTTTTTGAGGCTAATAACCAAAGAAATATGATATATATGGTTAATATGGAAGTTAGATGAAGTTATAAAGGTTAAAAAATCTAGAAATTGATGACACATGACTAGTAAAATGAACCACGCGGTGTGTAGCATGAGCTACACGGCTTAACTCGTAAAATGATGTGCAGCCTTAACAGTTAACAGGAGGTCTAAAATTCAATTTTAGTACAATTTGTTGGAAATAAGGGGCATTGAAGGTCCCAGGCCATTTTCGAGTTGTTTAAAGGGGTAGAAGTGTGCCATAAACACGTATATACATATCATAGTTGGTGTAGGTTGATTTTGTACATAAGGGAGTTTTCACCAATATGGAGTTTGGGTGCTATTGCACTACTTCTGGTTATTCTACTAGGTGAGTAACCTCTAATTCTCCATTTTGATGTAGCTATTTGTGGTGATAACTTGTATTTGTGGTGATAAATTACATGTTAAGCCTATGAGGCTATTTGTGGTGAGAATTTTCTTGATGAGCCTCTGTGGCTAGTTATAGTATTTTAATATGTTGAGCCTACATGGTTAGTTGTTGAATATGCCTTCATGGCTTATGGTGTGTTGATATCGGTGGGGTTGTTGTGAGCCTTTATGGCTAGAGACTATGGGGGTTGAAGAGGGGACAAAAATGTGATGGTGTTGTTACGGATAGATGACATGTGTTGATGTGGTATGGGATGCTTTTGGTGTTTACTAATTGTGGTTAGTGACTTGTATTAGTGGTTGTAGAATCTATGTAGTCATCCAACTAGTATAATGTGATACATCTTAGCGATTATAGCTCTAAACCACATGACGAGTACACTGTGTGAGCATACTTGTGATTGCATCTGTGGCTGGTGCCTTAGTGGCTGGAGGTTGCCTTAGTGGTTGGGGGTGAGCCTGTGTGGCTGGGAAGTGCCTATTGGTTGAGGGAAGAGTGCCTAGGTGGCAGGATGTTAGTAGACGCACGAGTGATATAGTAAAACGAGTACGAGCATATGTGTTGTTAATTGACAATGAATATTGCTAATTGGTATTAATAATTTAAACAATATTCAAATAGTTCATACTTAGCATCATTACCACTACGTCACCTTGTGCTGCTACCGAAGAACGTCGACTGGTAGCGCACCGACCATAAAATCGTCGTGCTATTACCACCAGGCACAATAACATATTTTGGGCTTGCATAACATGGCATAACATCACTTGTCATAAAATACCATAAGATAACATAACCCCTTTAACACATACAATTGGTATCAACTGCTTTAAACACGTTGATTGCCTCGAAGGGCTTGTCTCTGTTGAGAATAATTTGTGATGAAGTGTTATCCCATCCGAAGACCTAGAACAACTACAAAGCTAGAGCCTGAAGCATGATGGTCCGAAGGATTTACTCTGGAGGGTCCGAAGGCTTTCAAGTAACAACCTTATCATGTGCACGCGTGCTTTGCAGACAACGTGTTACACAATACTGCTCTCCCATTGGATAGTACTTTGTTAGAATATTCTGAATATCTTCTTTGTACTATTGGTATCACTCATCACGTATAAATATCAATGATACCATCTATGTCGAGTGTGCTCGTTATTTCACCACACTGTAAAACCCTAAATTGTAATACTAAAGCATTCGGCACTTGTCCTATTTAATTCTTGTGTTCTTCACTATTGTTCATTATCATTGTGTGTGTTGCTTATATTTTTGAATCATCACTTCGGAATACTTGTTCATATCTAGTCTTTGATTGAATTTCACTCTCAACACGTGGTATCTGAGCAGGACAGCTCAAAAACCAGTCTATAGAGTCCCGTTATTGTTCTCGCAGTTCTAGATTTTGATTGATTCGTAGATCTAAGTTTCCGCAACGGTAATCAAACTCTATTACTTATTTTTCTGAAAAGATCCAGCTAAAAACTCAATCAAAATGACTGATTCAACAGCTACATATGCAAACATGCTGAATTATGCCAATCTAATTGGCTCATCCTCCAAGGCTCCTGTTGTTGTTCCAACCTATTATGACTATTGGTCAGATCGCATGAAAGATTATTTGGAAGGATTAGATGAAGAAAAGTATATTTGGGGATCTGTCAAAGATGGACCTCACACAGATATTGAAGGTCGATTTGTTGTTGTTGAAGGAGAGGATGCCGAAGTTCTTACTACTGTTGACTTGAAGAAGATCAGAAATGATGAAAGAGCCATGAGAGAACTGAGAAGTGGACTTGGTCCAGATGTTCGACATCCCATTTCTGGTGCAAAATCTACTAAGGAGATCTGGGATCGCCTTGTAGTTAGATTTGCTGGTGATAACACTCTTCAGTTTAGCGTAGTTCAAGAAGTATTGGCTGATTTTTGAAATTTCAAACAGCAAGAGAATGAGACTTTGGAACAACCTTATGTACGTTACAGCAAGATGATCTACACTTTAGAGAAATACAGTGAGAACCAAAGTCAACAAGAAATCAAAATCAAATTTCTATACAGTCTTAAACCAGAATGGTGACCTATCATGTTGATGATCAAATCCTATGAAAACATCAATACTTATTCGCTAGCAGCTTTGTATAATCTGATCAAATCTCATGAACCAGATATTTGTGGAAGAAGAATTGAGAATGAAGGAAAATTAGCTCTAGTATCTAATGTTGAAGAAGAAGAAACTACAGATGAACCTGATGGCTATATGGTGAATGATAATATAGCAACGGTTGCTTTGTATGCAACAAACAACCGAAGGTTCAAAAAGCCATTCGGGAAAAAATCCAACTCCTCGAAAGAATTTGTGAAAAAACTATAACAAACCCTCATACACACCATAACCCAAACCTGAGATTTACACACCAAAGGAGGAAAACACCAAAGCTTCAACTTCGAAGACTTCTAAAACAAAGCCTTCGAAACCCCTTAAAGAAAAATCTGAAGAAAAGAAAATTGCTGGTGACTCTGGGTATGACTGTAATTATTGTCATGGTAAAAGCCATTTTGCGAAGGACTGCATGCTTCGCAAAAGGAATGAAAAGCAGACCCAAGTTAAAGATGAAGCCTACTATGCGAGAAAACAAAAGGAGGCAAGAGAGAAGACTAAAGATCTTGCCATGATGGCTTCAGAAGATAACATGGGAACATACCAGGTGTGGTCTTCGGACTCTAATGACGATGAAGTACGCAAGCCAACTCATAGTGCTTTCATTGCATATGATGCTGGTAAGAGCTTCCAAAAAGATGCTTCCGAGGAGAAAGAAGATGATGATGAAGAGGGATACGAAGATTTGTGATGAATGATGCAGAGGCTATAGGAGTTTGGAAGATCTGGGTTGAAGACTCTTCAGATGATGATGAAGAATTATGTCTGATGGCGAAGGATGTTCGCCGAACCATTCCTGAGCAGGTATCAAAACTTCTTTCATCCTTTAAAATTCTTGCAACTAAATATTCTACTGATATTGCTGAAATAACAGGTGATTGCTCTGTGATGAACAAAATGTTGATTGATGCTAAAAATAGGGCAAATGTTAGCGAGCAGGAGATTCTTCAGTTGAGAGGGGGAGTAGAAAGTTTGAAGCTATCCCTAGAAAATGCCAACTTAAGAATCTTAGTGCTAGAGGAGAATGGAGAAAAATACTTGAATAATAATGATGTAATCTTGAAACTATGTAACATCTTTTGTGAAACTGCGAAGAGATTGTATTCTCATATAACTCGAATCTATCATTCTGCTGAAATTTGTAATGTTCAACACAAATGGCTTTTGCCTTTCTTAGAATTCAAGTTGAAAAATGTAGACAATATTTCCTATTAATGTGAATCCATCGTATCTGGTTCCGAAGTTCCTTATACTTCGTATTTGCATGGTTTGATTTATGTGGAAAAATACCTAATTGCTAATAACTTGTTGAAACTGCTACCAAAAGAAATTCCTATTCTGCATAAAAATGTTCCTCAAATTGATAATAAATCAGAAGTTATTGTTGAAACTGAATCTGAGAATGAGTCTGAAAGTGATTCGAATATGGAGGAAGTTGATTGTTCTTCTTTGTCTATATTGAAAGCCTCCTCCGCATCTGCCTCACCCTCCGAAGATACCTCACAATTGTCTTCGGTTGAAAAAGGAAAAACAAAAATAAATTGTGAAATTAAAACATCTGATATTTCGAACAAGGAATTTTTTAAAAGTAAAACACAAATTACTCATGAATGTGTCTCCTATGAAGATTATCTTAAAGACAGTTCAAAAAGATTAGTCAATGTAGCATGTGTTTATCTGAAGGTTTCATATTTAAAAAACTCCATCTTTGTAAAACCTGGAGGTGTACTTTTGATTGACAATTATTTGGTTAAACTTGTTGAGGAGGATAATTCCACAGTCACTGAGGAAGGATTCTTCTCATCTTCTAAAATCGTTGCAAACAACTTGAATGAAAACATAAATGTAAAAATCAATGTTCGAAACAAGATTTGTATGGTCATAACATTTACAATCGTCTATCTTATGAACAAAACAAAATTCCAAAGAATTTGACTCACAATGATAAAAATCAAAATCACGTTTACACTGAGAGAAATTACAAACAAATTCAAGTTATGGATAAACCTGTAACTCCGAAGATGGATGTTTTTCAAATGATAGAATCAAATGAATGTGTACCTCTTGCAAAATCCAATGAAAATGAAACTTCATAATCTAAAAACAAAATTTCCAAACCGATGGCTCAAAAACACATGATTTTGAAAAATCCCCAAAATGAAGCATCAACATCAAAATCAAAACCAACTGTTGTGATCTCAAAACTAAAATCCAAACCAACAGCTACAATTTCTAAAGAAAAACAACCAATCAATCTTGCAAAAAGAAAACAAAAATTCATACCAACAAAACCAATTGATACGAAGGCTTCAACTTCAGGAACAAAACCCATTGTTACGAAGGCCTCTACTTTTAAACCCACCTTCGTACCATCACAGCCAAACTTTCCAAATCCTAAGTATCAGAAATCTTCAAAGAAAACTTTCTCAAAAGGAAACAATCTAACAGACACATTTCATGTATGGCTAAACAAAAATTTGAACTTGTTTAAAGACAAAAATCTTTCATTGAATGATTTCAAACTTGCATACGAAGAGTACTTATGTACTTCTACACTATGTGGTTCTTTGTCAAGGAAATTTACAATTGAAAAATCAAAACCAAATTGGAAGAGGGATGACTTGAAAGAAAATCTTACTCCAAAATCAAAATCTTCAAAGTCATCAAGTTCTTCAAAAACAAAGAAAACAACAAATAACTCAAAATCATCCAAACAAGTTTGGGTACCGAAGATTTCTAACATTTCAACCTCTTCGGACTCCTCAATACTTACAATAAGGTCTTCGGATTTATTTTCTGGTTCATCTTGTTCTTCGCATGAAACTTATAAAAACATGATAAACCTCACTACTAATTAAATAACTGAAGAAGCAGTTGAAAATGGATTCAAGAATCCTTCGCTTACCCTAAGGACCCAAGATTGATTGGGTACCAACTTCTTATTGATTGATTGCAGGTTATGTCTAATAAGGAGTATGATGCTAAATGGTACATGGATAGTGGCTGCTCAACACATGACTGGAAAGAAGGAGTATCTCAGGGATTACAGAACTTTGGATGATGCAGGGAATGTTCGTTTCGGTAATAATGACACATGTCCAATTCCTCGCTATTGCAAAATCACAAATGGACAATTCACAATCAAAAGAGTGGCATTTGTTGAAGGATTGAAGCATAACCTTGTAAGTATTTCACAATTGGTTGTTGGAACGGGCAATACTATAACTTTCAGCAATCAATGAAGTATCATTACGAAGGAAGCTACGAAGGAGGTACTGCTGAAGTCTGAAAGGAAGGGATCGATGTTTCCCTTGAATCTAAACCCTATAACTGGTGGGCCTTCGCTGTGTCTTTTATCCAAGGCAAACACAGATATTAGTTGGTTATGGCACCGAAGGCTTGCTCACCTGAACTTCAAGGATATTAATAAGTTAGTGGCAATGGATTTGGTTCGTGGGATGCCAGCCCTTATATTTGATAATGACTCACTTTGTTCTGCTTATGAACATGGCAAGCAAACAAAACAAAGGCATCCAACTGTGATTAATCCAAAAATCACCGAACCTCTTTCACTCCTATACATGGATCTTTGTGGTCCATCCGCAGTGTAGTCAATTGGGAAAAAGAAGTATATTCTGGTGATAGTGGATGACTACTCAAGATTCACATGGGTATTATTCTTAAGGAATAAATCAGATGTCGCAGAGGAAATCATCAACTTCATCAAGAACATGGAAGTAATGCTCAACAAGATAGTCCGAACAGTGCACAGTGATAATGGTTCGGAGTTCAAAAATCAAACTCTTGATGGGTTTCTGAAAACGAAAGGGATTACTCACAACTTCTCAGTACCATATACTCCTCAACAGAATGGTGTTGTTGAAAGACGTAATCAATCTTTGTGTGAAGCACGTAGAACCATCCTCAATTTTGCCAATCTACCCATGTACTTCTGGGCCGAACCCATTTCTACAGCTTGCTTACTCAGAACCGATCCTACATCCACAATCATTTTCATATCACACCTTACGAAGTTCTCAACCGAAGAAAACCAAATGTCAAGTTTCTTCACATCTTCAGTTGTAGGTGTTTTATATTAAACATGAAAGATCACTTGACAAATTAGATGAGGGAATATTTCTTGGATATTCACAAAATTCAAAAGCTTACAGAGTCATAAACAAAAGGACACATAAGATTGAAGAAACCTTCAACCTTTCATTCGATGACTACTATATCAAGAAATCGCAACATTCCTTCCCAATGTCATCTATCTTTCCAAAACCTGCTGTGGATGCAATGCCAATATTGACCTTTGATGAAGACTTCAAACTCCTTTTTGATCCACCTTTGAGAGCTGTGGATTCCGAAGCCAAAGCACCGGACAATAATGTGTCTGAACTTTCCAAGTTCACAGATGGCCCCGAAGACTCACCCATAAGCAGTTTTCAAAGATCCTCTTCGGTTGAGGGGGATCCTTCAAATAGATCCGCAGGTCAATCTGGTTTTGAGGGGGAGCACAACAATCCAAGTCTCAACAACCCTTCGCATGAAATTTCTCATATCATGTCCCTATATCCTTCTGTCTAGGGAGAGCCAGAATCTTCAATGCCAAACTCTTCGGATCATTGGAAGAACAAACACTCCTACTACTTCTGTCGAGGGGGAGCAATTTCTTAACTCTTCTTCTAATTCATCAGACTCCAAATCTCCTAAAACAAATGTCACAAACACAAATAACGAAGAACACTTAATAACTGGTGATTTTCCATCCACTTCAGGATATCCTTCGGACACTGAGGAAATCAATGCCGAAGGACCACCTGAATTTGATCCAAATTTTCCACCTTTGGAAAACTGGACGAAAAATCATCCTCAATCACTTGTCATCGGTAACGTTCATGATAAGGTCTTGACATGTGTACAACTTCATCAAAAACAACAAGATTTAAACAAAACTTCAGACTTGTACATGTTCAATGTTTTTATCTCAAAAATTAAACCAAAGAACATTAAATATGTATTTGATCACCCAGACTAGATTGCGGCAATGCAGATGGAATTAAAGAAATTTGAAAGAAACAAAGTTTGGAGACTTATTCCAAAACCTAAAAATGCTTCAATCATTGGTCTCAAATGGGTTTATAGAAACAAACTTAAAACCGAAGGCAATGTGGTAAGAAACAAGGCAAGGTTGGTTGTTAAAGGCTACTGTCAACGGAGGGGATTGACTATGAAGAAACATTCGCTCCTGTTGCTAGACTCGAATCCGTTCGGATCTTTCTAGCTTATGTTGTACACAAAAATTTTAATGTCTATCAAATGGATGTTAAATGTGCCTTCTTGAATGTGGATCTCGAGGAAACAGTCTATGTTGAACAACCACTTAGCTTTGTTAACAAAGAAAATCCTGACCGTTGCTATGTGTTGGATAACGCAGTCTATGGTTTAAAACAAGCTCCTAGAGCTTGGTATGAGACCTTTACTAAATTCTTAAAAGAATCAAATTTTAAACAACGTTCGGTGGATCAAACACTCTTCCGAAGGATGGTTGGAACACATTTGATGTTAGTCCAAATTTATGTGGATGACATAATCTTCGGATCCATTGATCCAAACCTAACAAATGATTTTGAGAATTTAATGAAAAGAAAATTCCAGATGAGTATGATTGGGAAGATTAATTTCTTCCTTAGATTACAAATCAAACAATCAAAAGAAGGGATTTTCATTAATCAACAAAAGTACACCAAAAGTGTACTTGAATGGTTCGGAATGACTAACTGTTCCAATGCAAAGCATGATTGGATCGTTGCTTTACCTTATATGCAGTCGTCCTGACATCATGTTCGCAGTATGCAATTGTGCACGATATCAATCTGATCCATGCGAACCACAGTTGGCTGCTGCTAAAACAATCTTTCGTTATCTTCACAACACACCTGCGTATGGTCTTTGGTATCTAGCAAACTCAGGGTTCTACATACAAGCTTATTCAGATTCAAACTTGGGTAGATGTTCAATTGATCGCAAAATCATTCTAGTGGTTGCCAATTTCTTGATGGAAAGCTCATCAGCTGGCAGTCAAAGAAGCAAACCTACGTATCAATATCTATAGCCGAAGCCAAGTATGCAGCAGCTGCTGCTTGCACTTTGCAGATAATCTGGATTCAACGTCAATTAAGAGATTATGCCATCAACATGAGAAAAATATCATTATTCTGTGATTCCCAAAGTGCCATTCGGATATGTGATAATCCTGTTCAACTTTCCAAGACGAAGCATATAGCTCTTCGCTATCGCTTCATCAAGAGTCATGTTGAGGAGGGGAATATAGAAGTGCACTTTGTTCACACAACAGAACAGCTTCAGATATTATCACAAAAGCTTTAAATGAAGAATCATTTACGTGAATTGTTCGAGGCCTTGGCATGATTGATGGATCCACTCCGACATGATCATCAGATTTTCAGTTTCTTGCCTTACTCTTTTCAATCACAAAAATAAGAAATAATGCTGGTCCGAAACATTCCGAACCTTCTGAGCTCATCGGAACAACCATTACTGTCAATAAAATCTCATGAATGTCAAAACTCTAAGAAACAACAATTGTCTTCAAACCACAAAAAGATAAACTTTCATTCAAGAACTTTGCTTTGTTGAAAAGATGAATACACATGAAAAAAAGATCATTTGAAAATTTCAAAAGTTCAATTCTCATTGATGCGAATGATAAAATGTGACCCTCTTTCATGAAAAATCTGATTAAAGGTAAAAACTTTGATTCTAGATTCTGATAATCATATCTTATTGCACTAAAAGGTATTTGGGAATCGAATTGAAACATTGGTAAGAAGACAGACTTCGGAGTGAGGTTAAGACTATTTTACAATACAAAGTCATGTGTGATTTCAATATGCTTAACACCATGTTTATCACTAAGCTCCCTGTTGAACTCAACTCGCTTCAAAGTTAAATCTAATCAAGTAGTTCTACACTACTCAGGATACTCATATGTTCCGAAGTTTTCTTCAAAAGTGAAACCTGCATTGACTTCATTGACTGATAAGAAAATTTAAAACTTCTTTTACTTTTGTTTCAAAATTGAGCTACATGAAGTTTTCAAAATGGATTGCGAAAAATTCAAAAGCACTATCAAAAGCAATATATGGTGAAATCTTCTCAAAATGATTTTTCTTCGGACACGAAAATTCAAAAGTAGCAAAATCAAAAATGTCAAAAGAATCAAAGACAACAACAAAAGCAAACAGATAATACGAAGGAGTGAAAAGAACAAGATATATTCACACTCAAAAGCATACTTCTCTTTCTTAAATGAAAATACAAGGAGCTCCTATAACGTAGTCGAGTACCTTCTAGAGAGTATGAAAATCTCAAGTAGTCTATCTTAAATGACATTGTTGAGGTGGTGTATGGATCCCAAAGGCTTGTCATAAAGGAAACATATCCACACACCTTGACCGATGAAATGGAATAGATTTTTCTAAATATTTTCAAGTTCAATCCACAACTTCAATTTACCTTCTGATACTCAATTCAAAAGTAAAAATGTTTTCAATTTTAAAGTAGTGATTGCTAATATTCTTTTGCACGAAAAATTTGAATCATTCAAGAAAACATTAAATATCTTTGCAAAATGTGAAATTGAGATTAACTGAGGGTGGTTAGACTTAGCCATTCCTTGAGTGATGTTAGATCACACAGGCTTCGGACTGAAAAATGGACTTTCAACATGATCTGAGTATTTCTGATATTAAAATGTTAAATCTTGGTTTCAAAAGGTTCAAGGAAGAAAAGGTCAAAGTCAAAATGTATTCTTAAAGAAAAATCATTTTTCAATGAAGACAATGATCTTCGGAGTGTTCATGAATTCCTTCACAAAAACCTCTTTATCCGAAGGATATTCAAAACTCTTCGGAATGTTTGTTTTGCTCATTTACTTTTTAGCATGCGAAGATCCAAACAATTTTCACATCTATCATTATTAATCCGAAGATAATTCACATACAATGTGTTGGGCATTTATGAGAACAACAAACACAAACATTCTTTTGAATTAATTGACTGTTAAAGATAAATACCCATGTCTCATAATATCTCGCAAAATCATAACAAAAAGATATGACGGTTGCATTCCCACTTTTTCAAATTCATGATGAACGACACAAGGACGGTTCCGTTTTTGCAGAGATAGTGGAACATTATGGTGCTGAGGTGACATATTAGTAGTGGACCCTTACAACACACACATTTAATTCTCTCGGGACCACCAACACTATATATACCTCAAAAACTGTTTGTTCTTCTCTTTACGCTAACAACTCTTTCGAATCTCCTCTGCAAAAATACTCCCAAAACCCTAACTGTTCATCGATCAACAATCATCAATGGCAACCATAGCAGCTGAAGGATCTTCTCAGAGTCCTGAGGGTATCTCAATCCCTGTCGTGAAGAATCAATCGGCAAATTTGTATCTTCGTCAAGACACCAAATTAGACCCAAAACCGATCGATGCACTGGTTGAATGTCTCAAACATTCAATCCTTGCACATGCTTTAACCTACACTCCTTCTGTACCTGCAACCCTTGTTCACAGGGCTCATTATATCTCAATCGCTGTGATAAATTCTGAGAATGTCGTAGAATCAGTCACATATGAGGTGCTTAATGCAGACAATACCACTAAGCGAATCCAACTATCGAAATCTCGATTCGCTAAAGCTTTAAACTCCCAATCATTGAAAAGCCCTTTGTGCCTACACCAGAACAACTTGTGGAGATGTTCAATGTGATGGGATATGATCCAGAACTCACCAACATTGGAAGCTTCAAGAAAAGGTATTTCCCTGATTTATGGAAATTTTTCTTCGGTATTTTCCTATGATGTTTATCTGGAAGAACATCAGGACAAGACTCTGCAAGTCAAACCTTCTTGGGTCTGTTGTATGGTATCTACTACGATGTCCAAGTGGACTTTGTTTCAATTATGTGGGCTGACTTTTGCTCTCACATCAACCACTCCTTGAAAGGAATCGAGATGTCAAACGCTAGGTTCTGGGCAATCATCGTCCATGAACACTACCAACGAGCAGGGTTTATTTATGATCCCTCTCTTCCTGCTATGAAATATTCATGCATCACAATTCCTTCTATGGATGAAAATCCTCCGGAGTTCTGTGCTCAAATACCCCATGTGATGCTTGTGAAAGTACCCTTACAGAATGATGTGGTTAATGCTTATCGATCCACCTTGATAATGCCTTATCCCACTCGTCCATCCGCAGAAGCAGCTCCCACAAAAGTTCCCTCAAAGTCAAAGGGAAAGAAGAAATTTACTGGAGGACCAAGTGGTCTGAAAGTTGCAAAGAAAAGAAAGGGTTCGGATCAAACTCCAGTCAAAAGAACCGAACCGAAGAGAACGAAGAAACAAATGATCATAGATGAACCTTCAGACTCTGAGTCCGAAGATGTCCATGGTGAAGATGAAGAAGAACACCAATCATCCCTAATTCAAGACACCAGACCACCCTCTCCACCACCAACAACTGCTTCTCCAACCTCTACCATCACCATAGAACAAATCACAACTTCCATTCCTCTTACTACCACCATACACACTACATCTTCGGATGTTCCTCCTATAACTTCCACCACTGAAACACCCATCACTTCTACCACTAAAACGCCAATTACAGAACCAATTGTAACAACCTCCGATCCCCTTTTCAATATTCCATCTTCTGGTCAGGATACTTCATTACCAGAATTTCCTTACCAAAAAGGCTTTGGACTTGAATCAGCTTTTACTTCAAGACCTCCATCTGCTAATGAGACTTTTGCAGCATACCACATGGCTCCAATCACCATGGAGGAAACAGATGATGAAAATCTGGATGATGGAGACTTCGTATTCATCAAGCAATACAAAACCCTCAATAGAAAACTTGATATTATTCTTCAAACCCAAACTGGCTACGATCCAAAGAAGAATACTGAGGGAGGTATTACTGAGCAGCTTGATGAAGTAAAGAAAGTTTTATCTGATAAAGTTGATGAGATCATTCAAAAATCTGAGAAGAGGATAATGGATCAGCAAGTTAGGATCTAGGGTATTCTAGAGCAAAAGCTAAACACAACAGTGGAACAATAGAAGAAAGACACAGACTCCTCAAGCAGGAAACTGAGAAAAAGATTGCTGATTTAGTTGTAAGGATTGAGTCCTCCAACTCTAAACTGATGAAGGCCTTAAATGACCTTCGGACTGAGACTAAATCCTACAACACTCAGTACCAAACCAACTTCGAAAAGCAGCTTGAAGAAGCTCATAAAAAGGTTGAAGAACTAACTGTTGCATAGTCTGTATCTGCAGTAGTTAGTTTTGCAGAAGAATTCAAAAAGACAAACTCCACTATCACCAATGAATTGGTTGATAGACTCAAGCTTGCTGTTCAACCTCTTATCAATGTTGTTATCCGCATGGAACATACTCAAACTGCCCAATCAAGACCACCGATATTTGCTCAGCCTGACCCTTCGGTTCATCCTTCGTAAGGAAGAGAAACAAGTGGTTCCTGGTCTCATGCCCTTACAGAAGCAACACCAATAGTAACAACAGCAACAACATAAGCAACAACAACATCAATAACTTATCAAGTTGTTTCCCTAGGAAGGCCATCATTCATACAACCTATTGTGAGAAAAGGTATAGCGACTCAATCGGTAGGTCCTACCTTTGGAACAATAACATCAACCGAGGCAGGGGTTCAAGCTCAAAGGCTGAGGATAAGGAAATAAGGATTGCTCCTCGCATGGAGCAAATCCATAAAGAACGGGAGGAAGAATACAACAACATGCTTCAGATAAACATCATGGCCGATGAAAACCAAAAATGGACTGTAGGAACAATAGCAGCAGTTGGGTTTTCTGAGTTTAAAGTTTTTAATAGGCTTCCTCTCCGAAGCTACGAAATAAAACCCTCCGTCGATCAACAACTTGATCTTCCTTACAATCCGAAGACATTTGCCTTCTTTCAGTTTGTTAGAAACCTACCTACTGAAAATGAGCAACAGGCCTTCAAAACAAACAAAATAGCCTTCCATGCCAAATACACTCAAGAACCGAAGGTGGTGTAGAGCTCGAAATGGATAACCAAGCTAATCTTCATCAAGTTGGGAGAAGAATACGAAGGTATTCAAAACTATGATTTCTTCGTACTTCATGGTTCTAATGAGGAGGAATCGAGATTCATATTTGCTGATTTTCCAATATGAATCTGTTGGGTGTTGAAATATGAGAATAGATGAACTAATATAAATATGGAATCAATTACACAATCAATCACACAATGATAATGTAACAAAACTAATTGAACAGTGTGATATGAATAACATGTGTCGAATGCTTGATTAGAACTTTGGTTTTACAATTGGGTTTTCTATTTTGGAGACATACAATTCTTGTAATCTAAGCTTGTAATCTCACCCTTGACACGGTATGGTATCACTGATATTTATACTGAATCAGTGATACCAATAGTACAACTTTTACAGAGAATATCCTATCAGTGTACTGGCCAATAGGATAGAAGATTCATGCAACACGTATTGTATTATACGCGTGCACACAAAAGACAAGATAACAGTCTGTGAAGTCTTCGGATCCTCTATGCATAGCACTTCGGAGTCTTTAGACTTCGGTGTCTTCTCTTGTTTATTCACTTCGGGGTTTCTTCATGTGCGGGACTTCGGATATATCAGCACTTCATCACAAATGTTCTCAACAATCTCCCCCTTTGTGTGAAGTGCATCCGAAGCCTATACTCGAAAGTTTCTCTTGTACGCACTCTTCAAGGTTTTTCTTACTGCAAGATACCAGTTCATATGATCTATGAACTTCTTCTTCTTCTCGGTGGAATTTGCATGACAGGCATTCACATGAGAAATGTGACAATTGTAAATTTTGGTCAACAAAAGTCAACTGTAGTCAAACGAAGCGTACGTTAATTTATATGTTGAAAAGTTATTTTCCATAACTTTTGCGATGAATTATTAATATTATAGTATTACGTATGCTAAATCACAACAATTATCGGTTAAAAATCGAAAATACGGACAACAGACTACTGTAGCGTAAAAATTCGATAATCGTACAATTATTATTTTGGGAATAATAATATTCATAAAACAATCTACACGTAAATACGAAACTGTGGATATATAGAACGTCAAAAACAGAGTTCATATGTGAAAGTTATAACGATTAAACCGCTGTGAACGGATAAATGTACACAGGGTTTGGACTCAAATTTCAAAATGAGGTGCCTTAAACATTAAATATGAAATAAAATTCATATGATAAGTAACGTAATAATATCCAGTATTTAATTTCAAAGCTAAATGCAATTTCCGGTAAAATACTGAAAATCGCGAAAACGGAAGAATACTGCGCTTAAACGCGTATTTCGACATCCAACGAGTCAAAATTCAATCAACATAAATGTTTGACAATGTTTTTATACAAATTAATTATTTAGAACTTCGTTTCATCAAAAACGAATAAAATTTCACTAAAACGTCACACTATTTTATAAAGATCACACCTTTTTATAACTACATTGCTATTTTTAAAAAAACCAACCCCACCCCACCCCCCTACCCATCTCGAGAGCCACTCTTAGAATCACCAACACATCACACCAAATCAACTAGGCACTATTCAAGATCCATGAGAAGGTTAAGGCTAGGAATTTTATATTTTGGAAAAATCTAGTGCCAAATCTATCCTAAAAGAAACTAGCCATCTCCATTTGAACCCAACTCACACTCTCCTTCTCCTCTCCCTTCCTCTTGCTCTCGGCCTCACAACACCATCACCATCATCTTCTTCAAGCTTCATTTCAAGGTTCTCTTCTCAATCCAAGTGGTAAGCTTCTACCATCCTTTGATTCTAAACAACATAACACAAGTTTTACACCTTTTACACACACTAACATCCATCAAAATCCATTGGATATTAGATTGGTCCAAGGGTCTTTGAGCTCAAATCTTCATCATTTTCAAGGATCTTCCAAGCCTTCTTGGTAAGTTATGATCATCTAGTGATTTAAGTTCTAAATACCTTCATTTACTCTTTTACACACACATACTCACGAAAATCCATTGGATAATAGCTTTGTCCAAGGGTCCTCCGGGTCTTAGAACCAAAATCTTCAATCTTCTTCCAAGGAATCTTAAGATCCACACTTAAGGTGAGTTCATACCCCTCATTTTCATCTTTTCAAACCTTTTTGGGGGAGAATACAAGTTCCTTTACTATAAATGTTGTTTTATTCAAGTTATATATGTTTAAATGCTATATATGATGTTTACACAAGTTCATAAAGTTAGTATTTGAGTAAAAATACCATTGACATGAAATATGGATAGATCTTTGCAAGATGTTCATAATGATACATAATATGTTTGTATAAAAGTTACTAAACTATATATAAAATATGTAAAATGTTAGATCTTGGACAAAAATGTTATAAAGTTGAATTTGGCATGAAATATGAATAGATCTATGTATTATGAATATTTTGACATGTTAAGATGTGTAAAGATTACAAAACTACAAATAAAGTGTACAAAAACACTAGATCTTCGATAAAAACGTTATAAAAATGAAAACTAGTAAAAAACTACGTTTTTATAAATAAAGGCACTATTTTCTAGCAAAAATGGTTACAATCAAGATATTACACTATTTTTGTGAGAAATATCTCAAAATATGATATTTATAATCTTTGAACAAGTTATTTCGCTATCGTTCGTAAAAATAAGGTTATTACGACGCAAATACTAAAATAGACTATTATTGGAATAGTTTATGAACACAAGTTATTATGACGTTTGAACATGACAAAAATAATTATATAAAATTATATAATTATTAAACTATACTATATTATCATGGGAAAAATGATAATGGACGATTTCAAGAGTTTTTATATACAAAACGTACGTAAACAAGTTGATTGGAATACATACATTTTTGTGAGATGAATCTTCACAGTACTTCTATAAGTACCTACTATAAGTCCTGAATTTATATAACCAGAGTCTCGGTAAGAGAGCGCGATATTTGAGTATAGATCTATACGGGGCTTGACAAACCCCGCACATGAGCTGCTAGCTACAGCTTGACCGGCAGGTCTGAGGTGTCCAAATGTCTAACATTCCGACGCCTGAAGAACGTCGCAGCAGGCCAACTAGTCACAGCATGGTTATATGGTATCTCACATGGGAAAAATAATCACCTTAATATTTTCATAAATTGTTTACGTGGGAATATACATTTCAACGAAAGTTCACTACAGTATACATAATTACATTTTAGTCTTTGGGATTTAAAGACTTGAACATTTTATGAGAAAATATTGGATTTTCTTGGTTTTCAACACTACTGTTTACAAAACAAAGGACATTTCTTATACAAAAATCTTATGAACTCACCAACTTAATTGTTGACACTCTTTCAAATTACTTGTATTCTCAGGCAATTGATAAGGTAAACCTCAGCGCGGTTTGAAGAGACGTTACGACGTCAATTTTGTTTATTTTGGAATCATTTGTAATTGTGTTTGAAACACGAAACTTTTAAACGATGTAACAATTGCAATTACTAAATGATGTTTGTTTTGCTTGGATTCACTATTATTCAACTTTGTTATGATATTGTTCATGAAGTCATCCACCTTTGAACTATTCCGCCAATACGGTTTGGGGGTGTGACAGATTGGTATCAGAGCATTGTTTATAGTGAACTAAGTATATCAATCCATTTAAAGATATACAACTATAAATACAATGGGACTAAAACTCTCAAAGACATTTTCGTACAAGTAAACTTTTAAAATTACAACGATAATTTTTATAAAAGTATAAGTACATACATACATACTAGAACGATATCATAACGAAAACATACAAAAGTGGTATGATGAGTTGAACGTTACGGATAGGCCTAAAGTGTTTTGGTGATGATATCTTGGATGAATAGAGCCTGATCAACTGTATTGATCCAAGATATGATTAACGTATACTTAGGAATATTCGTGGTGAACAACAAGTCCGAACACTTAGCAGTAACCAAAGGAACTAAACATAAAATTTAAAATACTATAGGAGTATTTTATGACGCTATAGAACCAAACATGATGTTAAAATACTATATGAGTATTTTGTGTACATTACTTAGTTATATATATGTATATTTAAGAATCCCCTTATATATACTTCTTATAACCCACTCCTCGTACAGACACCATGGCCGGACACCATTTTCCAGGAGACCCCTATTTCCCCGAGGAGGGAAATGGGGGATGGATTAACGAGGAACCAAAAGAAGAACCGGAAGAAATGTCGGATAGTGAGGACCAGTGGGACGAGGAGGAGTCCGAGGACGAGCCCGAAGTCATCGACCCCCGTCACCTAGTCCGCAGCTTACATGCACCACCGCCACCACCGCTATTTCAGGCATATCGCCACCCTGGTGGCCCGTTATGGATGCGTACACCTCGAAAGAGGGTACTTCCCATTCACCGCCCCTTACTAATAGAAGAACCTCTTCAAGGCCCGACACCAGATTGGGCAGAGCAAATACGCTTTTGGAGCCGCGAGCAGGACTTGCGACCCCCGTATCACCTATTCTACGACCACTATGACATCAGCAGAGGGGGCTACGCAGACCGGGCCTTACCGGTCATGGTTGGGCATATTAGCCGCCAGGAGGATCGGATTCGGGCGACATCCAGCCACATCATGGATGTAGGAGCTGCTACCGAGGTCACCACCGCACGCCTTCGATGCCTCGATGAGGCTCATGACCGTACTTCCGAGAGGGTCAACTCGCTTGAGGAGGATGGGAGGACGACCACGGGGATGTTTCACGAGGCCTTCATACGGATATCTGAGTCCGAGGAGAGGATACGAAACATTGAGCGGAGAGCCGAGGAGGCCGAGCGAGAAGCGGTCGATCTGAGGGCACAGGTGGATGCACTACGCAGAGCTGGGGGATCCAGTTCGTCTTGAGTAGCACTCGTACTACTCAAATTTTGTTATAGACTAGGGTTTTACGAGTAGGCGCTATACGCTACTCGCTTTGTATGTAGGCACGGTTCTATAATCAAGTGATTACACTTTTTGTAGGCCGTTACGCCGTTTATTTCTGTTACACTATAGACCTCTGCGAAGGTCAAATTTTCCATTTCTCAAAATCATGTAACGATACAAGTTATTATTAATATGATGACGTGGTTTATTTATAAACGTTGTACAAATATTTGATATGTATGTTTAATACTGGTTTATGATTACAACTTATGAAAAGAATAGAACAAGGATAAACTTGCAATGAGAACATCACATCCTAATGACAATATACTTATAACGACCCTTCCAGAAACTAACCAACGTCAAATCTTGAATCCTTGTGGCAGAAATATGCCACCTCGTCGAAGAAACGCTAGACGCGCACCGATCGCAACTCCCGAGCCACCCATGATGGACTCAGCCACTTTTCAGGCAGCTGTTACTGCTGCGGTAGCAGCTGCTGTCGCCCATATAAACACTAATGGGACAAATGGAAATGGAAGCGGAAATGGTACCAACGACTCCACAAATGGAGAAACATCAAATCAATCGCGAGTATGTTCTTACAAGGACTTCGCGAATTGTAAACCAGTGACTTTCTACGGTACCGGTGGTGTCCTTGCTCTCACAAGATGGATTGAGAAAACAGAATCAATCTTTGACATCTCCGCCTGTCCCGAAGAATTTAAAGTCAAATACGCCGCTTGTACCTTTGCCGAGACGGCCATGTCCTGGTGGAAGGGCTACGTTAAGGCCCTGGCACTTCCCGTGGCCAACTCGATGAGTTGGGAAGAACTGAAGACCATGCTGATGAAAGAGTACTGTCCCAGGGGGAGATCCAAAAGCTAGAACAAGAGCTGTGGAACCTTACCATGAAAGGTTCAGATCTAACCACCTACACGAACCGATTCAACGATTTGGCAACCCTTTGCCCTACTATGGTCACACCGGAATCCGTGAAAGTGGAACGTTACATCTGGGGGCTATCTCATCTGATTCAGGGGAATGTAGAAGCAGCAAGCCCCGCCACTTTCGACAGCGCAAAACGACTGGCACAACGATTAGTCGACCATGGAGTTCGCCAGGGCACCATGACCGCTAAAACTGATCAACCAAGAGAGAGGGACCACAAAAGAAAACCCTAGAACAGGGGGAGGAATCAGCCTAACCAAGAAAATGCCAAGAGACAACAAATAGTGGCAGTCCGTGCAGCCACTGTCCCGACTACCCCAACAACAACCAAACAGTATAATGGAACACTACCCAAATGCAACAAGTGTAATTTCCACCACACCGGAGCCTGTAGAGAAATGCACTGCTTGAGCTGCAACAAAAAGGGTCATACCGCCCGTTTCTGCAAGACGCCAGTTCCACAAACCACCCAAGCCTCTAATGCTGGGGTGAGTCAAGCCTGCTATGGTTGTGGTGAGACGGGGCATTTTAAGCGTGATTGCCCGAAGACAAAGAATGTGGGGAGAAATGGAAGAGTCCTAGCTATGGGACGCGCGGAAGCGGTAGAGGATCCTACCGTGGTTACCGGTACGTTCCTCGTCAATAATTCATATGCTTGTATACTATTCGATAGCGGTGCGGAGAGGAGTTTCGTAAGCCACAAGTTTAAATACTTACTAAAACAAAAACCTCAACCACTCAATGAAACATTTACAGTAGAAATGGCTAATGGCAAAATAGAAAGCACAAACGACATATGCATAGGCTCTACACTTACTCTGGACGATCACTCCTTTCAAATCGACTTAATGCATGTTAAAATAGGAAGTTTTGATGTGATTGTTGGTATGGATTGGATAATTCCCCATCATGCCGACATCATGTGTTACGAACGAGGAATCCGACTTCATCTGCCAGATGACAAGACCTTTGTTATCTACGGTGATAAACCCAGTACCAGCCTCCGAATCGTGTCTTGCATCAAAGCCCGAAAATACCTACAGAAAAGATACCATGCCTTCCTAGCCCACTTTGTTGACGAGAAGAAAGAAGTAAAGAACATCAAAGAGATCCCTAAAGTCTGCAACTTTCCCGATGTATTCCCAGAAGACCTTCCAGGAGTACCACTCGCACGGCAAGTCGAGTAAAGAATCGATTTGATCCCAGGAGCCACCCCAGTAGCAAAAGTGCCATACAGACTAGCCCTAGCAGAAATGCAAGAACTATCCAGCCAACTAAACGAACTACTAAGCAAAGGGTTCATCAGGCCGAGCTTCTCACCTTGGGGAGCGCCGGTCTTGTTCGTGAAGAAGAAGGATGGATCATTTCGTATGTGCATTGACTATCGGGAGTTGAACAAGCTCACCATCAAGAACCGATACCCGCTACCCCGAATTGACGACCTGTTCGATCAACTCCAAGGAGCGAGCTATTTCTCAAAAATCGATTTGAGGTCGGGATATCACCAACTCAAGGTTCAAGAAGAAGATGTTCCCAAAACGGCATTCAGAACTCGCTACGGTCATTATGAATTCGTTGTGATGCCCTTCGGATTAACCAATGCACCCGCAGTGTTCATGGATCTGATGAACCGTGTATGCCGACCTTACCTAGATAAATTCGTGATAGTATTCATCGACGACATACTTATCTATTCACGAAGTAAGGAGGAACATAGCCAACACTTACGACAAGTTTTGGAGACATTAAGAGCAGAGAAGCTGTATGCGAAATTTTCGAAATGCGAATTTTGGCTTCGAAAAGTGGACTTTCTAGGCCACATAGTCAGCAAAGAAGGGATACATGTGGATCCCTCCAAAATCAAAGCCATCGAAAGCTGGAATGCACCAAGAACTCCGACAGAAATCCGTCAGTTTTTGGGCCTTGTTGGCTATTACCGATCATACAGAATTTCTCCAAAATTGCGAAGCCACTTACTGCCCTGACACAGAAGGGTGTAACATTCAAGTGGGGAAATAAACAAGACGCCGCCTTCCAGACCTTAAAGAAAGCTTTGTGCAGCGCTCCTATTCTGTCCCTTCTAGAAGGAACAGAAGACTTTGTGGTTTATTGCGATGCATCGAACCAAGGTCTGGGCTGTGTACTCATGCAGAGAGGAAAGGTCATTGCCTATGCTTCAAGACAACTTAAAACTCACGAGGTCAACTACACTACACATGACCTCGAGTTGGGAGCAGTAGTGTTCGCATTGAAGATCTGGAGACACTACTTGTACGGCACAGAGTGTACGGTATACACCGACCATAAGAGTCTCCAGCATATCCTCAACCAAAAAGAACTCAATATGAGACAACGACGATGGGTGGAGCTAGTAAGTGACTATGAATGTGAAATTCGTTATCACCCAGGGAAGGCCAACGTGGTAGCTGATGCCCTCAGTCGAAAGGAGTACTCGGGCCGCCGAGTGAAGTCATTAGCAATAACGATCCATTCCCATTTGTCCACTCAGATCAAAGAGGCGCAGCTAGAAGCCTTAAAACCTGAAAATATCGCAAATGAAGCCTTGCGAGGGATGGATAAAAACCTTGAAGTTAAGGATGACGGAGCTCGTTACCTCATGAACCGAATTTGGACACCAAGATTCGGCGGATTCAGAGACATTATCATGAATGAAGCTCACAAGACTAGATACTCCGTTCATCCTGGGCCCGACAAAATGTACCTGGACCTCAAGAAACTGTATTGGTGGCCAAACATGAAGGCAGAAATTGCTACTTACGTGGGCAAGTGCCTGACTTGCACCAAGGTTAAAGTAGAATACCAAAAGCCCTTGGGTTTGCTAATACAACCAGCAATACCCGAGTGGAAGTGGGAGCGGATAACAATGGACTTCATAACCAAATTACCAAAGGCAACCGGTGGGTTAGATACTATATGGGTAATCGTCGATAGGTTAACCAAATCCGCTCACTTCCTGCCAATCAAGGAGGCTGATAGGATGGATAAGCTAGCAAGGCTCTACCTCAAAGAAATTGTAAAATTGCACGGTGTGCCGAGATCAATCATCTCGGATAGAGATAGCCGGTTCACTTCACACTTTTGGCAATCATTACAAAAGGCTATGGGAACCAGGCTTGACATGAGCACAGCTTACCATCCGCAGACGGATGGCCAAAGTGAAAGAACCATCCAAACGCTGGAAGATATGTTGAGAGCCTGTGTGATAGACTTCGGTAAGGCGTGGGACACCCACTTACCGCTCATTGAGTTCTCATACAACAACAGCTATCACACTAGCATCAAAGCTGCTCCATTTGAAGCTCTATATGGACGCAAGTGTAGATCCCCTCTGTGTTGGGCTGAAGTGGGTGATACTCAACTAGGCAGAGGCCAAACACCTAACAGCACCCTCACCGGTCCGGAGATCATACGAGAGACAACGGAGAAAATCGTTCAGATCCGTGAATGATTGAAAGCATCTCGTGACCGACAAAAGAGCTATGCAGATAAGCGACGCAAACCCTTGGAATTCCAGGTTGGTGATCGAGTGTTGTTGAAGATCTCGCCATGGAAGGGAATGAGACGCTTTGGAAAGCGTGGGAAACTGAACCCCAGATACATTGGGCCCTTTGAGATCCTTGCTAGGATCGGCCCAGTAGCCTACAAACTTCGATTACCGCAGGAACTCAGCAATGTCCATCCCACCTTTCACGTATCCAACTTAAAGAAATGTCTGTCCAATGAAACCCTTATCATCCCGCTCGACGAAATCGAGGTGAACGAGAACCTTCATTTTGTGGAAGAACCCGTAGAGATCATGGACAGAGAAATCAAGAGGACGAAACAGAGCCGTATACCGATAGTTAAGGTCCGTTGGAGTGCCAAACGTGGACCTGAATTTACTTGGGAGCGCGAAGACCAGATGAAGCAGAAGTATCCACATCTCTTCCCAAACACTTGAGGATCCACTCAAGAGTTAAATTTCGGGACGAAATTCTCTCTAACGGGTAGATGATGTGACAATTGTAAATTTTGGTCAACAAAAGTCAACTGTAGTCAAACGAAGCGTACGTTAATTTATATGTTGAAAAGTTATTTTCCATAACTTTTGCGATGAATTATTAATATTATAGTATTACGTATGCTAAATCACAACAATTATCGGTTAAAAATCGAAAATACGGACAGGAGACTACTGTAGCGTAAAAATTCGATAATCATACAATTATTATTTTGAGAATAATATTATTCATAAAACAATCTACACATAAATACGAAACTGTGGATATATAGAACGTCGAAAACGGAGTTCATATGTGAAAGTTATAACGATTAAACCGCTGTGAACGGATAAATGTACACAGGGTTTGGACTCAAATTTCAAAATGAGGTGCCTTAAACATCAAATATGAAATAACAATTCATATGATAAGTAACGTAATAATATCTAGTATTTAATTTCAAAGCTAAATGCAATTTCCGGTAAAATACCGAAAATCGCGAAAACGGAAGAATATTGCGCTTAAACGCGTATTTCGACATCCAACGAGTCAAAATTCAATCAAAATAAATGTTTGACAATGTTTTCATACAAATTAATTATTTAGAACTTCGTTTCGTCAAAAACGAATAAAATTTCACTAAAACGTCACACTATTTTATAAAGATCACACCTTTTTATAACTACATTGCTATTTTTATAAAAACCAACCCCACCCTACCCCCTACCCATCTCGACAGCCACTCTTAGAATCACCAACACATCACACCAAATCAACTAGGCACTATTGAAGATCCATGAGAAGGTTAAGGCTAGGAATTTTATATTATGGAAAAATCTAGTGCCAAATCTATCCTAAAAGAAACTAGCCATCTCCATTTGAACCAAACTCACACTCTCCTTCTCCTCTCCATTCCTCTTTCTCTCGGCCTCACAACACCATCACCATCATCTTCTTCAAGCTTCATTTCAAGGTTCTCTTCTCAATCCAAGTGGTAAGCTTCAACCATCCTTTGATTCTAAACAACATAACACAAGTTCTACACCTTTTACACACACTAACATCCATCAAAATCCATTGGATATTAGATTGGTCCAAGGGTCTTTGAGCTCAAATCTTCATCATCTTCAAGGATCTTCCAAGCCTTCTTGGTAAGTTATGATCATCTAGTGATTTAAGTTCTAAATACCCTCATTTACTCTTTTACACACACATACTCACGAAAATCCATTGGATAATAGCTTTGTCCAAGGGTCCTCCGGGTCTTAGAACCAAAATCTTCAATCTTCTTCCAAGGAATCTTAAGATCCACACTCAAGATGAGTTCATACCCCTCATTTTCATCTTTTCAAACCTTTTTGGGGGAGAATACAAGTTCCTTTACTATAAATGTTGTTTTATTCAAGTTATATATGTTTAAATGCTATATATGATGTTTACACAAGTTCATAAAGTTAGTATTTGAGTAAAAATACCATTGACATGAAATATGGATAGATCTTTGCAAGATGTTCATAATGATACATAATATGTTTGTATAAAAGTTACTAAACTATATATAAAATATGTAAAATGTTAGATCTTGAACAAAAATGTTATAAAGTTGAATTTGGCATGAAATATGAATAGATCTATGTATTATGAATATTTTGACATGTTAAGATGTGTAAAGATTACAAAACTACAAATAAAGTGTACAAAAACACTAGATCTTGGATAAAAACGTTATAAAAACGAAAACTAGTAAAAACTACGTTTTTATAAATAAAGACACTATTTTGTAGCAAAAATGGTTACAATCAAGATATTACACTATTTTTGTGAGAAATATCTCAAAAGATGATATTTATAATCTTTGAACAAGTTATTTCGCTATCGTTCGTAAAAATAAGGTTATTACGACGCAAATACTAAAATAGACTATTATTGGAATAGTTTATGAACACAAGTTATTATGACGTTTGAACATGAGAAAAATAATTATATAAAATTATATAATTATTAAACTATACTATATTATCATGGGAAAAATGATAATAGACGATTTCAAGAGTTTTTATATACAAAACGTACGTAAACAAGTTGATTGGAATACATACATTTTTGTGATATGAATCTTCACAGTACTTCTATAAGTACCTACTATAAGTACTGAATTTATATAACCAGAGTCTCGGTAAGAGAGCGCGATATTTGAGTATAGATCTATACGGGGCTTGACAAACCCCGCGCCTGAGCTGCTAGCTACAGCTTGACCGGCAGGTCTGAGGTGTCCAAATGTCTAACATTCGACGCCTGAAGAACGTCGCAGCAGGCCAACTAGTCACAGCATGGTTATATGGTATCTCACATGGGAAAATAATCAACTTAATATTTTCATAAATTGTTTACGTGGGAATATACATTTCAACGAAAGTTCACTACAGTATACATAATTACATTTTAGTCTTTGAGATTTAAAGACTTGAACTTTTTATGAGAAAATATTGGATTTTCTTGGTTTTCAACACTACTGTTTACAAAACAAAGGACATTTCTTATACAAAAATCTTATGAACTCACCAACTTAATTGTTGACACTCTTTCAAATTACTTGTATTCTCAGGCAATTGATAAGGTAAACCTCAGCGCGATTTGAAGAGACGTTACGACGTCAATTTTGTTTATTTTGGAATCATTTGTAATTGTGTTTGAAACACGAAACTTTTAAACGATGTAACAATTTTGTTCATGAAGTCATCCACCCTTGAACTATTCCGCCAATACGGTTTGGGGGTGTGACAAGAAATCATCCCTGTGATGAAGGAGGAGGGATGGAGGCCTATGTAGTCTATTTCAAAGAACTTGATTGTGACTTCGGTTTCATTTCGAAGTCCTTTGAAAACTACGCCATATGGTTCATCTAAGATCTCTCCATTCTTGAATCTTGCTATGTTCCGAACTACAATAGGAGGAGTGTTCAATGGTTGTCTGTAGTAGGAACATAGCTCCAGGTCTTGTTTTGCAAACCGGAGAAGATAATTGTTAAGAAAGCCCAGTATGTGATTTTTGATAGCAAGGGCAGACATTGCAGCATGAGCAGCCTCGCCGCTTCGCAGAAGATCAAGAATCTGGATGAAGTCCATAGGATTCATGATTGGGAAGTCTGCAATTGAGAACCTAGATTCAACTTCGTCTGCCCCCCTAAGAACAAGAAATTCATAATTTCTGAAGCCCAAATAGACTTCAGCTTCTTTAATTGAAATAATTTTCTTTATCTTGTTCAAGCTCCACACATAGCCCTGCCATTGAATGTATTTGGCATGAAAACTTATTTTGTTGATCCAAAAACTTGCTTTCTGATCCTCGGGTACCGAAGAGACGAATTGAAGGAAAGCGAAAGTCTTCGGATTGAAGGGAATGTCAAGCTGGATGTCTTTGGAGTCAACAATTGCAAAACTCCGAAGAGGAAGTCTGTTAAGTACATTTGGATTTTGGAATCCAAATTGCTTAATTGCCTCAACAGTCCATTCACCATTATTTCCAGCAAATTCGTTTATTTTGATCATCAAGTTGTAATCTGCTCGCCTGGCCTTGTATATTTCCTCCATGTGTGGGGAAATTATGTTTTCTAGCGATCGGTCTGTTGAGCTTCCAGCTCCAGCCGATCCACTAGCACCCATGGTAGTGGTTGTAATGGTTGAGGTTGAAGGACCTGCTGTAGCTGCAGGGATCTGTCTAAGCATGCCCTGTGGCCTAGACAACCTGTCAGAAAAATTTATCAGAGGTTGAAGTGCAACTCTCAACTTTGCAATCAAGTCTTGTGTGAGAGCTGCATTCGTTCGTTGCAGTTCCTCTGTAAATTTAGCGATATCCCAAGCGGTTTGGGCGGCTGTGAGCTCTTCAATTTTTGCTCTGGCCTCATCAAGCTGTTTTTCATGCTTGGTACTTTGCTGGGATTCACTCCGAAGTCATTCCAAGGCTTTCATGACTTCGGAGTTTGTTTTATCAGTCTTCTCAGCAAGAGCATCAACTTTCTTGTTGATGGAGGTGACAGCGGATTCCAACTTCTTTTCGAAGGAAGATTGGATCTTATTTTGTTCATCCAAGAGCTTTTGTTCAAGCTTTTGTATGGAATCTTTGAATTCTTTGGATAAGGAGAACTCCAGAGATTCAATCTCTTCCGTGATGTCACCCAAGGTGGGTTTTGTGGGATCAAAGCCAGTTTGAGCTTGAATGAGAGTGTCAAGCTTGGAGTTAAGGACTTTGTACTGTTTCATTAGTACAAATCCTTCGTCTGGCAAGTCTTCATCAGACACTCCTTCTACGTTCAAAGGAGCCATATGAAAGGCTTCAAAGAAGGCAGCCGAAGTGGGGTTTTGTCTTGAGGGTGATGTGGGTAAGTCAAACTCAGGTAATGAAAAATCAATACCAGAGATAGGTACTTCGGAGGTTGGAGGAGCAGTTGTTGGTGGTGGAGGAGGTATTTCCGATGTAGTAGTGTGAAAGGTGGTAGTTTGTTGAGCTGTTGTGGGAGGTGGTGGAGGAGGTATAGTATGTGTAGGTGTGGGTGGTTTGGTTGTTTTAGGTGGAGATGGAGGAATGGTAGTTTGCAATGGAGAGGTAGGTCTGGTTGTTGATGTAGGTGAAGGAGGTTGATCAGGAAACAATTATTCTTCTTGTTCTTCTTCATGGACTGTGGATGGAGTCCTTTCTGAGTCCGAAGACTCATCCACAATCATGATTTTCCTTTGCCTCTTCGGCTGTTTCCTCTTCGGTGTTGTTTTCACCGAAGTCTTTCTTTTCTTCTCTTCCTTTTTAGGACCACTGGGTCCACCAGCCATTTTTCTCTTCCCTTTTCCTTTTGGAAGCTCTTTCAAAGGTGCAACCTGTCTCATATCGCGAGTTGGGTAAGGAATTATTAAGGTGTTGCAAAGAAGTTTACCTCATTGCATTCCAGGGGAACTTTGGAGAGCATGACATTTGGTATTTGAGCACAGAAGTCTGCTGGTTTTTCGTGTAGTATAGGAATAGCAATGGGAGTGAACTTCATCTCAGCGAGTGAAGGGTCAGGAACATATCCGGCTTGTTGGTAGTAGGCATGTACAACAATCGTCCAAAATCTAGGGTTTGCGATTTCAGTTCCCTTCAAGCTGTGGTTTATATGGGAGCAAAAATCAGTACGGAGGATAGATACATAGTCTACCTTTACATCGTAGAAGATCCCATACAGAAGACTTTGGAAGGCCACACTCGCCGAGTCTAATCCAGAGGTTCTTCCTGAGAGGCATCTAAGGAAGATACTGAAGAAGTATCTCCAAAGATCAGGAAGTTGGTTTTTCTTGAACAGACTGATCTTCTCGAGCGAAGGGTCATATCCCATCTCATTGAACATTCCAACGAGTTGTTCAGCGGAGGGTACAACCATTTCTTTGGAATTGTAAACAGGAAGGCGAAGAGCTTCAGCAAATTTTTCTCTAGTTAATTGTACTTTCTTCGTTTTGCCCTTGGAGTCGACAACTTCATAGAATACAGACTTGACTTGGTTGTTGGAGTCAAATAGAGCATTAGACGTGTAGTGTGCCCTGTGAACCAGAGTCGCAGGGATGGAGGGAGTGCAGGTTAAGGCGTAACCTAGAACTGACCTCTTCATGCATTCCACCAATGCATCGATTGGTTTAGGGTAAAGAGATAGATCGTTTCGTAGAACTAGGTTTGATGATTGATTCTTGAGATTTGGAATAGACATGGCTTCAGCGGTTTGCGATGATGCTTCAGCAGCCATTGATGGTTAGATGAAGAAGATGAAGAAGATGAGGAGTTTGTAGATTTCTTTGAGAGTAAGTTTGCAGAGAGAAATGAGAGTTGTGTTCGCGTAAAGAGTGCAATGGAAGAAGTGAGAGGCTTATATAGCATTCGTGGTCCCTAGGCCATTTAATGCACGATTGAAGTGGTCCGGTAGAAAGTGGACACCTCAGCACCTGCTTGTCCCACTATCTCTGCAAAAAGGAGAAATATACGGCTGTCAGTTGCTATAATTCAAAATTTGAATTGTTACCTTTTGAGAAGTCATTATGGTTAATGCTTTCTATTTAATTCTCATTGACAGCTGTGAGGAAATGGTTATAATACAAGGAATGTTTGTCTCTGTGATTTAACATAAATGCGGAAATCATTTGAACATTTAATTGACTTCGCAGTTATGAAAAATTATGACCGTTGAGGATATGCTTCGGAACATGAAGTTATGTTTAACTCCGAAGAGTGTTCTTTCACTTCGGTGATTGACATATGGTTGAAAATTGTTCATCAATGTACCGAAGTCTCTTTTTTTTTATATGAGTTTTTGATTTTACTTTTGACTGATGCAACATGTCGTTTAATTTTAACTTCCATGAATATTATGAAAAGATGATTTAACGAGTTAATGTTCAGGATCGTTCGAATCATGTTGGAAGTTCACTTTTCATTTTGAAATTTGTTTGATTCAATATCAGTCGTGAATGTATAAGTCTAATCACCCCATTACTAACTTGATTTCGCATTAGGAAATGTGTTTTGAGTTTTGCTTATGTGCTTCGAAATTTTCAAATATAATAAAGATAACATTCTTTGCATTTGAAATTTAAAGAAGTTTCCATTCATGAATTGAACATCAAAAGTGTTTCTGAAAGTTAGATTGATTTTTTTTTTTTTGAAGATTCATTTGAAAATTTTATTCCTTTTCATCAGTTGAAGTGTTTGGATACTTAGCTCTGATGACAAGCCTTTGAGCTTCGTACACCACTCCTACTTTATCATTTAAGACAGACTACTTGAAATGTTCATATTCTTCTACAAGGTACTCGACTATGTTATAGGAGCTCCTTGTACCGTTATTTAAAGCAGAAGAATAAGCCTTTGAATGCTGATTTTTCTTTTGCATTCCCTTGGTTATCTTTTGATTTTTGTTTGTCTTTGTTTTTTTGACAATTGTTTTCTATTTTTCTTTCTTGTTTTCTATTTTGATTTTTGCTTTTGTTTTCTATTATGAATTTTCTTATCCGAAGATATAGAACATCACCATTTGTTTTCTTTCTTTGGTGCTTTTTGTTTTTGTATTAAACACTCCTTATGAGTGAAAATCTTCATATAGTTCAATTTTGTACCATTTAATGAAAAGAGATATAAATTTACTTATCAAACAATGTTGGTTCTATTTTTGAGGACAACTTCGGAGCACTTGAATTATTCTGTGTAGTTTTGAGGCTACAAGATTGATTTGAGGTTGAAGCGAGTCAAGTTTCGAAGGGTGGTTAGAAATAGACATTATGTTAAGGTTATTGGAATCAAACAAGGCTTCAAATTGTAAAGTAGCCTTGACCTCACTTCGAAGTCTGTTTTCTTACCAATGTTTCAAGTCGATTCCCAAATACCTTTTAGTACAATAAGGTATGATTTCAGAATCTAAAATCAAAGTTTTGTCCTTTACTAGGTTAATTCATGAGAGAAAAGTTGAACTTTGTCATTGTGCATCAGAATTTTCTTTTTGTTTGGTAATAATTTTCTTGTTTTTGAATTTCCTTTGACTTAAACAACTCTTTATTTTTATACTTGAAACATGAAGTCAACAAATGTTTAAATAATTCTCAAATTTGGAGAGTTTATTGTGGAGAGAAGTTTAATCCGCAGACTTCCGAAGTGATATTTTACTTCAGAATACTGCTGTGAAGCAACAGGTGTTTCTGCTAATTTTTCTCCGATGACCTCTGAAGTCAAAATTGACTTCGGAGGTCTGCGGAGTTTATTCTTTTTGAAAATTTTCAGAACAGAGTAAGAGTGAACAAATCTGGAATTTATTGAAGAGTTGATCCATCTATCATTCCAAGTCCTCGAACGATTCTTGTGAATGCTTCTTCATTTAGAGCCTTTGTGAAGATATCTGCCAATGGTTCTGTAGTGTGAACAAAGTGCACCTCAATATTCCCCTCCTCAACATGACTTTTGATGAAGAGGTAGCGAAGAGCTATATGCTTCGTCTTGGAATGTTGAACTGGATTGTGGCATATACGAATTGCACTTTGAGAGTCACATAACAAAGGAATTCTTCTCATATTAATGGCATAGTCTTTCAATTGACTTTGAATCCAAATGATCTGCGAAGTGCATGCTGTAGCTGCTACATATTCAGCCTCTGCGGTGGAGATAGAGACACAAGTTTGTTTCTTGGATTGCCAGCTAATAAGTTTTCCATCTAAGAATTGACAACCCCCTGAAGTGCTCTTGCGATCAATAGAGCATCCACCAAGATCAGAGTCTGAGTATGCTTGAATGTAGAAACCAGAGTTTGCTGGATACCACAGACCATAAGCAGTAGTTCCATGAAGATATCGGAATATTGTCTTAACAGCAGCCAAGTGAGGTTCCCTTGGGTCAGCCTGAAATCTTGCACAATTGCAGACTGCAAACAAGATGTCAGGACGACTGGCTGTAAGATAGAGCAATGATCCAATCATGCTTCGGTATTGCTGTATGTCTGTCTTTGGTTTGTCCAATGATGGATTTAACCTTGTACCTGCAGGCAAAAGAACTTTTGCTTTGGAGCAGTTAGTCATTCCGAAGCGTTCAAGCAGACTCTTCGTATATTTTTGTTGATTGATGAATATCCCCTCCTTAGATTGTTTGATTTGTAAACCAAGAAAGAAGTTTATTTTTCCCATCATACTCATTTGAAATTTGCTTTTCATCAGTTTTTCAAAGTCTTTTGACAAATTGGGGTCAGTGGATCCAAAGATTATGTCATCCACATAAATTTGGACTAACATCAAGTGAGATCCAACTTTCTTTCTAAAAAGTGTTGGGTCCACTGATCCCTGTTTAAAGTTTGATTCTTTTAAAAATTTAGTCAAGGTCTCATACCAAGCTCTTGGAGCTTGTTTTAAACCATAGACTGCTTTGTCTAGCACATTGTTGAGAAATTTTGTGATGAAGTGTTGACATATCCGAAGTCCAACCCATGAAGAAAACCCCGAAGTGATCCCCGAAGTGAATAAACAGGAGAAGACACCGAAGTCTAAAGACTCCGAAGTGCAATGCATAGAGGATCCGAAGACTTGACAGTCTGTCATTTTGTCTTTTGTGTGCACGCGTATAGTACAATACGTGTTGCATGAATCTTGTATCCTATTGGCTAGTACACTGATACGATATTCTCTGTAATAGGTGTACTATTGGTATCTCTGATTCAGTATAAATATCAGTGATATCATACCGTGTCGAGAGGAGAGATTACGAGATTAACTTACGAGAATCGTATATCTTCAACATAGAAAATCCAATTGTAAAACCAAGTTCTAATCAAATCATTCGGCACATGTTATTCATATCTCATTGTTCAATTAACTTAGTTGCATTATCATTGTGTGATTGATTGTGTAATTGATTCAATATCTATATCTGCTCATCTATTCTCATATTTCAACACCCAACAATTGGTATCAGAGCAAGTCAGCTTAAAAACCTGTTGATAGAGTTCAAATTCGTTTGCTTCAGTTCTAAATCTGAATCGATTCTCAGATTTAGTCTTCCGCATCTGTTGTAAATCTCTACCACTCGTTTTACTGAAAAGATCCCGTTGAAATACTTCAAGATGACTGATTCCACAGCAACTTATGCTAATATGCTTAACTATGCCAACCTCATAGGTTCAGCAACAAAGGCCCCTGTTCTAGTAACTTTTTAGTACGATTATTGGGCTGGTCGAATGGAGGATTACCTTATAGGACTGGACAAAGATCTATGGAGGTCTGTGACTGATGGTCCCCACACAGACATTTCCGGTCGATTCGTTGTTCCTGACGGTGAAGAAGCTGTTGTTCTTAATGCTGCAGATATGAAAAAGCTTGAAAACGACGAGAGAGCCATGCGCGAACTGAGAAGTGGCTTAGGTCCTGATGTCAGTCACCACATTGCCGATGCAAAATCTGCTAAAGAGATGTGGGATAATCTTGAACTTCGTTTCGGAGGAGATAAAATTCTTCATACCAGCAAAGTTCAAGAAATCCTTGCAGACTTCGGGAACTTTAAGCAAGAAGAAAATGAGTCCTTAGAAGCCTGTTATGAACGTTTGAGCAACATGATTTACACACTCGATAAGTATGGGGAAACAAGAAGCCAACAAGAGATAAATATCAAATTTCTTTACAGTCTTCGTAAGGAATGGAGACCAATCATGCTTATGGTCAAATCCTATGAGAATATTGAGAAATACAAGCTGGCTGCTCTATACAATCTATTAAAATCACATGAACCCGATGTGGTAGGACGAAGGAGTGAAATTGCTAGTTCTGGACCACTAGCTCTCATGTCAAAAGAAGAAGAAGAATCAAGTGATGAAGATGTTGCTGCCTACATGGTAGATGATAATGGAGACACTGTTGCTCTCTATGCCGCCAACAATCGAAGATTCAAGAAACCATTCTTCAAAAATAACTCTGGAAAACCATTTGTGAAAAACTTTAACAAATCAAACTTCAACTCTAAGCCCAAACCTGAAATACTCACTTCAAAGGAAGATAACTTGAAACTGTCAACCCCGAAGCCATCTGAAAAATCGGCTTCGGAGTCATCCAAAGAAAAGTCTGAAGAAAAGAAAATCTCAGGAGATTCTGGCTATGATTGTAATTATTGTCATGGCAAGAATCATTTCGCAAAAGACTGCATGCTACGAAAGCAAAATGAAAAGAAACCACAAGTGAAGGATGAAGCCTACTACGCAAGAAAAATGGAGGAAGCTAGAGTAAGGACCAAAGACCTAGCCTTAATGGCTGCTGATGAACGACAAGGATCATATCAAGTTTGGTCTTCGGATTCAGATGATGACGAAGTGAGAAAGCCATCTCATAGTGCTTTCATGGCCTATGATGTTAATAAGAGCTTTCTACAAGACACTTCGGAGAAGTTGAATGAAGAGAAATGGTTGATGATTGAAGCAACTGCGGGTATTGGGTTTGAGACTTCGGAGGATCTGGATATAACTGCTACTGATACTCCGAAGACTTGCGATGAAGATTCCTCTGATGATGATGAGGAAGTGTGCTTGATGGCTAATGACAACCGGTTGACAATCCCAGAACAGGTATCAAAACTTCTTTCATCTATTAAAATTCCTACTTCTCAATCTGCTCCCATTATAAATGAAATAACTCGTGATTTTTCTGTCATGCATAAATTACTCATTGATTCAAAAAATAGGGAAATACTCAGTGATGTGCTTTCAGACATACATATTTTAAATACCCAAAATGATATCACTTATTTTTGGAATTCTGAGGATCAATATTGTTTTTGTAATGTCTTTTCATAAGTTTTAAATTTATAACAGGGAGATACCATGAATGAAAACAACACAACTAAGCAAGTGTACCTAATCGGTTGTAATATATCAATGGCAAGTCCGGGTCGAACCCAAGGGAATTAGTTAAAATTGAAGAAACTCAATTATCAATTAGTAATTTATAATAATAACAAAAGAGATAAAAGGGGGGGTTTTGTGTAATTGTGAAGAGATCGTATCATCAAATAAATAAAGAATTACAAGTAGATAAATGGTAACAAGGTTTGAAGTTAAGCCGAAAGGATAGTTTGAACAAATATGCTTTTTACTTAGAGGTGATTACTCCTTATAACAATATTCTGATTGATAATAATGTGCAATGGATATTAACAAGTTAAATATCGATTTCTAAGTTGATTAGATGTCTTGGTCCAACAATCCAATCTTATGATTAAGAAGTCTTATTAATCTCATTGGTCCTGTAAATTAATTACTCCAATTAATCATTCTATTTATTCATACTCTGCACGATTTATTTGTTTCTTTTGATATCAATGGTCATGAAAATCAAAATAAGATGTATAGTTTGGTCCACTAATACAATTAAAACAAATGCATATAAGATTCTTTCTTTGTAACTTAACCTAGGATTTGGTCAATCACTAGTCATAAATATATACATGAAATATATATATTATGATACAAATTAATTTAGCAAGAATGGTCATCTATACTAAATATAATTCAGTTATAAGTTTCAAAGATAGATTCTTAATATACATTAGTCGGTTAAATAAACATGCAAAGTAAATTATTAAACTTGCAATATCCGATTTTATATCAATCAAAACATAATTATAAGTTTCATCTATTCTAAGTAAAAGCACAATGGAATTACTCCATAATCAAAGACAAACAGCACACTGAATATATAAGTAAGCTAAACATAGTAAGCAAACCGAATATCCGAGCAATGGTGTTCTTGATCGTTCGTCGTGACTACCGCATGCAGAACTTCATTCCTTGATGAAGGGAGGTCGAGAGCAGGGAGATAGAGGGTGTTTCTCCAGGTAGAGAGTTTGTGATCTGAATTGTGTGTCTAAAACAACAAGATTAAGCCTCTATTTATAGTGTTACCCAGCGAGGATCGCGTCGCGATCCTATAGAGGATCGGGTCGCGATCGTGAGTTTAGTGCGCATCTCAGTTGGCCACTACCCCGACTCAGTGGACTGTAGTTGGTAGGTCGGGTCGCGATCCTCGAGGAGATCGGGTCGCGATCTCTGTAAGGTCGCGATTTTGAGCTTTTGTCGCGATCCTTTGGTCAGCAATCTGTCACGTATTCGTCAGACGATAGGGTCGCGATCCTCATGGAGATAGGGTCGCGATCTATGGTCTGTTTGACTGAATTCTTCGTTTATTCGTCCAAAATACGCTCTTTTTGGCTCTTCCTTTCCCGATAGATCTTTTACTCCATTTTCTTAATTCCAAGGCTTGAATCCAGCTCCTTCTTCTCAATCAAGCAATTTTTCGTGTGTTTTGGTTATTAAAATGATTAAATACCTTTTATCTTGAATTTAAACCAAAAAACACATATTTAAGCACTTGATATTGCCCGAAATATATGTATAAATGAGGCAATATCAAAATACCCTACACTTGAATTTTGCTTGTCCTCGAGCAAACTATAATTTAAAAACTAGCTAAGACAATTGATATCCAAACAACTTTCCCAATTGTTAACATTATTTACCTATGTTAAGAATAAGGTTGTAAGAATAAACATAGTAGATTATACCTAGTCTTATGTGCGTATTTCTATCCTCCCAAAATTTTACATAAAATCTATTTCTATTAATGACAAATATTTAGATTGAAAAATACTCATTTTTACATAACATTGAATACACCCTTAAAAATTCTTTTTATCTCAAGATCTTTTTGTCAAGTTTCCCAAAAACTATGCTGGACTAGGTTTATCAAGTTAAGTTATTTATTTTTATCGCACCTTTGAAACTCGTGACTTTCTATGGAACTCTTGATTACAAATTTTCAACTCACAACTGTACATAGTTTACTAATTCAAATTCCAAAGGCCACTAAGGAAATCCCATGACTTTCGATGACATCCGTGTAACGAGCTTTCGACAATATTATCCCAAACCAGTTGGTTTTAGGTAATAAGGAGTAGGAATGCCCGTGGGCCCCATTTTATGTCTACTTGCTCGAATGTCAAAGGCCACTGATTGAATTTCCTTCATGAGTCTCAATCTTATGGTGTAACGTTATTTGATTCTCGCTTTTCATTTCATTAATTTTCTTATTTGAAGTTCTTTTAACGAGGCTTATTTTCCTCGATTTAATCATAGCATTCGCGCGATTAGGGAAACTGACTCAACCTGTTTTGACAAATCCTGATTTTCAATGGGTCTATTTCGTTATTTATGCAAAACATTTTGTAATTATCATTCTAACTACTTGTCATTTACGGAATTAAATTTTATATGAAATAATGAAAAACTAGAAAATAAGAGCATAAAATTAAGTTTAACCTACAAATTTTATTTTCAAAACATTTTTCTTAACAATTACCTTTTTAGTGTTCAATTTTTGGAAAAGATGTTTAAGATAAAAGTTTGACTTGACTTAGTTAATAATTGCATTTTGACCTTTTTACCCTACACTTATTTTATACAATAATCTTATTGTATATATCTTTTTAAATCAAAGAGGAGTTTAATTGGAATGGACTCCCCTTGGGTAATGGGTCGTTTTGTTTTAAGGACAGATTCCACAGAAGAAGTTTGCTGAACTGAATACCAGCGTCTGTTTGAACCTATATTCTGTATCAATGCTCAGAGAAAATATTAACCACACCACAAAAACAAAACACTCCAATAAATAAAAACAAACACACCACACTAAAATAAAATAAAACAAATCCAAATGTATTTAAATACAAAAATAAAGTCAATCATCAATATCATCAAAAACTGAACCTGAGGTACGACCGCCATCACCGTAGTCCTGTAGGAAATCCGGTGGCTCAAACCATGTGGGTACAGGCGGAACATAAGTCGGGTATGGAATGGGGGGCTGGTAACCCTGACTCTCGTAGAACCCCTGCATGGTATGCGACACCCACTGATCATGAACCTGCCTCCGCAGTATGTCGCGCTCCATCCTCTGTGTATCGCGCTGTCTACTCAGCTCCATCCTACTGATCTACTGGGATAGGAAGCGTAGATCGATCTCCTGCTCTGGTATATCCTGCTATATCGGAGATCTCGGCCGGCGTCGACGGTGAGCACCGGGGGCTGGCTGCGGAATCGGCTGTGGCTGTGGCTCTGGCTCGGGCTGTGGCTCAGGCTGAGCGTCCATGTCTTCTTCCTGCTCAACCGGGTCCTCCTCTCGAATGCGATCGTCCTGATCGATCACTCTCATCTGATAAAGGTAACTCCTGTTCATATAACGAGGATCTGACCTGGTGAGTCCCCGTGCGTGTGGAGATGAGAAAACGTCGTATGACGCGGCCAGTCTGGATATAAGATGCCCTCCAGAGATGGGGCTATTCTTCTTCGCTCCTTTTGCCTTCCTAGAAAGGAAGACAGCCAGTGTATACGGAAGGTTGAGGCACACACCCTCAGATGTCAGGCACCATAGATAGAAAACATCGTCTACTGGTACCTTATCGCCTCCTTTACGGTGATTAACCGTAGAGGCGATGAGTCTGTGAAGCACACGGTGGACAGGGGAGCGTAGCATGCTCTCCACCGCGGTGTGTGAGTCGAAAGCCTCATTGGCCAGCGCGCCCCAAACATCTGCCAGGCGGAACTCTTCGGGCGGGATCCTATGGCAGGCCTCGAAGAAAGTGGAAAACATAGGCGAGGCGGTCTCCTCCCGGGTATACAGCCCTAGGCGTATCCCTAGCTCCATCACGCTGCACTCACGGCTAACTCCTCCCAGTCTGAAAGAGAGAGCCGTCCTATCCGATAAATCCCTGTACTGCTCGAACTGTACAGTGGATAGGAACTCCAGAGTGATCTCTCTGAATATTGGCTCCTCGAAGTGGAACAGTCTATCCCAGGCGTGGCATGTAAATCCAGTTGCAGCGTGGATTTTTGTTGTGAACGGTGCCAAACGGTGGTGCAGCCCGATCGTGGCCGCGTATTCCCAATCCAGACAGGGAGGCACATGAACGTCTTTCTTGTGAATCCTAGCCAGTTCTCCCAAATATCGTTGTCTCCTCGCATTGTTGATTGTTGTTGGAAATTGAAGCAATGCATGCGAGGGTAACTCCTCGGCTTGTGGGTTTTGATATCCTCTTCTTGCCATTTACCTGTGAAATAAGAAATAAAAAATAAATAGAAAAGAATTAGGTTGAAAAATAAACAAAATTTTCCCCTGATCAGAGATCGGGTCGCGATCCACTTGTGGGTCGGGTCGCGATCAGGGTTCAATCGGGATGGGCCGTCCGGATCCTGGTCGATGTCGGGTCGCGATCTTCATCCGGATCGGGTCGCGATCGTCGGATGGGTCGGGTTTTGGTTCGCGATCGTCGAACATAGGGACGAGATCATAGGGTCGCGACTAAGAATTTGGTCCGGTGACTTTCAATCGTAGGGTCGCGATCTTAGAACCCTATCCATGATCGGTTCGCGATCGATGAACATGTTCACGGGATATTCAACCGTAGGGTCGCGATGGTTGAAGATCATCAAGGATCAGGTCGCGATCCTTGACTATCCGACCTAATTTCTCCGATTTTACTCATTTTTCAAGCCAAAACTTAACTATCTAAGAGGGTTTTAACTAGTTTATTTAATTCTCGGTTAGATCTAACATCTAAATGGGCAAATCATTCAAAACCGAGAATCAATTTTAAAACCAAATTTTATTTCAATTTTTCACAAATATCTATCAATTCGTAATGTAAATCGAGAAGGAATCGAGGGTTTACATACCTTGCTTGATGATTACGGATCTAGAAAAACTGGAAAAATACTCGGTCGCGATTTACCGTGGGGATCGGGATGCGATTGTGGGGTAAAAATGAGACCAAGTGACCGGATGTGTTTTTATCCTTTGCACGTCGTCGGGTCGCGATCCACTACTAGATCGGGTCGCGATCCTTGAAATTTACGGGCTTGGGCTTTCTGGTTCGCTTGAGATCGCGCCCCTATGGGCCTCCGGATCGGGTCGCGATCCATGATCTGTGGCATTTTTCTTTTCCTGTTTTTCCGTTGATTATCTTTATTTTTGTGTTTTATTTTTATTATTTATTATTTATTTAACACACAACATAAAATTAAATTGTCTCTAAATTATTACAACCCAATCGAACAAAAATCAATGTCTTTTCTTCACACCGCTTTCCTTATCTGGGTCGAAAGCTCAGACCCGTACCCCTGCTTTTAAATTTTTTAAATGTTTGAGAGGGGTACATCCTCTCCTTCCTCACAACGGACTCCTTGTTCGTAGTGCTTCACCCGGTGTCCGTTAACCTTGAAGCTTACGTCGTTCTTGTCTATTAATTCAACAGTACCGTATGGAAATACAGTTTTCACTTTGTATGGCCATACCATCTTGACTTTAGTTTCCCTGGAAATAATTTTAATCTCGAGTTGTATAAAAGTACCTGATCTCCCGGTGCAATTTCCGTTTTCTTTTGCAATCGTGCGTCATGCCATTTCTTAGTGCGATTTTTGTAAATTAGGGAGTTCTCATATGCTTCGTTCCTTAACTCTTCTAATTCGTTTATCTACATTAAACGGTTAGAACGGATATTTGTTTCATCAAGATCACAGTTTTTCAACGCCCAGTATGCTTTATGTTCTATCTCCACAGGTAAATAACATGCTTTACCGTATATCAACCTATATGGTGTTGTACCAATAGGTGTTTTATAAGCTGTTCTGAAAGTCCATAAAGCATCATCGAGTTTATTAGACCATTCTTTCTTATTGGTACCAATTGATTTTTCCAGAATTCTTTTTATTGCTCTATTCGTGACTTCAGTTTGCCCACTGGTTTGTGGGTGATAAGGGGTTTCAAATCTGTGTTGAACTCCATATTTTTTAAGAGTTTTTTCAAGTTGTGCATTTGCAAAATGAGTCCCCCGGTCACTGATTAGAGCTTTTGGTAGACCAAATCGTGAAAACAATTTTTTTAGAAATTTCACTACAACTCGTGCGTCATTAGTGGGTAAAGCCTGGGCTTCAACCCATTTTGACATATAGTCGACAGCAACTAAAATGTATTTGTTTCCACATGAATTTGGGAATGGTCCCATAAAATCGATTCCCCAAATATCAAAGATTTCACAAACCTGTATACTTACCTGTGGCATTTCGTTCCTGGATGAGATGTTTCCTGATCGTTGGCATGAATCACATTCTTTCACATACCTCTTGGTGTCCTTGAAAATTGTTGGCCAATAAAATCCGGCTTCGAATATCTTTCTCGCTGTGTAATTTGCATTATGGTGTCCTCCAGCTGGTCCTTGATGACAATGTTCCAGTATATTCTGAATTTCTTTTCCATGAACACATCTTCTAATTATGTTGTCTGCATTGACTCGAAACAGATATGGATCGTCCCAGAAGTAATGTTTTACATCTGTGAAGAATTTCTTTTTCTGTTGATGTGTCATTCCCTTCAGAAGTACTCCTGCAACCAAATAATTAACTATGTCAGCGTACCAAGGAAGTTCTGCGTCTACATTCAATAGGTATTCATCAGGAAAATTATCGTTGATGTCTGTTTCCTTAAGCTGTTCCATCTTTGGGTTTTCTAGTCTGGACAAGTGGTCTGCTGCTACATTTTCCATTCCTGGTTTGTCTTTTATCTCTAGATCAAATTCTTGTAACAGGAGAATCCAACGTATGAGTCTTGGTTTTGCGTCCTGTTTTGAAAACAAATATTTTAAAGCAGAATGATCTGTAAAGACAGTTGTTTTAGACAAAATTAGGTATGGTCTGAATTTATCAAATGCATAGACCACTGCTAGTAATTCCTTTTCTGTTGTTGTATAATTTTCTTGAGCTGGATTGAGGGTTTTACTAGCATAAAAGATAGGTTGGAAATGTTTTTCCACCCTTTGTCCTAGAACTGCTCCAACTGCATAGTCGCTTGCATCTCACATCAATTCAAAAGGTAAATTCCAATTTGGTGCAATCAGAATTGGAGACGAGACCAATTTTTCTTTTAAAGTGTTAAAAGCATTTAAACAATCTGTTGAAAATTCAAATTTTGCTTCTTTTAACAGTAATTGAGTTAATGGTCTTGCTATTTTTGAAAAGTCCTTTATGAATCGACGGTAGAATCCTGCATGTCCGAGGAAACTTCTCACTCCCTTTACGTTTTTTACGTTTGTAGGAGGCGGCAATTTTGAGATAGTTTCCACCTTGGCCTTGTCCACTTCTATTCCTTGCTTTGATACCTTATGCCCAAGAACTATTCCTTCTTGAACCATGAAATTGCATTTCTCCCAATTCAACACCAAGTTAGTTTTCTCGCATCTTTCAAGCATTTTATCAAGACTGGTTAAACATTCATCAAAAGTATCTCCAAATACAGAAAAGTCATCCATAAATACCTCCATGAAATCCCCTACCATTTCGTGAAATATGGCAGTCATGCATCTCTGAAACGTTGCTGGTGCATTGCAGAGTCCAAATAGCATCCTTCGGTATGCGAAAGTTCCATAGGGACATGTAAAGGTGGTTTTCTCTTGATCAAGCGGATCGATTGGGATCTGAAAAAATCCTGAAAAACCATCTAAAAAGCAATAGTAAGTTTTTCCAGCAAGTCTTTCAAGCATTTGATCAATAAACGGTAATGGAAAGTGGTCTTTGCGAGTAGCATCATTTAATTTACGGTAGTCTATGCATACTCTCCATCCGGTTACTGTTCTTGTGGGAATTAATTCGTCTTTTTCATTTTTTAAGACGGTGATTCCTCCCTTTTTTGGCACAACATGAATGAGACTGACCCATGGACTGTCTGAGATGGGGTATATTATCCCTGAATCTAGCAATTTCACAACTTCTTTTCTTACAACTTCTTGCATTTTAGGATTTAAACGTCTCTGGGGTTGTATTTTCGGCTTGGTTTCATCTTCCATGAGAATTTTATGGGAACAGTATGAAGGGCTTATCCTCTTAATATCTGAGATTTTCCAGGCTATGTCACTCTTTCTTTTCTTGAGTACAGCTACCAGCTTCGTTTTTTCTGCAATTGACAAAAAAGCATTTATTATTACAGGTAATTGCATGCGTTCATCTAGATAAGCATATTCAAGATGAGGAGGTAAAGTATTGAGATTAGGAGTCTTTGGCTCTGAATCTTGATTCTCATCGGTTGTAGACGAATTACTAGGCACTCTTTCTTCTTCTAGTAATTTTTCTAGTTTCTCAATCTCCTCGTTGGCGTTAAATTCTTCTTGTTCCATAGGCATCATGATTTCTAGATTTCTTTTCTCCAGTTCCTGCAATTCATTCTCCAAAATGGTGTCAAAAGTATCAATGAAATACACCGCATCATCACATGTCTTTGAATGTTTCATGGATTGATCAATTCTGAATGTTATAGCATCAGTACCAACTCTAAGTGTGAGCTTCGATTCACGGATGTCCACTAAAGCTCTTGCTGTGCTTAAGAATGGTCTTCCCAGAATTATCGGCACCTGTTCATCCTCTTCCATGTCTAGAACAACAAAATCTGCAGGAAAAACAAATTTATCTACCTTTACCAACAAGTCCTCCACTATACCTCTTGGATATGTTATCGATTTGTTTGCTAAGTGGATCGCCATTCTTGTTGGTTTGGGTTCAGGCAAGTCAAGCTTAGAGTAAAATGAATATGGCATGAGGTCGATGCTTGCACCTGAATCTGCTAAAGCATGACTAAAAGTTAAATTACCAAACTGGCATGGTAATGTTCAACTTCCTGGGTCAGTCATCTTTTTAGGTAGTTTATTTAACATTGCTGCTGAGCATTGTTCATTTAGAATCACATTGGATGCTTCTTCAAGTTTCTTTCGATTTGTAAGAAGATCCTTTAAAAACTTTGCATATTTAGGCATCTGTGCAACTGCCTCAACAAAAGGTATATTAATATGCAATGATTTAATGTGTTCTAAAAATTTCTTGTACTCTTCTTCTTGTTTTTCCTCTTTTAGACGCTGTGGGTATGGAACTGGTGGTTTATAACTTTTTACGGGTGTTGGCGGTGGTCTTTCTTCAGTTTCTTCTTCATTCTTTTCCGGTAGTTTCTCAGATTCCTGTGTTTTAGACGAAGAGTTAGTGTTTATGGGAATTGACGGTTCTAAAATCTTACCGCTTCTGGTTGAAATTGCCTTGACATGTGCATTCGGATTTTGTTCTGTGTTGCTCGGCAATCTACCAGGGAATCTTTCGTGCAAAACTCGTGAAATCTGACCAACTTGAGTTTCAATATTTAATATTGAAGCTTGTTGATTTCGGAGTGCAGATTCCGTAGTTACTCCCATCTTCTTAACTAGTTCTTCAGTTGATCTGTGTCTTTTATCTGAGGCTTCTGCAAATCTGGCCATCATTTCTTCAAAACTTGGCTTCTTCTCTGATTGACTTTGTGGATCAAAGGATGGTTCTCTTTGGTAATATCCTTGCCCGTTTTGCTTGTACCTCTCTGCTTGATCTTTTTTATACTCTTCATAAGGCTTCCAGTTGTTGTTGCGTGGCCTTCTTTCGTCAAATCTATCTCCGGATGAATAGCAAACACTTTCTTTTCTTTTCCCATCTTCATCTAGTGGACAATCTTTTGCAAGATGTGGTCCACTACAGTTATCACAGCCGACCTGTATGGCATGGATTGTTTGGTTTACCTTTTTCATGTCTCGCCCCAAAGCGTCTAGTTTGGCATTAAGGGCTGCTAATCCATCGGCTTGATCATCTGATGGCTTTTTTCTCAGGGAAGAGTCTCTTGAAGAGTGCCACTGATGCGAGTGTTGGGCTAATTCTTCGATTAATGCATATCCGTCTGCTGGCGTTTTCTTTGGAATTGGACCCTGCGAATCAACCATTTGACGAGTAGTTACATTAATTCCGTTATAAAACGTTTGCACAACTTGATGTGGATTAAGATCATGTTGTGGGCAATTTTGGAGCATTTCTTTATAGCGGTCCCATGCATCATAAAGTGTTTCATCATCCATCTGTTGAAAATTTTGGATTTTTGCTTTCATTTTAGCAATTTTAGAAGGTGGGCTAAACTGTTTAATAAATTTTGTTTTTAGTTCTTCCCAAGTTTTTATGGTTCTTGGGGGTTCATCTTTCAACCATCTCTTTGCTGCTCCCTGGAGTGTTATTGGAAATACTCGTAACATGGCAGCATCTTTAGTTACTCCAGGTATATGAAAGTAATCGGCTATTGCCAGGACGGATTCCACATGCTGGTTGGCATCTTCAGCATCTTTTCCTGTGAACAAGGTTTCCCTTAGAAGATCTAGAAATTGGCCTTTTATTTCAAAATGCGTCCCATCTGGAATCGTGGGACGAACTAGTCCTTGGCCAGTTTCTTCTTGTGTGCGACTTGCATATTCTTCCAAAGAAATATTTGCAATGTCTGCCATTAATTTTGCGTGCCTTCGTCTTCTGCGAAATTCTCGTTCCGGTTCTTGAAACTGTGGAGTCAAAGGAGAATTTGAACTCCTGGTCATACACTATATGAGGAACAGAATGGTGAGATCTAGAATAAATTATAAATAAATAAAATTAATAAATGAATTCTTTTACTTTAAACCGTATTCCCCGGCAACGGCGCCAAAAACTTGATGTGTTCTCAGACATACATATTTTAAATACCCAAAATGATATCACTTATTTTTGGAATTATGAGGATCAATATTGTTTTTGTAATGTCTTTTCATAAGTTTTAAATTTATAACAGGGAGATACCATGAATGAAAACAACACAACTAGGCAAGTGTACCTAATCGGTTGTAATATATCAATGGCAAGTCCGGGTCGAACCCAAGGGAATTAGTTAAAATTGAAGAAACTCAATTATCAATTAGTAATTTATAATAATAACAAAAGAGATAAAAGGGGGGGGGGGGGGGTTTGTGTAATTGTGAAGAGATCGTATCATCAAATAAATAAAGAATTACAAGTAGATAAATGGTAACAAGGTTTGAAGTTAAGCCGAAAGGATAGTTTGAACAAATATGCTTTTTACTTAGAGGTGATTACTCCTTATAACAATATTCTGATTGATAATAATGTGCAATGGATATTAACAAGTTAAATACCGATTTCTAAGTTGATTAGATGTCTTGGTCCAACAATCCAATCTTATGATTAAGAAGTGTTATTAATCTCATTGGTCCTGTAAATTAATTACTCCAATTAATCATTCTACTTATTCATACTCTGCACGATTTATTTGTTTCTTTTGATATCAATGGTCATGAAAATCAAAATAAGATGTATAGTTTGGTCCACTAATACAATTAAAACAAATGCATATAAGATTCTTTCTTTGTAACTTAACCTAGGAGTTGGTCAATCACTAGTCATAAATATATACATGAAATATATATATTATGATACAAATTAATTTAGCAAGAATGGTCATCTATACTAAATATAATTCAGTTATAAGTTTCAAAGATAGATTCTTAATATACATTAGTCGGTTAAATAAACATGCAAAGTAAATTATTAAACTTGCAATATCCGATTTTATATCAATCAAAACATAATTATAAGTTTCATCTATTTTAAGTAAAAGCACAATGGAATTACTCCATAATCAAAGACAAACAGCACATTGAATATATAAGTAAGCTAAACATAGTAAGCAAACCGAATATCCGAGCAATGGTGTTCTTGATCGTTCGTCGTGACTACCGCATGCAGAACTTCATTCCTTGATGAAGGGAGGTCGAGAGCAGGGAGATAGAGGGTGTTTCTCCAGGTAGAGAGTTTGTGATCTGAATTGTGTGTCTAAAACAACAAGATTAAGCCTCTATTTATAGTGTTACCCAGCGAGGACCGCGTCGCGATCCTATAGAGGATCGGGTCGCGATCGTGAGTTTAGTGCGCATCTCAGTTGGCCACTACCCCGACTCAGTGGACTGTAGTTGGTAGGTCGGGTCGCGATCCTCGAGGAGATCGGGTCGCGATCTCTGTAAGGTCGCGATTTTGAGCTTTTGTCGCGATCCTTTGGTCAGCAATCTGTCACGTATTCGTCAGACGATAGGGTCGCGATCCTCATGGAGATAGGGTCGCGATCTATGGTCTGTTTGACTTAATTCTTCGTTTATTCATCCAGAATACGCTCTTTTTGGCTCTTCCTTTCCCGATAGATCTTTTACTCCATTTTCTTCATTCCAAGGCTTGAATTCAGCTCCTTCTTCTCAATCAAGCAATTTTTTCTGTGTTTTGGTTATTAAAATGATTAAATACCTTTTATCTTGAATTTAAACCAAAAAACACATATTTAAGCACTTGATATTGCCCGAAATATATGTATAAATGAGGCAATATCACTCAGTGAACAGGAGCTTCTAAGCTTAAGGGGGAGAGTAGAGAACCTGAAGCTAGCATTAGAGAAATCTAATCTTAGAATCTCCTTGTTAGAAGAAAATAGAGAAAAATTTTTAAACAATCATGATGTAATCTTAAGACAGAGAAACATATTTTGTGAAACAGCCAAACGACTATATGCTCATATTATAAGAATTTATCATTCAGCCGATGTTTGTAATGTCCAGCATAGACAACTATTGCCTTTTATTGAGTTTAAATTAAAAGAAGTCGATAGTATATCTTATGAATGCGAATCTATAGTATCAGGCTCCGAAGTTACTAATCCATCATATAAACATGGCCTGATATCTGTGGAAAAACATTGCCTCAAGAAATTCCAATCCTGAATAAGCCTGTACCTCAAATTGAAACAAATGAAAAAGGAATTGTCAATGACTTGTATGAAAAGGATTCTGAAAGTGACTCGGACATGGAGGAGATTGATTGTTCCTCTTTGATTTTGTTAAAGTCATCCTCCATATCCGAATCGACCTCCGAAGACATCTCACAAAGGTCTTCGGTGGACAAAGGAAAAACAAAAATGAGTTGTGAATCAAAAATTCTTGAAACCAAAGAAACTTCAAATTTTAAACTTCAAATCACTGATGAATCTGTCTCTTACGATCAATATCTCAAGGATAATTCAAAAAGGCTAGTCCATTTGGCATGTATCTATCCCAAGGTTTCTTACTTCAAAAACTCAATCTTTGTAAAACCCGGAGGATTATCCTTAATTGATAATGAATTGCAAAAACTTCTTGAAAAGGATAACTCCACAGTTACAAATGAAGGATTTTTCTCATCATCCAAAATGGTTGAGAATGAAATAAATGAGAAAATGGAAGTAAAAGTAAATATAAGAAAACAAGAACTATACGGCCACAACGTATATAATCGTCTTTGTTTTGAAAAGGAGAAAGTGCCTGAAAATTTGTCACACTTGCTAATCCTCAAAAATGACGATCACATTTACGTTAATCGAAACTACAAACAAATTCAAGTTGTGGAAAAACCCACAGTTCCGAAGATGGATGTATTGGAATTAATGGAATCTTGTGAAAGTGTTCCTTTTTCACTTAATCCTAAAAATGAAATTTCAAAATCAGAAGTTTCATATTTCAAAACTTTGACACAAAAACCCCAAATTTTGAAAAGACCACAAGTTCTACAAAAACCAAAATCAGCAGTGGTGATTTCAAAACCAACTCAAAAACTCACTGTTGAAGACTCGAAATCCAAGAAAACCCTAAATCTTGTGAAAAGAAAAACTTCTCTTAGAAATTTGAAACAAAATGAAGCAATTGCTTCCACTTCTGGTACAAAACCTGTTTGCACAAAAATCTCAGAAGTTAAAAGTCAAAATGAAAAACCGTCTTTTACACCAACAAAACCTAACTTTCCAAATCCTAAATTTCAAAAACCGACGAAGAAAACATTTTCAAAAGGAAACAATCTGATAGATACATTCCACAAATGGCTGGACAACAATTTGGAAATGTTCAAGGATAAGGATCTCTCATTAAATGACTTCAAATTGGCATACGAAGAGTATCTTTGTACCTCTACGTCGTGCAGTTCAATTTCAACAAAGTCAAAAATAGATAAACCAAAACGACATTGGAAAAGAAATGATCTCAAAGAAAACCTGACTGCTAAAACAAAGACCTCAAAATCTTCAAACTCCTCAAAATCAAAAATTACCATTCAAAAATGGGTTCCGAAGTCTGTCACTCTGTCAGTCACTTCGGACTCATTGATTTCAAATACAAATTCCTCTGAATCCTGCTCAAACATTTCAGAATCATGTTCACTGCATGAGGCTTATGACAATTTGATTAATTTAAATGCAAATGAAATCTCTGAAGAGGCCATAGAAAAATGGATTCAAGAATCCTTTTGTTGAGTCATTAATGAAGATTGAGTCAAATATGCTAATCGGATCTGTTGCCTGATTTGTAGCCTATTCTTTAGCTATCGGTTATGGAATGGGTCTGTCATTCCATACTTAGTTTTTGTTTATATAGCTTATTCGTGACCCTGTTAGGGTTAACTTTTGTAATCTCTTTACGGCGCTCATACAGAATAGTTCTCATTGAATTGTTCTTGAGTTGCATTGTTAATCATTCAACATCAGTTCTTCATATCGTCTGCTTTTGATCTAGTTTATTTACATTATTCCGCATTTTTGAATCACGATCCAACTCTTGCATTTCAACAATTGGTATCAGAGCGGGAGTTAGTGTTATTCTCAGATCTGTTTTTGATTATCTTCATCGTTACAATCGATCTTAGATATCAAATTTTAATCTTTTACGTTCAACTCTTCCTTTTGATTTCTACCTACACTTCTGATTCATTCAAAATAAACGTATCAATGGCTTTTGACGACTCACATACTCAGTCTTTTAATCTTTCAAGCAGTATTGGATCCACTACCAGGACTCCAATTCTATTCACTCAAGAGTATGAAGTCTGGGCGTTACACTTTGAAGATTATGTTCTTGGCATTGAAGAACATGGTGCAACGATCTGGCAAGCTATTACTGAAGAAACCCATGTCCACACAGACACAAGAAGGGTTATTAAAACCCTAAAGGAGTACAACAACTTGCTTGTCTCTCACACAAACATTCCTCAAGACGAAAAAGATAAACTGATGTGCAACATTAAAGCATTTAGAATTATCAGGTTTGCTCTTCAAGCAGATACTCTTCGTCTAGTTAGTTCATGCCAAACAGCTAAAGAGATCTGGGATCGACTTAAAGAATTATATTCTGGAGATGCTGACCTTGAGCACTCTATTCAGACCACTCTTCTTTCCGATTTCGGATCTTTTGTACAAGGTTCGGAAGAAACTCTGACCCAGACCTTTAATCGATATAATCATCTTCTAAGTCGATTATTAAAATACAATCTGGCTCGAACTGTCATTGAGCAAAAGGTCACCTTTCTTGATGGTCTTCGTTCTGAATGGAAGGCTATTGTTTCAACAATAAAAGCCCATGAACAGTTCAAAACTTACACTCTGGCTAAGGTTGTGGGAATTCTGAAATCCCATGAAAAGGAAATCATTTCGGAAGCCAAAGCAACTACCAGTCTTGGCTCCCTTGCACTGGTCGCTGCTGGAAAGAAAACGGCCGAAATTGATTCCGAATCCGACTTTTCCGATGACGATTTGACCAGAGAAGACAAAGCTTTGATGGTATCAAATCCCAAGAAGTTCTTCAAGAAAAACTTCTCCAAATTCAAAAACCGGAATCGACAAGGAGGCTTCCATGCTGAAAAGACTGTGGAAGAAAGTCAGAAAAAGAAGAATGATGAAGAGAAGAAACTAGCAGGCGACTCAGGATACGATTGTCATTACTGTAACGGCAAGAATCACTTTGTGAAAGACTGTTTGCTCCGAAAACAAGCTGAGAAGAAGGAGCAGGTGAAAGATGAAGCTTATTATGCAAAGAAGATTGCAGAGCTGAAAAAGAACGATGCTTCATCTACCAAGGCAGCTTTCGTGGTGAAAGAAGACAGCGAATTTGGCGCCGTTGAAATCTGGTCAACGGATTCGGAAGATGAGGAGGTAAGGAATCCAACACATGGTCGATGTCTGATGGTGAAAGCTGATCATTCCGAAAGCAAAGGTTATTCTACCGATGGATGTCCTGCCTCAGCAAACTGCTTTGCTGCAAAGCCTATATATGAACAAGTTGAAGAATGTGAGGCTGTGGTCAAAAAGGTACGCTCTATCCTTAAATCTTTAAATATTTGCTCTTCTAGTTATGATGTAGAATTAGATGAACTTAGATTTACTGTTTCCAGTTTGAGTGATAGCTTGAAAAGAACACGTCTAAGTAATTCTAACCTAAATGATCAATTGAGCAGGATATCGAATAAGAATGAGGAGAGACGTATGAGAATCGAGGCGTTGGATAGTGAGTTAGTTAAAGCACGAGATGATATTATTTATGTCAAACGAGATAATTTAGTTCTTGTCAAACAGAGAAACATTTTTTGTTTAATTGCTAAACGTCTTTACAATAATATTACTCAATTACATCTTGATTGTGACATAGGCAGGGGTTTACACAAAATGATTTTGCCCTTTCTTGAGTTGAAAGAGGATGAAATCGATGCAGAATGTCATAGGTGTGAAACCATTGTTTCATCTGATGAGGTTTCGGAAGCTTATCGAATTGGACTTGATAAAATTGAAAGCTATATACAGTCCAAAGAACATAAAAGTATGGTCAAAGAATATTTTTCAGAAAATGATCACGAGGAAATTAAAACAGCAACTCTAAAGAATTTTCATTCACTATGCTCTAAACTAAATTCCGATAATATTCTTATTAATGAGAATATTTCTGACTTTGATGAAAGCGATATGAGTGAAATATCTGTTGAGGATGAAATTGATTGTTCGGAATTCGTATCAAACTCTACTGAAATTAAGAAAAATCTCATTTCTGAAAATTCAGTTACTTTTGCGAGAATTGTTGAAAGTAAAAAATCACACACTTTAACCGAACAAGCTACTGTTTTTCCAAAAATTCAAACTGTACCAAATCAAGTTTTTGTTAAACCAGGCTTAAATACAAAAGATGTAACTGAACTCAAAGTCCTAGTCGATAACGATAATTCCGATGTTTGTGATTCTTTCTTTTGGTCGGAACCAATTGACAACTCAGATGAGACTAAAGGTCTTTCCGAAATGACCTCGTGGAAGTCTCGTGGCAATTATATTTCTGGTTCATTGAACTGTAAAAATCCTGTTTCTCAAAATGGCTCATGGGGTGCAAAGAACTTGAAACCTATTTCTCCGAACTCTAAAACGAATACTTTCAAATCTGACTCCAATCACGGCTCAACATCCTGTGTTCATAAGTCTCCTGAAGAGCTGATTGCCAAAAGGAAACAAATGAATGCCAGGTATAAAAAGAATCTGAAAGAGAGAAAACAGTTCTGGAGAAACAAAAATAACTCAAACCCAACCCAGAAAGCCAACCCAATTCCTAGTCGGAAAGTTGAGCCCACTCCAAAACCAAAACCAGTACCTAAACCATCTGTCTCAACAACAACAACAAAGACTCCTACACGTGTTCCCAGTTCAATGGATTCAAAAGGGAAGGGAAAACTCTATCCTGAAACCACTCAGGATCTTAAAATCCACAAGATTCATCCAACTGTTACTTCCAAAACAAAACCCTCTCTTCAATCAGTTAAAAATCAAAATTCTTTTTCTAGCTCTCACACTCAGAAAACTCATTATTATCAAGTTTCGAACACAGTTACTCCTAAGAAATCTCGTTTTGCTAAACAACAATGGCAACCCACAAAAATAAAAGTGTTCCGAATTGAAAATAAGAAAAATGTACCATCTGTGAGAAAATCTTTTTGGGTTGAAAAATCGTGCACTTTTCCTATCGCAAGAAAATTCTCACAAGGGCCCACACTGGTTTGGGTTCCTAAATCTCTCTAACTTGTGCAGGTTCTACGTGACGAACAGTATGATCCGGAATGGTACATTGACAGCGGCTGTTCACGTCATATGACTGGAAGGAAGGAGGAATTAAGAGAATATCGCTCACTGACAAATGGAGGAAAAGTCAGTTATGGGAACAATGCAACAGGCAACATCAAAGGCTATGGCATGATCACAAATGGTGAAATTTCGATACGCAAAGTGGCATATGTGGAAGGACTTCAGCACAACTTGATCAGTGTCTCACAACTGGTTGTCGGAACTGGTCTTAAAGTCTCATTTGATGAAGAAGGTTCCGAACTGATTGAGAAAGAATCCAAAAAGATTATATTGAAGTCAAAGAGAAAAGGAGAATTGTTTCCCTTGGATATGAGACCTATTCAAGGAAAACCTGCTATTTGCCTACTCACTAAAGCTACGAATGATGATAGTTGGCTCTGGCACAGGCGGTTGTCTCACATGAACTTTCGTGATATTAATAAACTGGTACTTGGTGATCTTGTGCGTGGATTACCGCTACTCACGTACGACAAAGACCGACTCTGTGACGCATGCGAGCTAGGAAAACAAATTCGGAAGAGCCACTCTACAATCATCAACACAAAGATCATCGAACCTCTGGAACTCTTGCATATTGATCTTTGTGGTCCATCTGCCATCGAAAGCGTCGCTCATAACAAATACATTCTGGTTGTGGTGGATGACTTCTCTCGTTTCACATGGGTGTTCTTCCTCAAGCAAAAATCTGAAGCGGCAATCAACATGATTAACTTTATCAAGCAGATCGAAATCCTTCTCCGAAAACAAGTTCGAATGATACGAAGTGATAATGGGACAGAATTCAAAAATAAAGTTCTAGATGATTTTCTCGTCAATAAAGGAATCACGCATAACTTCTCTGCCCCTTACACTCCTCAACAAAATGGAGTTGTAGAAAGACGGAATCGTTCTTTGTGTGAAGCTGCTCGAACCATGCTCTCTTTCGCAAAACTTCCTTTATATTTCTGGGCCGACGCCATCGCAACTGCTTGTTACACTCAGAACCGATCGAACATTACGAAACGATTCAATCTCACTCCCTATGAGATTCTCAACAAGAGAAAACCGAATGTGAAGTTCTTTCATGTTTTTGGATCCAAGTGCTTCATTTTTAACTCGAAAGAAAAACGAGTTAAATGGGACGAAAAAGTTGATGAAGGCATTTTTCTGGGCTACTCTCTTACCTCAAAAGCCTATCGTGTTCTGAACAAACGATCTCGAAAGATTGAAGAAACATACTACATCACCTTTGATGATAGATACAATTCCAGAGCAAAGCACGTTAGTATCAAGTCTGAAGAAATCTTTCCTGAATCCAATACGTCTACAATTCCTCTTCTGGATCTATATGAGGAATTTCTGAATTTGTTTGATGACCAAGAAATCGCAAAAACGTCAGAAGCACATGCAAAAGATAACCAAGGCGATGAATTGTTGAAGCTTATAGAAAATACAGTTAGTGAAAACGAATCTCCACAAGAACACTCCTCTGATGTTCCGATTCCGAACAATGCTCCAACTCCCATTACTGATGCACCAATCCAGGGGGAGAGTTCATCAACTATTCAAAGGGAGCATATGACTCTTGAGTCCGAATCAACCACTCTCCCAGTTGAACAAGATCATCCTAATGATAGAAACGATGCAACCTTCCAGGGGGAGAATGACCTTGAAAATAATGACCTTGACACACAGTCAGAGGTACATTCGGAAGCAGAAGAAATCATTTCAGAAATTAATCCTGAATATGATCTAAATTATCCTCCAATGATAAAATGGACAAGAGATCATCCAAAATCTCAAATCATCGGAACGACTTCTGCTGGTGTTCTTACTCGAGCTCAAGCTAAAGAAAAGCAAGCCGCATTATTTTCTAAAGTGGAATTTTGCATGTTTCATTCATTTATCTCCAAGGTTGAACCTAAAACAGTTAAAATAGCACTTGATCACGCTGACTGGGTTCAAGCAATGCAAGATGAGTTAAACGAATTTGAACGCAACAGGGTGTGGCGATTGGTTCCGACACCGAAAAACGCATCCGTTCTCGGAATGAAATGGGTCTTTCGAAACAAGTTGGACAAAGAAGGGAATGTCATACGAAACAAAGCAAGACTGGTTGTCAAAGGGTACTGTCAGGAAGAAGGAATTGATTATGAAGAAACTTTTGCACCAGTAGCCAGACTTGAATCCGTTCGGATTTTTCTTGCTTATGCAGCACATAAAGGGTTCGAGGTCTATCAGATGGATGTCAAGTGTGCTTTTCTGAATGGAGAATTAGAAGAGACAGTCTATGTTGAACAACCACCAGGCTTTGTGAGCAGTAAACATCCTGATCATTGCTACGTATTAGACAAAGCTGTTTACGGCCTGAAACAAGCTCCAAGAGCTTGGTATGAAACTTTAACTAGGTTCCTTAAGCAATCCAAATTCAAGCAAGGATCTGTCGACCCAACTTTCTTTCGCAAAAAGGAAGGAGGTCACCTGATGATTGTTCAAATTTATGTTGATGACATCATTTTCGGATCTACTCACCCAAGCCTAACAGCTGAATTCCGAAAACTGATGGAGACAAAATTTGAAATGAGCTCTATGGGCAAAATCAATTTCTTTCTAGGTCTCAACATCAAACAAAGCTCAGAAGGCATATTCATCAATCAGGAAGCTTATACCAAGTCTCTCTTAGAGAAATTCGGAATGAAGGGAGATTCTAAAGTCAAAGTTCCGATGGCTTTCGGAACAAAACTCACTCCTTCACTAGACAAACCTGCAGCAGATATCACTCTTTATCGTCAAATGATAGGTTCACTTCTCTATCTCACTTCAAGCAGACCTGACATTATGTTTGCGGTTTGTTACTGCGCAAGATTTCAGGCAAATCCTAGAGAGCCACACCACAATGCTGTGAAGAATATATTCCGATATCTCAAAAGATCAACCTCTCTTGGGCTATGGTATCCTTCAGGATCTGGTTTCTTTGTTCAAGCATTTTCTGATGCTGATCTTGGTGGTTGTGGATTAGATCGCAAAAGCACTTCAGGAGGATGTCAACTTCTTGATGGCAAACTCGTAAGCTGGCAATCAAGGAAACAAACTTGCGTATCACTCTCAACAGCTGAAGCTGAATACATTGCTGCCGCTTCATGTACCTCTCAGATAATCTGGATTCAAAATCAACTGAGAGATTATGGAGTTAATATGAAACGTATTCCTCTTTACTGTGATTCCGAAAGTGCAATTCGGATCTGTCACAATCCAGTGCAACACTCAAAGACTAAACACATTGCACTCAGATATCACTTTATCAAAGATCATGTTGAAGACGGAAACATCGAAGTTCATTTCGTTCGCTCAAATGATCAACTTGCAGACATCTTCACAAAGGCCCTCCCTGAACTAGCATTCAACAGGATTCTTCATGGTCTCGGAATGATGGAAGCTGAATCCGTTCCGATTTCTAACTAAAATTCCGATTGGTTCCGAATTTCGGAATGTCTCGGAATCAGAATTTGGATAACAATGATTCGGAATGCATGTATCCTTTCTGAAATTATGTTTTTTTTTATTTCTTTCAATTTTTTTTGTTTTGTTTTATTCTATTTAATTTTCTTTCTTTCTCTTATTTTATTTTTATCAAAATATCAAAACCATTTTTATCTCATGTCTTTTGTTTTATATATACTTCAAAATATCAAAAAAAAAAAAAAAAAAAAAAAAAAATTTTGTTGTTTATTTTGTTCATTTTATTATCTGTTATTTTCATTTTCTTTTATATATCCATGCGAATGCAGATAAAGAAATCAATCAGAAATCAGAAATCAACAGAAAACAAAATTTTATTTCAGCTACGGGAACAAAGGTTGTTACATCAAAAGCCAATATAAAAACAACTTCAACCTATAGTTTGTAATAATGCCACATGGGGGGATCACCGGGATGGAAAGCTTGGTAGAGGCGCAGCTCACTCTCGTCAACAAAAAGGCGACTTCCATCAGCCAGTCCCACATGGAACTGGTTGTGGGGAGTGGTCCGCATGATCACCGCCGGCCACCACCCCCTCCTGTGCCAGACCTCAACGAGGTCAAACTGTTTAAACTCCACCAAAATTCTTGGTGGGACAGGCTGCAGAAAGGGATGGCCTGTTTGAACGGTCAGTGGTCCACCAACCTCGCCATTGTTGAGAGTGGTCATCCTCACCTCATATTGGTGATTCCAAACTCTCGTGACAACCCCGCCATAGATGCCACCTGAGTAGTCGCCTTCTTGCATCTTGACCTCAACTTTGTCAAAACGGTTGTAGGGACGACGCGCCATGTGATATCTCTTTTGATGGTATTTTTTTTGGGGTGTGGGTGTTTTCTACTAACAATGGTTCCTTTTTATAGGCAGATATGACACCGGTTAAGCTTCCAATTGTGGATATTTAATTATTTTTTTAAAGTAATGATGCAGCCTGCTGTCATTATTAAGTGTCATAAAAGCAGCGACGGCCGATTAGTAACTGATTGGACATTTTCCTTCCTTTTCGCCAAGCATTAAATGTTTTCTCATGATGGACACGTCCTTGTCAGCATTCTTCAGCGAGAATATTTGTTTTGTAACTATTTTGAATTGATGGGTTTCTTCTTATCCTATTTTCTAAGTACCAAAAACGAATATCCATGATTATTGAAATCTAAACCAATTTCAATATATGATTTCGGAAATTCTAGTCAAAGATCGCAACTCATTTTTACCATGGGGCGCTGTGAGACTCATCAACCTCTCTTGCCCTTTCTATTATTTCTCCATATTAATTACACTCCCATATAACTGTAACCCTTATGAAGGTATTCCGCATTACCACTGAATACTGATGGTTACACAAATTCTGTGTTTATGATTTCGGAATTGTTTTTACCATCATTCCGAATGAAACCCAAAAATCCGAACCCACTAAGGAATTGACGAAAACTTAAAAAGGGAATCTCTATCTTTCACTTTTGCGTGGTCTTTATGAAATCTACTCAAACCAAGTAATTTCTATCCAATAAGATCCAGTTTTTTTTTTTTTTGAGATTTCCTAGCCTTTCCCAAGTCAGACAAAATCATCTTAACCGTTACTTGTTTTCATGACTACCCTGGTCAGACAAGTACTATCTTCCGATTTCGACCATTTTTCCCGTTTTCGGAATCCGAGAGACAGTTTAACCCAATGAGCCATCATTTTAAAAGACAACTTTCAATGATTCTTCACAATCACTTGATCGTAATTCAACGGGAAACCACTCAACCACTTTTGAATCTCTATTGATTTCAAAGGAAGCGATCATTGCCCGGGATCACTCAGTTTTATGTCATTTCGACATCACAGACTACCAAATAAATCTTGATTTTTTTTCTTTTTCTTTGACACACTCTTGCACGAAAATCATTCGTTAATTTTTTTTCTAACTCTGGTTGATTTACTTTTCCTAAGGATTCTATCGATGAACTGGCAATTTTTTTTTTTTTTTCAGTTCTTCAAAAAAAAAAAAAAAAAAAAAAAAAAAAAAAAAAACGGTTACAACGTCATCTATGCAGGAGCTACTTTATCGCTATTCACGCGCCTGCAATGCGACTTTTTGGGGGTTACTCATAATGATACGGCGTGATTCTTGGGAAACGTAATCGGCTGAAGCGGGGTTTCCTTTTCCAAATCTCCTCAAAGGATATTTAAAAGGTATTTGGCTCATTCTTCACGTTTCTCCGCTCTTCATCCCTCACGCATAGACCTCTTCATCTTCAAAACCCTCTTTCTCTCCCGTACATTCAAGAACTCTCAAATGGCTGGCTCATCCTCAGCAAATGAAAATACTTCCTCTTCTCTAATGTTGAAGATCAAACAAAATCAGAACATGATTATTGATCTTCACTCATCGAAGTATAATGAAGTTCTTCAGCCGATGATTGAATGTCTCAAATTCTCGAGGATTAGCAAAGCCCTAACTGCTTCAGAGGAGGTTCCAATCATGTATCTCTCATCTGCATACTCCTCTGCATTCTACAACAAGGCTGACGATGTTGTTACGTTTGAGGTTGGTTCAATCAAGACACGCATTTCCAAGTCTCGATTTGGGAAATTGCTAGGGTTTGCTGATCAAACCGACCTTATTGACCCTGAATCCCTTTCGCCTTCTACTCTTCCACGGTTGTTCTATCAACTAGGCTACAAAGGTGATATCACACAACTATCGAAGTTCACAAAGAAGAGCCTACCGCCTCTGTGGAATTTTCTTTTCACTATATTGTTCAAGAGCTTCTCTGAACGCACGACAGGCACAGACAGTGCAAGTAAGCTCTTCTACTCTTTATTCTATGGTCTCTATCATGATATCAACCTGGATTACGGGTCCATTCTTTGGAGCCAATTTGTAGAGAGCGTGAACTACAAAAATCGACACTCTGAAATCTCTTGTGCTCGATTTTGGACCATTGTGGTAAAAAGGGCCATTGAGCAACATCATCTCCATATCATGACCGATTCTGTCTTGGCGGTCATTCCGACTCTCTCAACCACACAGTTTGCAACCACAAAATCGGAGGATTTTGATTTCATCGGATCCATTCCGATCACAATGTTGGACCGCGTTCCGAATGGTGTGCACTGCATTGCTGCATATCGACAAATACCTTCATCCGGAATTCGTGCTGTTGATCAAACTCATCAAGTCGCCTTTGACAGACTTGAAAATCCGAAGAAAAATGTCAAACGAAAGGGCAAAACTGCTGTATCTGACACGGAGAAACAACACAAACGACCAAGAAGACTCCGAAAGTTTGTTCAGTCCTATGATTCGGAAAACGAACTCTCCGATTCTCATCCAATTCCGACCCCTCCGCGAGATGTTCCGATCGCTGACAACCTCGACGACGTTCCATCTCCCAAACCTTCTCCTCCCCAATCACCGCCTCATGACCCCACACCAAAAACAACCCCTCATTCTAGTCCACAATTCACACCTGAACGTTCGCCCCTCCGAACCACAATCACTCAAAAGTCTCCATCTTTATCACCAAAACGACCTTCCATTCCTCATTCCCCTCTCAACAACCCTCCTACCGACATTGATGAAGATGAAGATATCCTGGTTAATGATGATCAGGATGATCTTTCCGATTTTCTTGAATCTCCATCCAATGTGAAACTAAAGACTCCAAGTTCCTCTGTTCCGATGTCGTCTGATCAGCTATCGGAAATCTCTGCCAAACTCGATTTACTTCTCCAATCACAGGCAAATCCCTCTGCCTCCGATTGGAAATCCCAGTTGAAAGATCACAAAGATTCGGTGGAAACCTTGGTCACCGAAAATGTCAATCTCATGGGTAAAATCACTTTTCTTATTGAGAAATCGGAAGTCCAAATGCGAGATTCAACCACTTCTATTGGCAGACTTGAAAAAGATGTTCTCAAATTTACTCAAGATTTCCGAGATGCTCATGATCGGAACAATCAAAATATGCAACAGGTCATTTCCAGCTTCAGTACCTCTTTGAAGACTGAAAAAGAGGCCCTTTCAACCTTACGTTCGGAATTGAAGCAGCAATATTCCGAATGGGTATCTTCTATGGATACAAAGGTTGACCAACTGAGGGCAGATTTGGCATCGGAAAATTATTTGATGGATAAATTAGCGGCCAAAGAAACTAAAATTCAGCTCCTAAAGACCGATCTCCGTCACCAGTCTGCCATTCTCACATCGGCCTTGTCACAGAACAAAGCTATTCGAAGTGGTGTATCGGAAATTGACTCCTTTCTTCATAGGATTGTTGAAGACTCTGATCCGATTCTCAACCCTCAGGTGCGCCGACATCTGACCCTCAAGCTTCATCCTGTCTTCAATCTTCTTGCCGCATTGAAGGGTGTTTCGGAAGGTGTTGCCTCTCCGAAACAAGGGGGAGACGACATACATGAAGAAAGTATATTCAACCAGGAGTCTCCAAAGAAAGACACTCCGATTGAATCAAACAAAAATGCTGAAGGAGTCACTGGTCCATCTAAAGACAAAGGCAAGAAAATTGTGGAAGAAGATGAATCGAATCAGAACGCCACCAAATCGGTCAGGGAAACGGAAGTTGATGAAATTCTCAACCTAACTCGGAAGCTTGATGCTGAGGAAGCTGCCAAAAGAGAGGCTGAGTTACTTCTTCAAACTCAAATGTCTTTGTTTCCTCCATGGCACTACAAAAGAATGACAATGGAAGCAATTACTGAGCCTGTGGAGAACTGGCTTCAACCAATAGCCTCGTACAACACAAGCAATGATGTAAACTCGCAGTTTGATTTTCCGATGACTGCAAAAGCTCTCCTGTTCCGAGGATTTGAGGAACTTAAAGACACTCGCCTTTCCAGTTCGGAAGTGAATGATCTGTTATTCACTTTCTATCTGAAGAATGCTCGTCCTCAACATTTAACCTGGAGTTTGAAGAAGATTGTACAGCTTACTCCCCGTCTTCCTGAGGTCACTCTTCCCTTCATAAACTCAAGACTTTTAGCTTTCAGAGGAGATGATAAAGAGAAGATGGAATTCTCCCTTGCTGATCTACCCTTCATGAATCCATTCGACTGGATATCTTTGTTCAACATCTTGTCGAGAGAACAAAAGTATTATCCTATTTTTAATCATGTCAAAAGAATGATTGGATTCTACATCCTTGAAGTGGCAAAGCTCGATGTTGAAGTTGCTGGTGTTCTGGATAAAGCTCCTTTAACTGTGAGACGTCCTCCTCCCAAGAATCTGGGCAAGCGTAAAATCGGAAAAATTGCCAACTCAAACTGGAGCGTGGCATATAATTCAAAGGAAGGTCTCGAGAATGTTAAAAGAATATTCTTTCTTTTGGACAAACATCTTTACAGGACTCCAGTGTTGGAACATATTCTTCACATCATCAACAAACTGCCTTCCAACACCACTGAAGATAAAACCTGCGTCAATGACATGTTGAGGTGGTACATTGAATTCCGAAAAAGGATCCTGGCAATCATTCCGAAGGTGTTTGACAGACAAACAAGCGAAGTAAAACTTGAAGAATGATGAGAAATCGCATTTTTAACTCAAAGGGGGAGATTGTTGAGTCATTAATGAAGATTGAGTCAAATATGCTAATCGGATCTGTTGCCTGATTTGTAGCCTATTCTTTAGCTATCGGTTATGGAATGGGTCTGTCATTCCATACTTAGTTTTTGTTTATATAGCTTATTCGTGACCCTGTTAGGGTTAACTTTTGTAATCTCTTTACGGCGCTCATACAGAATAGTTCTCATTGAATTGTTCTTGAGTTGCATTGTTAATCATTCAACATCAGTTCTTCATATCGTCTGCTTTTGATCTAGTTTATTTACATTATTCCGCATTTTTGAATCACGATCCAACTCTTGCATTTCAACACCTTTGCTTACCCTGAGGACCCAAGATTGATTGGGTACCAACTCCTTCTTGATTGATTGCAGGTTATGTCTGATGAGCGGTATGATTCAAAATGGTACATGGACAGTGGCTGTTCAAGACATATGACGGGGAGAAAGGAATATCTCAGGGATTACAGGAATTTGGATGATGCTGGAAACGTACGCTTTGGTAATAATGAAACATGTCCAATTCGGGGATATGGAAAAATAACAAATGGTCAATTCACTATCAACCGAGTGGCATTTGTTGAAGGATTAAAACATAATCTTGTGAGCATATCTCAATTGGTGGTTGGAACGGGAAATGCTGTAACTTTCAACAACCAAGGGAGTGTAATCACCAAAGAAGCAACAAACGAAGTCTTACTGAAATCAGAAAGGAAGGGATCTATGTTTCCCTTAAATCTAAAGCCAGTGACCGGTGGGCAATCTTTATGTCTTCTCTCCAAAGCCAACTCAGATGTCAGCTGGTTATGGCACCGAAGACTTGCCCACCTGAACTTCAAAGATCTGAACAAATTGGTGGCCATGGATTTGGTTCGAGGAATGCCTGCTCTCAAATTTGACAATGATTCTCTCTGCTCTGCATGTGAACATGGCAAGCAGACAAAACAAAGACATCCTACAGTGATCAACCCCAAAATCACCGAACCACTTTCCGTTCTATACATAGATTTGTGTGGACCATCTGCTATAGAGTCAATAGGAAAGAAGAAGTACATTCTGGTTATTATTGATGATTATTCAAGGTTTACTTGGGTGATATTTCTCAGAAACAAATCCGATGCAGCTGAAGAAATCATCAACTTTATAAAGAAAATGGAATTAATGCTAAACAAGAAAGTCTGAACTGTGCACAGTGACAACGGTTCAGAGTTCAAAAATCAGACTCTTGATGGATTCTTGAAGTTGAAGGGAATTAACCACAACTTCTCAGCACCTTACACTCCTCAACAAAACGGTGTTGTAGAAAGAAGAAATCGCTCCCTGTGTGAAGCTGCAAGAACAATGCTCAACTTTGCAAATTTGCCCATGTACTTCTGGGCCGAAGCAATTTCTACTGCATGCTTTACTCAAAACAGATCCTATATTCACAAAAGATTCCATATTACACCTTACGAAGTACTCAACCGAAGAAAGCCAAATGTCAAATTCCTTCACATTTTTGGTTGTAGGTGTTTTATCTTAAACATGAAGGATCATTTAACCAAGTTCGATAACAAATCAGAAGAAGGCATCTTTCTTGGTTACTCTCATGACTCAAAAGCCTACAGAGTCATGAATAAGAAAACTCGCAAAATCGAAGAAACCTTTAATCTAAGGTTTGATGACTACTACATCAAGAAGTCTCTGCATCCATTTCCTATGTCTTCAATCTTTCCAAACCCTGCAGTAGAAGCTACTCAAATCACAACATTTGACACAGACTTCTCACTTTTATTTGATCAACCTGAGAGAGCTGTGCACTCCGAAGTAAGAGCACCAGACAAGCATGAGTCCGAACTCTCCAAGCTCACAGACGGACCCGATGACTCTTCTACAAGCAACATACAAAGACCATCTTCTGTTGAGGGGGAGCCATCCAACCAGAGTATGGAAGATGCAAGTGTCTCCACTCCCCAGTCAATTTCAAATATCATATCCATGCATCCAACAATCCAGGGGGAGCCAGAGATTGCAACTCCGAATTCAGTCACAACAATCGCTTCGGATAAAGCTACCACTTCTTCAACTCCAACAAACATCCAGGGGGAACACATATCAAACTCAACCTCACAAATACACACACCACAAAACAACACAAACTCGAATAATCACTTGCTTATGGATGATTTTCCCTCCACTTCGGGATATCCCTCAGACATTGAGGACATCGATGCTGAAGGACCTCCTGATTTTGATCCAAACTATCCTCCTTTGGACAAATGGACGAAAAATCATCCTCCATCACTTGTCATTGGTGATGTTCGAGATAAAGTACTGACTCGTGCACAACTTAACCAAAAGCAATTAGATCTCAACAAAAATTCAGAGTTGTGCATGTTCAATGTCTTTATCTCTAAGATAGAACCTAAGAACGTCAAAGATGCATTTGATCACTCAGACTGGATTGAAGCAATGCAATTGGAATTAGAAGAATTTGAAAGAAACAAAGTCTGGAGGCTAATTCCAAAACCTGCAAATGCCTCAATTGTCGGTCTCAAATGGGTGTATCGTAACAAGCTAGACACCGAAGGAAACGTAGTTCGGAACAAAGCTAGGTTGGTTGTCAAGGGTTACTGTCAACAGGAGGGGATTGATTATGAAGAAACCTTCGCTCCTGTTGCCAGACTCAAATCAGTTCGGATATTTTTAGCTTATGCTGCACACAAAAATTTTGATGTCTATCAAATGGACGTTAAATGTGCTTTTCTGAATGGTGATCTCGAGGAAACCGTTTTTGTTGAACAATCACCTGGTTTTGAAAGTAAAACTCATCCGAATTATTGTTATGTGCTAGACAAAGCAGTATATGGTTTAAAACAAGCTCCAAGAGCTTGGTATGAAACCTTGACCAAATTTTTAAAAGAATCAAACTTCAAACAGGGATCAGTAGATCCAACACTTTTTAGAAAGAAAGTTGGATCTCACTTGATGTTAGTCCAAATTTATGTGGATGACATAATCTTTGGATCTACTGACCCCAATTTGTCAAAAGACTTTGAAAAACTGATGAAAAGCAAATTTCAAATGAGTATGATGGGAAAAATAAACTTCTTTCTTGGTTTACAAATCAAACAATCTAAGGAGGGAATATTCATCAATCAACAAAAATATACGAAGAGTTTGCTTGAACGATTCGGAATGACTAACTGCTCCAAAGCAAAAGTTCCTCTGACTGACTGCAGGTACAAGGTTAAATCCATCATTGGACAAACCAAAGACCGACATACAACAATACCGAAGCATGATTGGATCACTACTCTATCTTACAGACAGTCGTCCTGACATCATGTTTGCAGTCTGCAATTGTGCAAGATATCAGGCTGATCCAAGGGAACCTCACCTGGCTGCTGTTAAGACAATATTCCGATATCTTCATGGAACTACTGCTTATGGTCTATGGTATCCAGCAAACTCTGGTTTCTACATTCAAGCATACTCAGACTCTGATCTTGGTGGATGCTCTATTGATCGCAAGAGCACCTCAGGGGGTTGTCAATTCTTAGATGGAAAACTGATCAGCTGGCAATCCAAGAAACAAACTTGTGTCTCTATCTCCACCGCAGAGGCTGAATATGTAGCAGCTGCAGCATGCACTTCGCAGATCATTTGGATTCAAAGTCAATTGAAAGACTATAACATTAATATGAGAAAAATTCCTTTGTTCTGTGACTCTCAAAGTGCAATTCGTATATGCCACAATCCAGTTCAACATTCCAAGACGAAGCATATAGCACTTCGCTATCACTTCATCAAAAGTCATGTTGAGGAGGGGAATATTGAGGTGCACTTTGTTCACACTACAGAACAATTGGCAGATATCTTCACAAAGGCTCTAAATGAAGAAGCATTCACAAGAATCGTTCGAGGACTTGGAATGATAGATGGATCAACTCTTCAATAAATTCCAAATTTGTTCACTCTTACTTTGTTCACAAAATTTATAAAAAGAATAATCTCCGCATACCCCCGAAGTCAATTTTGAATTCGAAGCTCATCAAAAAAAAAAACAAGCAAAAACACTTGGAAATAAAAAATTATTCACTCTTACTTTGTTCACAAAATTTATAAAAAGAATAATCTCCGCAGACCCCCGAAGTCAATTTTGACTTCGGAGCTCATCAGAAAAAAAAACAAGCAAAAACACTTGGAAATCAAAAATTACACACTCTTACTTTGTTCACAAAATTTATAAAAAGAATAATCTCCGCAGACCCCCGAAGTCAATTTTGACTTCGGAGCTCATCAAAAAAAAAAACAAGCAAAAACACTTGGAAATCAAAAATTACAAAAACACAAATCTCCGCAGACCCCCGAAGTCGATTTTGTCTTCGGAGCTCATCGGAGAAAAACACTTGGAACTGCACCGCAACACTCCGAAGTAAAATATCACTTCGGAGGTCTGCGGAACAAACTTTTCTTCAGAATAAAATCTTCAAATTTGAAAACTATTTGAACAAATGTTGACTTCATCCTTTAAGGATAAATATTAAGATTTGTTTAAGTCAAAGGAAATTCAAAAACAAGAAAATTCATACCAAACAAAAGGAAAATTCTGATGCACAATGACAAAGTTTAACTCTTCTCTCATGAATTAACCAATTAAAGGACAAAACTTTGATTTTAGATTCTGAAAATCATACCATATTGCACTAAAAGGTATTTGGGAATCGACTTGAAACATCGGTAAGAAAACAGACTTCGAAGTGAGGTCAAGGCTATTTTACAAATTGAAGTCTTGTTTGATTTCAATAACCTTAACATATTGTCTATTTCTAACCACCCTTCGAAACTTGACTCGCTTCAACTTCAAACGGATTATGTAGCCTCAAAACTACACAGGATAATTCAAGTGCTCCGAAGTTTTCCTCAAAAATAGAACCAACATTGTTTGATAAGTAAATTTACATCTCTTTTCATTAAATGATACAAAATTGAACTATATGAAGTTTTTCACTTATAAGGATTGTTTAATACAAAAACAAAAGGCACCAAAGAAAGAAACCAAATGGTGATGTTTTATATCTTCGGATAAGGAAATTCATAACAGAAAACAAAAGCAAATATTAAAATAGAAAACAAGAAAGAAAAACAGAAAACAATTGTCAAAAGAAACAAAGAAAAACAAAAATCGAAAGATAACCAAAGGAATGCAAAAGAAAAAACAGCATTCAAAGGCTTATTCTTCTGTTTTAAATAACAATACAAGGAGCTCCTATAACATAGTCGAGTACTTTGTAAAAGAATATGAACATTTCAAGTAATCTGTCTTAAATGACAAAGTTGGAGTGGTGTACGAAGTTCAAAGGCTTGTCATCTAAGCTAAGTATCCAAACACTTCAACCGATGAAAAGGAATAAATTTTTCAAATGAACCATCAAAACAATCAAATTCAACTTCATAAACACTTCTGATGTTCAAATCACTAATGAAAACTTCTTTAAATTTCAAATACAAAGGATGTTATCTTTATTATATTTGAAAATTTTGAAGCATATAAGCACAACTCAAAACATGTTTCCAAATGCGAAATCAAGTTAGTGATGGGGTGATTAGACTTATACACTCATGATCGATATTGAATCAAACAGACTTCCAAATGAAAAATGGACTTCCAACATGATTCGAATGATTCTGAACATTAACTCGTGAAATCATCTTTTCATAATATTCATGGAAGTTAAGGTTAAACGACATATTGCATCAGTCAAAAGTAAAATAAAAAACGAATAGAAAAACAAAGAGAAAAACACATGGACTTCGGTGCATTGATGAACACTTTGCAATCATTTGTCAATCACCGAAGTGACAGAATACTCTTCGGAGTCTATAGTAAAATCACCGATGTGATGAACTCTATGCTCCGAAGCGTAACCTCAACGGTCATAATTTTTCATAACTGCGAAGTCAATTAAATGTTCAAATGATTTCCACATTTATGATAAACAACAGAGACAAACATTCCTTGAGTCTTAACTGTTTGCGTACAGCTGTCAATAAAAATTAAATGAAAACCATTAATCATAATGACGTCTCAAAAAGGTAACGGTTCAAATTTTGAATCATTATAACTGACAGTCGTGTATTTCTCCTTTTTGCAGAGAAAGTGGGACGAGCAGCTGCTGAGGTGTCCTGTTTCTACTGGACCACTTCAAACGTGCATTTAATGACCTAGGGACCACAAATACTATATAAACTTCTCACCCCTTCCATTACATTCTTTACATGAACACAAAGCTCATCTCTCCCTACAAAATTACTCTCAAAGAAATTCACAAACTTCTCATCTTCTTCATCTTCTCCATCTGACCCACAATGGCCGCCGAAGGATCTTCTCAAACCACTGAAGCTATTTCAGTTCCTGTTTTTAAAAGCCAATCAGCAAATCTAGTACTACGCACCAACCTTCAACTCTACCCTAAGCCCTTCGATGCTCTTGTTGAATGCCTGAAGAGATCGATTCTTGGCTATGCCCTAACCTGCACACCATCGATTCCAGCAGCACTTGTTCACAGGGCACATTACACCTCTAATGCCCTGTTCGACACGAACAATCATGTAAAAGCTGTGTTCTTCGAAACCATAGATGCAAAAAAAAAACTAAGAAAGTGCAACTGACTAAGGAAAAATTTGCTGAGGCTCTTCATCTTCCCATCTACGATCCTAAGGAGATTGTGACTCCTTCTGCTGAGCAACTCGTCGATATGTTCAATGAAATGGGTTACTTTCCCCGACTCGAGAAGATCAGCCTGTTTAAAAAGAACCAACTGCCTGATCTGTGGAGATACTTCTTTAGTATCTTCCTCAGATGTCTGTCTGGAAGAACTTCAGGATTAGATTCTGCAAGTGTGGCGTTTCAGAGCCTGCTCTTCGGAATCTACTACGATGTCAAAGTTGATTACGCCTCTATTCTGTGGGCCGACTTCTGTTCACACATCAATCACAGTCTGAAGGGGACTGAGATTTCAAGTGCGAGGTTCTGGGCAGTTGTTGTTCATGCCCATTATCAAAAGGTTGGATATGTTGCAGATCCCCATCTCCCCGAAATGAGGTATACTCCAATCACTATATCGCCATTGGATGATGAACCCGCAGTCTACTGTGCGCAAATTCCTATTGCCATGCTCTCCAAGGTTCCCATGGAATGTATTAAAGTGAGCTCTTACCGCAACACCTTGGTGATTCCTTATCCCACACGTGATCTAAGCAAGGAGACATCTGTGAAAGAAATCCCTAAAGGAAAAGGGAAGAGGAAAATGGCAGGTGGACCCAGTGGTCCTAAAAAGGAAGAGAAGAAAAGAAAAACTTCGGTGAAAACCACACCGAAGAGGAAACAGCCGAAGAGGCAAAGAAAGATCATGGTTATGGATGAGTCTTCGGACTCAGAAAGGACTCCATCCACAGTCCATGAAGAAGAACAAGAAGAAGAAATGCTTGATGATCAACCTTCTTCTCCTACATCACCACCTAGAACAACTAAACCACCTACACCACCACGAACAACTGTTCCTACTTCACCACCAAAAACAACCAGACCTGAAACACCTCCACATACAATTCCTCCTCCACCTCCACCAACAACTGCTCCTCCAACTTCTGAAGTACCCATCTCTGGTATTGATTTTTCATTACCTGAGTTTGAATTACCCATTTCACCACCAAGACAAAATCCCACTTCAGCAGCACTCTTCGAAGCTTTTCACATGGCTCCGTTGAATGTTGAAGGAGCATCAGAAGAAGACCTACCAGATGAAGGCTTTGTACTAATGAAACAGTACAAAGTCCTCAATTCCAAGCTTGACACGCTCATCCAAGCTCAAACAGGATTCGACCCCACAAAGCCGACCATTGGTGATATCTCCGATGAGATAGAGTCACTGGAATTCACTCTATCCAAAGGAATAAAGGAGTCTGTCAATAGTCTTGAGAAGAAGCTCTTGGATGAACAAAATAAGATCCAATCTTCCTTCGAAAAGAAGCTGGAATCAGCTGTTACCTCCATCAACAAGAAGGTTGATGCTTTCATTGAGAGAACCGATAAAGCTAACTCCGAAGTCATGAAAACCTTGCAAGGACTTCGGAGTGAAATCCAGCAAAGTACCAAGCTTGAAAAACAGCTTGATGAGGCTAGAGCAAAAATTGACGAGCTCACTGCCGCCCAAACCTCTTCGGATGTCAACAAATTTACAGAGGAATTACAACGAACAAATGCAGCTCTCACACAAGATTTGATTACAAAACTGAGAGTTGCACTTCAACCCCTGATAAATTTCTCTGACATATTGTCTAGGCCACAAGGCGTGCCTAGACAGATCCCTGCAGCCACTGTAGGTCCTACAACCTCAACTATCATAACCACTGGCATGGTTGCTAGTGAATCGGCTGGTGCTGGAAGTTCAACAGACCGATCACTAGAAAACATCATTGCTCCACACATGGAAGAGATATACAAGGCCAGAAGAGCAGACTACGAATTGATGATCAAAATAAATGAATTTGCTCGAAATGATGGTGAGTGGACTGTTGAAGCAATCAAGCTGTTTGGATTTCAAAATCCAAATGTACTTAATAGACTCCTTCTTCGGAGTTTTGCAATTGTTGACTCCGAAGACATCCAGCTTGATATTCCATTCAATCCGAAGACTTTTGCTTTCCTTCAATTCATTACTTCGATGCCAGAGGATCAGAAAGCAAGTTTTTGGACGAATAAAATAAACTTTCATGCCAAATACATTCAAAGGCAAAACTATGTTTGGAGCCTAAACAAGATCAAGAAAATCATTTCAATAAAATAAGCTGAAAATTATTTAGGCTTCAGAAATTATGATTTTCTTGTGCTTAGGGGGGCAGACGAAGTTGAATCCAGATTTTCAATAGCAGACTTTCCCATCATGAATCCTATGGATTTCATCCAGATTCTTGATCTTCTGCGAACCGGCGGTCCTGCTCATGCTGAAATGTCTACCTTTGCTATCAAAAATCACCTTTTGGGCTTCCTCAACAATTATCTTCACCGTTTTGCAAAGCATGACCTGGAGCTATGTTCCTACTACAGACATCCCTTGAATACTCCTCCTGTTGTAGTTCGTAACATTGCTAGATTCAAAAATGGAGAGATCTTAGACGAACCTTATGGCGTAGTTTTCAAAGGACTTCGAAATGAAACCGAAGTCACAATCAAGTTCTTTGATATTGACTACATAGGCCTCCATCCCTCCTCCTTCATTTCAGGAATGATTTCTCACGTGAACGCCTGCCATGCAAATTCAACTGAGAAGAAGAAGAAGTTCATTGACCATATGAACTGGTATCTTGCTGTGAGAAAGACTCTGAAGCGAGCTTACAAAAGAAACTTTCAAGTATAGACTTTGGATATACTTCACACAAATGGGGAGATTGTTGAGAAATTTTGTGATGAAGTGTTGACATATCCGAAGTCCAACCCATGAAGAAAACCCCGAAGTGATCCCCGAAGTGAATAAACAGGAGAAGACACCGAAGTCTAAAGACTCTGAAGTGCAATGCATAGAGGATCCGAAGACTTGACAGTCTGTCATTTTGTCTTTTGTGTGCACGCGTATTGTACAATACGTGTTGCATGAATCTTGTATCCTATTGGCTAGTACACTGATAGGATATTCTCTGTAATAGGTGTACTATTGGTATCTCTGATTCAGTATAAATATCAGTGATATCATACCGTGTCGAGAGGAGAGATTACGAGATTAACTTACGAGAATCGTATATCTTCAACATAGAAAATCCAATTGTAAAACCAAGTTCTAATCAAATCATTCGGCACATGTTATTCATATCTCATTGTTCAATTAACTTAGTTGCATTATCATTGTGTGATTGATTGTGTAATTGATTCAATATCTATATCTGCTCATCTATTCTCATATTTCAACACCCAACACACATAGCAGTAATTCGGATGAGTTTTACTTTCAAAGCCAGGTGGTTGTTCAACAAAAACGGTTTCCTCGAGATCACCATTCAGAAAAGCACATTTAACATCCATTTGATAGACATCAAAATTTTTGTGTGCAGCATAAGTTAAAATATCCGTAGTGATTTCAGTCTGGCAACAGGAGCAAAAGTTTCTTCATAATCGATCCCCTCCTGTTGACAGTAACCCTTGACAACCAACCTAGCTTTGTTCCGAACTACGTTGCCTTCGGTATCTAGCTTGTTACGGTACACCCATTTGAGACCGACAATTGAGGCATTTGCAGGTTTTGGAATTAGCCTCCAGACTTTGTTTCTTTCAAATTCTTCTAATTCCAACTGCATTGCTTCAATCCAGTCTGAGTGATCAAATGCATCTTTGACGTTCTTAGGTTCTACCTTAGAGATAAAGACATTGAACATGCACAACTCAGAAGTTTTGTTAAGATCTAATTGCCTTTGGTGAAGTTGTGCACGAGTCAGTACTTTATCACGAACATCACCGATGACAAGTGATGGAGGATGATTTCTCGTCCATTTGTCCAAAGGAGGATAGTTTAAATCAAAATCAGGAGGTCTTTTAGCATCAATGTCCTCAATGTCTGAGGGATATCCCGAAGTGGAAGGAAAATCACCCATTAGCAAGTGATTATTCGAATTTGTGTTGGTTTGTGGTGTGTGTATTTGTGAAGTAGAGTTTGATATGTGTTCCCCCTGGACATTTGTTGGTGTTGAGGAGGTGGTAGCTTTATCCGAAGCGATTGTTGTGACTGAATTCGGAGTGGCAATCTCTGGCTCCCCCTGGATTGTTGGATACATGGATATGATATTTGAGATTGACTGGGTTGTACAGATAAGAGTGTTGGTTCCTTTTGGACTGTTGTTTGATTCCCCATCAGTACTTGTACTACCAGCACATCGGTTTGATGGCTCCCCCTCAACATTTGCATTTTCCATACTTTGGTTAGATGATTCTTCCACAACAGAAGATGGTCTTTGTATGCTGCTTGTAGAAGAGTCATCGGGTCCATCTGTGAGCTTGGCGAGTTCGGACTCATGGTTATCTGATGCTCTGACTTCGGAGTCCACAGCTCTCACAGGTTGATCAAATAAAAGTGAGAAGTCTGTGTCGAATGTTGTGATTTGAACAGCATCTACAGCAGGTTTTGGAAAGATTGAAGACATAGGAAATGGGTGCAGAGACTTCTTGATGTAGTAGTCATCAAAACCTTAGATTAAAGGTTTCTTCGATTTTGCGAGTTCTCTTGTTCATGACGCTGTAGGCTTTTGAGTCTTGAGAGTAACCCAGGAAGATGCCTTCTTCTGATTTGTCATCGAACTTGGTCAAGTGATCCTTCATGTTTAAGATAAAACACATACAACCAAAGATGTGAAGGAATTTGACATTTGGCTTTCTTCGGTTGAGTACTTCGTAAGGTGTAATATGAAATCTTTTGTGAATGTAGGATCTGTTTTGAGTAAAGCATGCAGTAGAGATAGCTTCAGCCCAGAAGTACATGGGCAAGTTTGCGAAGTTTAGCATTGTTCTGGCTGCTTCACACAAAGAACGATTTCTTCTTTCCACAACCCCATTTTGTTGAGGAGTATAGGGTGCAGAGAAGTTATGACCAATTCCTTTTGTCTTCAAGAATCCATCCAAGGTCTGATTTTTGAACTCCGAACCGTTGTCACTGTGCACAGTTCGGACTTTCTTGTTGAGCATCAATTCCATTTTCTTTATAAAGTGGATGATTTCTTCAGCTGCATCGGATTTGTTTCGTAGGAACAACACCCAAGTAAACCTTGAATAGTCATCAACGATAACCAGAATGTACTTCTTCTTTCCTATTGATTCTATTGCAGATGGTCCACACAAATCAATGTATAGAACAGAAAGGGGTTAGTGATTTTGGGGTTGATCACTGTAGGATGTCTTTGTTTTGTCTGCTTGCCATGTTCACAAGCAAAGCAAAGGGAATTATTGTCAAATTTGAGAGCTGGCATACCTCGAACCAAATCCATGGCCACCAATTTGTTTAGATCTTTGAAGTTCAGATGGGCAAGTCTTCGGTGCCATAACCAGCTGACATCGGAGTTGGCTTTGGAGAGAAGACATAGAGATTGCCCACCGGTCACTGGCTTTAGATTTAAGGGAAACATAGATCCCTTCCTTTCTGATTTCAGTAAGACTTCGTTTGTTGCTTCTTTGGTGATTACACTCCCTTGGTTGTTGAAAGAGACACGTTTCCCGTTCCAACCACCAATTGAGATATACTCACAAGATTATGTTTTAATCCTTCAACAAATGCCACTCGGTTGATAGTGAATTGGCCATTTGTTATTTTTCCATATCCCCGAATTAGACATGTTTCATTATTACCAAAACGTACATTTCCAGCATCATCTAAATTCCTGTAATCCCTGAGATATTCCTTCCTCCCAGTCATATGTCTTGAGCAGCCACTGTCCATGTACCATTTTGAATCATACCGCTCATCAGACATAACCTGCAATCAATCAAGAAGGAGTTGGTACCCAATCAATCTTGGGTCCTCAGGGTAAGCAAAGGATTCTTGAATCCATTTTTCTACGGCCTCTTCAGAAATTTCATTTGCATTTAAATTAATCAAATTCTCCGAAGCCTCATGTGATGAGCATGATTCCGAAGTGTTTGAGCAGGATTCAGAAGAGTTTGTAGTTAAAATTAATGAGTCCGAAGAGACTGACAAAATGACAGACTTCGGAACCCATTTTTGAATGGAATATTTTGATTTTGAGGATTTAGAAGAATTTGAAGTTTTTGTTTTTGCAGTTAAGTTTTCTTTCAAGTCATTTCTTTTCCAATTTTGTTTTGATTTTTCCGTTTTTGACTTCGTTGAAATTGAGCTGCACGATGTAGAGGTACAAAGATACTCTTCGTATGCCAATTTAAAGTCATTTAATGAGAGATCCTTATCCTTGAATATTTCCAAATTGTTGTCCAGCCATTTGTGGAATGTATCTATCAGATTGTTTCCTTTTGAAAATTTTTCCTTCGTCGGTTTTTGAAATTTAGGATTTGGAAAGTTAGGTTTCGTTGGTGTGAAAGTTGGTTTTTCATTTCGACTTTTAACATCTGAGATTTTTAAGCAAACAGGTTTTGTACCAGAAGTGGAAGCAATTGCTTCATTTTGTTTCAAATCTCTAAAAGGAGTTTTTCTTTTCACAAGAATTAGGGTTAGCTTGGTTTTCGAATTTTCAACAGTGGGTTTTTGAGTTGGTTTTGAAATCACCACTGCTGATTTTGGTTTTTGTAGAACTTGTGGTCTTTTCAAAATTTGGAGTTGTTGCGTCAAAGTTTTGTTAGTTGAAACTTTTGATTTTGAAATTTCATTTTCAGGATTGTGTGAAAAAGGTACACATTCACAAGATTCCATTAATTCCAATACATCCATCTTCGGAACTGTTGAAAAATACGATAGCTGATCTCCACGAACAAGGTTTTTAAGCCTATTTACCGTGTGACAGATATGTATTTTATCTTTAATATGCGGAATAAAATAAAGCGGTAAATCTAAACTAGACAGTATTTAAATAGACAGAAAGCGGTAAATAAAGTAAATGTTAGAAGTTAGAGGTTATATGTAATAAACGCCATTATCAACGATAACGTGTTTTTACAATAAAATAAAAAGGTTAGAAGTTAGATGTTAGATGTTAGATGTGATAAACGTCATTATCAACGATAACGTGTTTTTACAATAAATAAAAAGGTTAGAAGTTAGAAGTCAGATGTCTCGGTTAAATACAGTCCACATATGTTTTCGTTGTCACGGTTCAATTCGGGTGTATTGGAAGTTTGGTACAGTTGATTTATTACAGTTTAAATAAATCAATAACGACACATATAATTTTAAAAGAACTTACCGATAGTTGCGGAAGATAGCGTTTTTCTTGATATGTCGATTTCTTGTTCTTCACGGTAAGATGAGGTTTTGGTGATTTTTGGTGTCGGGTAGAGGTTGTTTAGAGATTTGGAGTTTGGTGTCGGGTAAGGGTTGTTTGGAGGTTTGAGGTTTGGTGTCGGGTGGAGGTTTTGTTTCTTGCGGTTTTGCGGTTTGATCCTCGTTGCCAAATGCAGAGATTACAGAATTTTGAGGTTTCTGGTCGTGAGTATGCTTGAGGATAGTAAGTGTATGTTGTATTGTGTGTGTTTTAAATCAGCAAGATGAAGCATCTATTTATAGTCTGTTCCAGCGAAGGTCGGGTCGCGATCTTTATGGGATCGGGTCGCGATCTCGAGTGGTTCCCGCTTTTGTGCTGGCCACTACCCGTCTCGGTGGAGTTGGTCGCTGGGATCGGGTCGCGATGTATAGATGATCGGGTCGCGATCCTGGTCGGGTCGCGATGTATAGATGATCGGGTCGCGATCTCAAGTGGTTCCCGCTTTTGTGCTGGCCACTACCCGACTCGGTGGAGTTGGTCGCTGGGATCGGGTCGCGATGTATAGATGATCGGCGATCCGGGTCGGGTCGCGATCGATGGAAGGTCGGGTCGCGATCTCGTCGGGTTGCCATAGGCTCGCGATCCTTGGTCAGCAAAGCGTCACGTGTTTGTCACTTAGATCGGGTCGCGATCTGGGTTGGATCGGGTCGCGATCTGCACTGTTCCAGCCTTTTTCTTCTTTTGTTTTGATTTTCTTCATTTCGCGACACATGAGCTGTTGGGTCGCGATTGCTGTCGCTGGGTGACATTTTTGCTCTTTGGTACATAGCGTCATTTTCTCCGGTTTGGTTGAACTCGAATTTACGCAACCTGAAATAAACTGTTAATAAAAACATTTCGACTTATTTCAGTGATGGTCACATAAAAACATAAAAAACATTATTCAACAATTTCCCCCTATGTGATCATTAATGAAATGAGGAGAAAAATGTTTGATTGAAATTTTTGAAATTTGGATAAGACATTTATAAAACCGTATCACTTGTTTTGAAAGAGTGTGACTAGATTTTACTTATGTTTTGAGAAATGTTTGTCAAGAATATTTGTTTCTGAATCAAAGTCTCGAGTTCGATTATCAAAAGGTTTTTGTATATGTATTTTCATAATATTCCTTAAGATTTTATTGCATTTATAAAGACGACAAGTGATCTTAATAGGTCGATTCAGTTGAACGCTCATAGGTATAACTCACACTTGACTGAGGTGTTTGTTTGTTCTGGGTGCAGAACGGGTGTATAATCACTAAAGATGAGTGATATCTCTCAGTTAGAAGGTGTTGACTTATGCTTAATGTGGATTTATACCTATATACTTTAGTCACTTGGTCTTCATATTAGATAATCAATCACATAAGACTGGTTTCGGCATTACTCAGAGGGTTTCTTCATTCATGCCATTGAGGTTCACTCTCTCTCCGTCGGTAAATACATGTAGAGGGTTTTAGAAATTTTCATAGTGCAGTTTGCAACTAAGAATATTCAATTATGAAGGCTACAGTATCCCGGTAAATCTTTGGTTTTGAACAGCTATATTTGATAAAGCTTTTAAGAATTCGTTGTTTTGAGAGATGTCTGTCTTGATGGATGTTGTTGTAAATCTTCTTTTTCTTTGGTGAAGTGTTCACCTTTGTCTTTATCTTTTCTTGATTTGTGTGAATACACATTGTGTAAAAGATATCTGATGTGGTTACCAATTGTGATTTGTTGACAGCATTTGTTGGATATGACTTTGTCCTTTCTTCATTTGTCAGATTCGTTATGCCAGATGATGAAGGTTTTCTTTGAAGTGGTTTGATTGAGGATAGGGATAGGTGATATAATAGACAGTTTGTCTAATATATAAGAAAATGAAAGTATCGTCCCTGGTCATTTTGATATCTAAGCAAAAATGAGACTAGTATCACGGTATAAGAGTATAAATCTTATAAGTCATAACGAAAACACCTTTGCTCACAGAAATGAATTCCACTTAGCAGTTAAAGACGAGGCACAATTTCTCACATGGGTTTGGTTTTTATCTGAATCTCCTGATCTTATGTCCCTTTACAGATAAAATCGTTATAATTGAAATAAATTCAAAGGGAATAGGAGAATGTACATAACAAAAATGTTTGAAATTTGAACCTTCTCTTTAATTAAGAATCGATATAACTGAGAACATTCATCGAGCATAAGTATCTGAAAATTTAGTCAAGAAGATGTTAATCACATGGTTCTATAAAAGCTTATTATGACAAGTCTTTTATTGTATTTTTGAAGATTTGTTTTTCTGAATGTTTTTGGAAATTTTGGTTATTTGAATGTTTTTTGAAAATTTTGGGTATTTGAATGTTTTTGGAAAATTTTGGTTTGGGGGTGAGAATGGGGTAACGAGAGTTCCCCCATAAATGATGCACTGGGATCATTTTGGATAGGTAGATTGGGATTGTTTAAAGAGGAATTTGGTTTTGATGGTTTTCCCATAAATGATGCATTGGGATCATTTGGATAGGTGGATTGGGGTGTTTTAGGAGGGTTCTTTTTTGGTGGTTCCCCCTCGACTGGATCCGCATCTTTTTGGTTTGATTGTGAAGTTTCTGCATCGGAGGTAGTGTGGGTTTGAAGTCTTGTTGAAGGCTATGGTTTGTTGTCATATGCTTGGATCGGCCACTATTGATATACCATGTATCATCCTTGGGCTCTCCAGCACAAAGTACCTGCAATTAGACAGAAAGTTTAGGTACCCAAACCATGGTGGGTCCTGATTTGTTAATGGTTTTTGATAATTTGGAATCATTGTAATATTTGTTGATTGGACGGAAAGGTTGAGGTTTGATTTGACTTATCAGATTTTCCCAATTTAAGATTTGTTTTTGAAAACCTGTCAGTTGAAATGGTCTTTGATTTTGTGAAAGGTATCCTATATGTGAAGATCCGTTTGATAACCTTTCTTTGTATCTGGGATCTGAATGGTTTTGGAAAACACTTTGATGATTGAATGGAATTTGATGAAATGATGGTTTCCGAAAGTTCCTTGAGAGATTGAAGTTTATCTCTTGAAAGCAACTTTGAATTGGTTTTTGAAAAGGTTTTTGTTTTGGATTAAAAGTTTGTTTTTGTGGCACAGAAGCTGGTTTTAAAGGTTTCTTTTGGGTTTGTTTGAAAACTTTGGGTTTGCCTTGTTCCTTTTGAAGAGCAATTGGTTTAGAGGTACTGCCTTTCTCGTAAAAGGAGTTTTGGTTGGTAATTTCGATTTGGTGAGTTGAAGACCTATTAGTGAAAGATCTTTTGGAAACAGTGAAATCAGTATCATCTGAGTTACAGTTGATAACTGTTTCGTCGTCTGAATTTTCCTCATTAACAGATGAGGATAGATCTGTTAGAGTTGATTCAGAGTTTTCACTGTTAGTCCTGGTTTCTTGTTTGGCTTGTTCGATTTCGAAGGATTCTCTTCCTAATCCACGTCTGTAATTTGTATCGATTTTGCCAGATCCTAAGGATGTTGCTTTGATGAAAATATCATCACTTAGCTTTCTAGCAATATTGATAGAATCCAGTTTTCCTTGAAATCTTTGATTTTCGGATTCAAGAAATTTGATTTGTTTTGAAAAATCATCTAGTTTTAGAATCAAACTATTGTTTTTGTCAGTTAAATCTTGAATTTTTATTTTTAACTGAAGGACTTCTATTTCTAAAGCATCTTTTATTTCAGATGGAAAAACAGATTGATTTTGTATTTCTAAGTCCCTTTTTTGTTTTAGAGCTTCATTTAATTGTTCTAAGACGTGATTATATTCTTCTGATTTTCGTTCAACGTCTCTTTCCAATTTGTTTTTAGTCGTTGTTGATTCTCCAAATCTGAGTTGCAATGTTTGTAATTCAGATTTGTAGATGTCAGATTTGACTATTGTGTCATGATATAGTTTGAGATCAGCTTTCAAACTGTTCTCAATCTTAGTCATGTGGGACTCAAATGGTGTTTTTGAAAGACCGATTTCTGAGATCATAGACCATACCTGATCGATGACATATGGAGCTCTTGAGTAGGTTGTGGAAGACATTTTTGGGTTGATCCTGTTTTTCCTTCTTTTTTTTTTTTTTTGAAAAATTTAAGATTTTTTAATTTTTTTTTTTTAATTTTTTTTTTTGATGAACAAGTGATATTAAGATGAATCTTTTAAAGGAAACTTATTGGTGGTTTATAAAAACGCTACGCAAAAGTTCACGACAAAAATTTCAGATTAAATCACACGAGCTCTGATACCAATTGTTGAAAAATACGATAGCTGATCTCCACGAACAAGGTTTTTAAGCCTATTTACCGTGTGACAGATATGTATTTTATCTTTAATATGCGGAATAAAATAAAGCGGTAAATCTAAACTAGACAGTATTTAAATAGACAGAAAGCGGTAAATAAAGTAAATGTTAGAAGTTAGAGGTTATATGTAATAAACGCCATTATCAACGATAACGTGTTTTTACAATAAAATAAAAAGGTTAGAAGTTAGATGTTAGATGTTAGATGTAATAAACGCCATTATCAACGATAACGTGTTTTTACAATAAATAAAAAGGTTAGAAGTTAGAAGTCAGATGTCTCGGTTAAATACAGTCCACATATGTTTTCGTTGTCACGGTTCAATTCGGGTGTATTGGAAGTTTGGTACAGTTGATTTATTACAGTTTAAATAAATCAATAACGACACATATAATTTTAAAAGAACTTATCGATAGTTGCGGAAGATAGCGTTTTTCTTGATATGTCGATTTCTTGTTCTTCACGGTAAGATGAGGTTTTGGTGATTTTTGGTGTCGGGTAGAGGTTGTTTAGAGATTTGGAGTTTGGTGTCGGGTAAGGGTTGTTTGGAGGTTTGAGGTTTGGTGTCGGGTGGAGGTTTTGTTTCTTGCGGTTTTGCGGTTTGATCCTCGTTGCCAAATGCAGAGATTACAGAATTTTGAGGTTTCTGGTCGTGAGTATGCTTGAGGATAGTAAGTGTATGTTGTATTGTGTGTGTTTTAAATCAGCAAGATGAAGCATCTATTTATAGTCTGTTCCAGCGAAGGTCGGGTCGCGATCTTTATGGGATCGGGTCGCGATCTCGAGTGGTTCCCGCTTTTGTGCTGGCCACTACCCGTCTCGGTGGAGTTGGTCGCTAGGATCGGGTCGCGATGTATAGATGATCGGGTCGCGATCCTGGTCGGGTCGCGATGTATAGATGATCGGGTCGCGATCTCAAGTGGTTCCCGCTTTTGTGCTGGCCACTACCCGACTCGGTGGAGTTGGTCGCTGGGATCGGGTCGCGATGTATAGATGATCGGGTCGCGATCCGGGTCGGGTCGCGATCGATGGAAGGTCGGGTCGCGATCTCGTCGGGTTGCCATAGGCTCGCGATCCTTGGTCAGCAAAGTGTCACGTGTTTGTCACTTAGATCGGGTCGCGATCTGCACTGTTCCAGCCTTTTTCTTCTTTTATTTTGATTTTCTTCATTTCGCGACACATGAGCTGTTGGGTCGCGATTGCTGTCGCTGGGTGACATTTTTGCTCTTTGGTACATAGCGTCATTTTCTCCGGTTTGGTTGAACTCGAATTTACGCAACCTGAAATAAACTGTTCATAAAAACATTTCGACTTATTTCAGTGATGGTCACATAAAAACATAAAAAACATTATTCAACAGGAACTGTGGGTTTTTCCACAACTTGAATTTGTTTGTAGTTTCGATTAATGTAAATGTGATCGTCGTTCTTGAGATTTAGTAAGTGTGACATGTTTTTAGGTATTTTCTCTTTTTCAAAACAAAGACGATTATACACGTTGTGGCCGTATAATTCTTGTTTCCTTATATTTATTTTTACTTCCATTTTCTCATTCATTTCATTCTCGACCATTTTGGATGATGAGAAAAACCCTTCATTTGTAACTGTGGAGTTATCATTTTCAAGAAGTTTTTGCAATTCATTATCAATTAAGGGTAATCCACCGGGTTTTACAAAAATTGTGTTTTTGAAGTAAGAAACCTTAGGATAGATACATGCCACTTTGACTAGCCTTTTTGAATCATCCTTGAGATATTGATCGTAAGAGTCGGATTCATCTGTGATTTGAAGTTTAAAATTTGAAGTTTCTTTGGTTTCAAAAATTTTTGATTCACAATTCATTTTTGTTTTTCCTCTGTCCACCGAAGACATTTGTGAGATGTCTTCGGAGGTCGATTCGGATATAGAGGATGACTTTAACAAAATCAAAGAGGAACAATCAATCTCCTCCATTTCTGAATCACTTTCAGAATCCTTTTCAGACAAGTTATTGGCAAGTTCTTTTTCCTTTGTTTCAATTTGAGGTACAGCCTTATTCAGGATTGGAATTTCTTGAGGCAATATTTTCAACAATTTATCAGCAGTTAGATGTTTTTCTACAGATATCAGGCCATGTTTATATGATGGATTTGTAACTTCGGAGCCTGATACTATGTATTCGCATTCATAAGATATACTATCGACTTCCTTTAATTTGAACTCAATAAAGGGTAGTAGTTGTCTATGTTGGACATTGCAAACATCAGCTGAATGATAAATTCTAGTAATATGCGCATATAATCGTTTGGCAGTTTCACAAAATATGTTTCGCTGTTTTAAGATTACATCTTGATTGTTTAAGAATTTTTCTCTGTTTTCTTCTAACAAGGAGATTCTAAGATTGGATTTTTCTAATGCTAGCTTCAGGCTTTCTACTCTCCCCCTTAAGCTTAGAAGCTCCTGCTCAGTGAGTACTTCCCTATTTTTAGCATCAATGAGTAATTTATGCATAACAGAGCAGTCACGAGTTATTTCATTTATAAGTGGAGCAGAATGAGAAATAGGAATTTTAAAAGATGAAAGAAGTTTTGATACCTGTTCTGGGATTGTCAAACGGGTGTCATTTGCCATCAAGCACACTTCCTCATCATCATCAGAAGAGTCTTCAAACCAAGTCTTAGGAGTATCAGCAGCATTCATTTCCAATCCCTCCGAAGTCACAAACCCAAGACCCGCAGTTGCTTGAACCTTCATCATTTCTTCATCATTCAATTTCTCCGAAGTGTCCTTTAGAAAGCTCTTATCAACATCATAGGCCATGAAAGCACTATGGGATGGCTTTCTCACTTCGTCATCATCTGAGTCCGAAGACCAAACTTGATATGATCCTTAACGATCATCAGCAGCCATTAAGGCTAGGTCTTTGGTCCTTACTCTAACTTCCTCCATTTTTCTTGCGTAATAAGCTTCATCCTTCACTTGTGGTTTCTTTTCGTTTTGCTTTCGAAGCATGCAGTCTTTTGCAAAATGATTCTTGCCATGACAATAATTGCAATCACAACCAGAATCACCTGAGATCTTCTTCTCTTCGGACTTTTCTTTGGATAACTCCGAAGCCGGTTTTTCAGATGGCTTCGGGGTTGACAATTTTAAATTCTCCTCTTTTGGAGTGAATATTTCAGGTTTGGGCTTGGAGTTGAAGTTTGATTTGTTAAAGTTTTTCACAAATGGCTTTCCAGAGTTGTTTTTGAAGAAGGGTTTCTTGAACCTACGATTGTTGGCGGCATAGAGAGCAACAGTATCTCCATTATCATCTACCATGTAGGCAGCAATGTCTTCATCACTTGATTCTTCCTCTTCTTTTGATACGAGAGCTAGTGGTCCAGAACTAGCCATTTCACTTCTTCGACCTACCACATCGGGTTCATGTGATTTTAATAGATTGTATAGGGCACCCAGCTTGTATTTCTCGATATTCTCATAGGATTTGACCATGAGCATGATTGGTCTCCACTCCTTGCGAAGACTGTAGAGAAATTTGATATTTATCTCTTGTTGGCTTCTTGTTTCCCCATACTTATCGAGTGTGTAAATCATGTTGCTCAAACGTTCATAACAGGCTTCTAAGGACTCATTTTCTTCTTGCTTAAAGTTCCCGAAGTCTGCAAGGATTTCTTGAACTTTGCTAGTATGGAGGATTTTATCTCTTCCGAAACGGAGTTCGAGATTTTCCCATATCTCCTTTGCAGATTTCGCATCAGCAATGTGGTGGCTGACATCGGGACCCAAGCCACTTCTCAGTTCACGCATGGCCCTCTCGTCGTTTTCAAGCTTCTTCATGTCTGCAGCATTAAGAACAACGGCTTCTTCTCCGTCAGGAACAACGAATCGACCAGCAATGTCTGTGTGTGGACCTTCAGTCACAGACCTTCATAGATCTTTGTCCAGTCCTATAAGATAATCCTTCATTCGACCAGCCCAATAATCATAGTAAGAAGTTACTAGAACAGGGGCCTTTGTTGCAGAACCGATGAGGTTTGCATAGTTAAGCATATTGGCATAAGTTGCTGTGGAATCAGTCATCTTGATGTATTTCAACTGGATCTTTTCAGTAAAAACGGGTGGTAGAGATTTGCAACAGTTGCAGAAGACTAAATCTGAGAATCGATTCAGATTTAGAGCTGAAGCAAACAAATTTGAACTCTATCAACAGGTTTTTGAGCTGACCCGCTCTGATACCACTTGTTGGGTGTTGAAATATGAGAATAGATGAACTAATATAGATATGGAATCAATTACACAATCAATCACACAATGATAATGTAACAAAACTAATTGAACAGTGTGATATGAATAACATGTGCCGAATGCTTGATTAGAACTTTGGTTTTACAATTGGGTTTTCTATTTTGGAGACATACAATTCTTGTAATCTAAGCTTGTAATCTCACCCTTGACACGGTATGGTATCACTGATATTTATACTGAATCAGTGATACCAATAGTATAACTTTTACAGAGAATATCCTATCAGTGTACTAGCCAATAGGATAGAAGATTCATGCAACACGTATTGTACTATACGCGTGCACACAAAAGACAAGATGACAGTCTGTGAAGTCTTCGGATCCTCTATGCATAGCACTTCGGAGTCTTTAGACTTCGGTGTCTTCTCTTGTTTATTCACTTCAGGGTTTCTTCATGGGCGGGACTTCAGATATATCAGCACTTCATCACAAATGTTCTCAACAGAATCCTCATGATTTCATAGTGCTTCTCGACCTCATGAATGCTTCTCCAGGCCATGCAGGAGAAACCATTACAGTTTTTAATGATGCAAAGGCTCATATTTCATCCTTCCTTCTAAACTACTTGCTGAGATTTGCCAAGTTTGATATTGAAGTGGCTGATTGCTTTGGACAGTCCCTTGCACCCCTACCATGCACTATTGAGAATTTTGATCATCTCAAACAAGGCCAGATAATTGGGAAGCCCTGGGGTGTTTTGTTTAAAGGATTATCAAAAGATGACCAAGTGGTGGCTAAGTTCTTTGAAGTGGATTACAGGGGTCTTTACCCTTCTGCTATGATAAACAATATCTTATCCGCAGTGAACTCCTACTTTGTAAACCACTGGGAAGAAAAGAAGAAACTCAGAGAGCATCTGGCTTGGTGGTTAGCTATGTGATATCCCTTAAGGCAGGCATTTAAAAGAAATTTTGCTAAATAGGCTTCTGATGCACTTCACACAAAGGGGGAGATTGTTGAAAATAATTTGTGCTGAAGTGTTATCCCCATCCGAAGACCTAGACCAACTATGAAGCTAGAGCACGAAGCCTGATGGTCCGAAGGATTTACTCTGGATGGTCCGAAGGCTTTCAAGTAACAACCTTATCCTGTACACGCGTGCTTTGCAGACAAGGTGTTGAAAAATACTACTCTCCCATTGGATAGTACTATGTTAGAATATTCTGAATATCTTCTTTATACTATTGGTATCACTGATCACGTATAAATATCAGTGATACCATCTATGTCGAGTTTGCTTGTTATTTCACCACATTGTAAAACCCTAAATTGTAATAGTAAAGCATTCGACACTTGTTCTATTAAATTCTTGTGTTCTTCACTATTATTCATTATCATTGTGTGTGTTGCTTATATTGTTGAATCATCACTTCGGAATACTTGTTCATATCTAGTATTTGATTGAATTTCACTCTCAACAGTCTTGGGCAGTGCCACTTACCATTTCACCCCATGGGTCCTTCATGACCAACCGACTAAACCATTTAGTCTTGTGGGTCCTTCATGATCAGTAATAGTACATACAACATACATTCACATAACATATATCACATTCAATCATTGAAAATCCATAAACATACATTCACATTACACATAACAACATTACATGCACTTTTGACATAATAGACGAGTTAGTGTGTTGTTAGCAGCGATCCAAGTGTCAACCATCAAACATAACACATAATTCCTACAACTATTACAAATAAAAAATACTTATATTATAATACGATATGCTACCTGTAATACTTAGATGCATTATACGTTTTAGCTTATTTTCTCTACTCATTCATAAAGTCTTTACCAAAAGACCTTAACCATTTAAGTCCTTAATAAGATGAAACATTAGTATGACCACTTACATATTCATTAATATTGATATTTAGCTCACATAATACTCATCGTTCCTTATTAACTTATTTCTTGTATAATTTTAGCCTTAAAGCATTTAGGCGTTACGTTCTTTATGAATTAAGCTCATACTTATATAACCAAAAAATGAATTTAGAAACTTCTTAAAACATGTTACATATGACCAAACATCTCATTATTAAGTGATGAGAAATAGGGGCTTAAAATGCACTTTTATGAATAATATCAATTTAGCCATTTTAGACTCGTTCTTAGTGTTTTGATTATATCTCTTGAACCATAACCCGAATTGACATGTGCCATATCTTTCTGGAAACTAGACTCGATCTTAAATAAAATTCTATATGTGGTAATTTTGAAGTTCACCTTATATTTTACATAAAACAGCCCCCAAATACAGTGATAAAATCTGTTATGAATATTTAGCATCTTGCATTCAAATTTTCATATGTTTTCTTTGCTCATTCCTCATACACATCTTCTATTAAGTTTTTAATGACAATATTTCATATTCAAAGCATTAAGTTCCATATTAAGACTTTAGAAATGATTAGAACAACATCTTGCACAATGTATGTCATAACTAGGTTTACATGGATTTATAGGCTCGTATGAACCTGTCATGCTTTGCACAACCCAAAACACCCGATATTCTTCACCGTAAGGTCTTATTTTTGGATCCTAACACAACTAATACTTGTCATGCTGTTTTGGTATTGGTTCTTGGTGCTAACAAACAAAACAAACAAAACGAAACATGCAAGATACAACTACCTACACTTTAACGCTTTAAGAACAAGCCTTTTTCTTAATCTGGCTGCCCCACCTATCTCTTGTTGCCATGATTCTCCTTCTCGTCCTCCCACTTCTCATATCGGCTGCTCCAACCCTTCTTCCCGCCATCGTTTACATTTTCCATCTCACCATCTCTTACTCCTCATCTTGGTTCATTCCAATAAAATCGTGCACTGGTTTGGTAAGCATGCAAGCATTTAATCACGAGATAGATTGTAGGATTCAATAGAAAAATCTCGATCATCATTTCCCTTAGTATCGTCTTGTTCGCGACTTCCAACTAGATGTCATTTAGGGTTTCACATCAAAGGGATAACGTGAAGGGTGTGCTCAATGAAAGTTGGGTTTCTAGCTAGGAGGGATCTAGTCATGAGAAATACCGTAGGTTAAAAATCACGGCCCAGAGTCCCATGCAAAAGTTTAAGGTTTCACAAGAATAGTCCCTACTTAGCTATAATGACATTATCCACCCCTAGCAACTTAAAACCAACATTTAAATATTTCCAAATGTCAAATTTAGTCCCTTAGCTAAATAATTTATTTCTAACAATTTTTTTCACTCAATAATATAATTATTATTTTATGATCAAATTAACATTTTCCTTATTATTATTTTCAATAAACAATAATTGAATTATTGTCTTTTCCACATATAAATAATATAATTAATTAATCAATTAAATAATAAATAAATAAGACATTCATTGGGTAATTCCGCAGAAGACCACACGAACTCAATACGTTATTAAAAATGGGGCGTTACATATTCCAACTAAATTTATACCAATCCATTTTTCAAAACATCATACAAACCATTTTGCTAACACCTCATAGAATTGGGGAATTCACTATGGTTTATGTTTGGTAAAGCGTTGTAACCCCCAAAGTTTTTTATACATTTCTAAAATGTTTGACTTTTGGTTTGGGATCAAAATTTTGAGAACATGGCGTATTGTTATAAGCAAATATTTTTAAAATATAAGATTAAAGAACATGGAGTTTTATAAGATATTACACTAGTTAAGGTGTATTAAAGATTTGGGCGTTGCAACAATAGAGTATCAACATAAACATAGGGCGTCTCCACACTCTCAAAATCTTGATTGGGTCCCAAAAACCGTTTCAATACATTAATTCTTTAGATTAAACCTAATAATACTCCACAAAAATTTTAGTTATAAACAAAATCTTTAATCATAAAGCTTGTCCATTCAATTCAACAAACATCAAATGAAAATCAATTACACTTAGCGGTGAACTTGCATATCATCAAGCAATCAATGCTCATGCAAGGTGACCCTTCTTGCCTTAATCTTCCAAAATAAGAAATCACTTTCACCCACCCCTTTATCTAAAACAGCTTGCATTAACATCATTATTTCCTATCAACGGAAGAAAAGCAGTGGGCAACCTTAGCGTAGGGGTTGCACCGAGAGCTGGTAACTTCAAATTTTCTATCATTTGGAATCAAAGCAACAACAACTCATTCAACACAGCATCAACATATCAGCAGCAAGAAATTTTCAAAAGTTTTATCATTTTTCAAAAATTTTCAAATTTTCAAACATATAGCACAAATCACCCCTATCCAATAAAATTCATCACCAATATCATTTTTCCAAGAACATAGTACAACTCGGCTGATCACTTATATCCCAACCCTCAACAAGCACATCATTTAGGGGGATATGTTGGGTAAATGCTCTGAAATATTGAGTGTTTATCCAGCAATGGGATTGAGGATTTCATGATAAAGTTTACCTGACAGTTCATGAAGAACATTCAACATCTATCACCATTTAGGGGATATTGTTAGTGTAAATGCCGAAGATGTTGAAGACTTGAGGAGTTAAGGAACTTCATCAATAATTGAAGTACTCTCAAGAATTGAGGTACTATCAGGAATTGAGGTACTAACATGAATTGAGGTACCAACATGAATTATGGTTCTTACACATACTGAGAACCAAACTTGGAGAATCCGAGGTTGGGTAACCAGAACTCATGTTAGCTGAAGTCATGAATCCGAATATCATGATACCGAAACTTATGAGCTCATGCAATCCAAAGTTCTTGTTAACCGAAAGTGTGCATGCCGAAGTTCACATCATTTCGAAAGTTTGAATAATTTGAAACTTGACAAGCCATGAAGCTGAAGATCATGCATGGATCCAAAAATCAGCTTGGATCCGAAACTTTTGAATGAACTGAAACTTGCTATTCCGAAATTCTACAAGCCGAAGTTGCATGAACTTATCATCAAGCAATCAATGCTCATGCAAGGTGACCCTTCTTGCCTTAATCTTCCAAAATAAGAAATCACTTTCAGCCACCCCATTATCTAAAACAGCTTGCATTAACATCATTATTTCCTATCAACGGAAGAAAAGCAGTGGGGAACCTTAGCTGCAGGGGTTGCACCGAGAGCTGGTAACTTCAAATTTTCTATCATTTGGAATCAAAGAAACAACAACTCATTCAACACAGCATCAACATATCAGCAGCAAGAAATTTTCAAAAGTTTCATCATTTTTCAAAATTTTTCAAATTTTCGAACATATAGCACAAATCACCTCTATCCAATAAAATGCATCACCAATATCATTTTTTCAAGAACTTCCAAGACCCCATCAACATTTGGGGGGATCCAAGAACATAGTACAACTCGGCTGATCACTTATATCCCAACCCTCAACAAGCACATCATTTAGGGGGATATGTTGGGTAAATGCTCTGAAATATTGAGTGTTTATTCAGCAATGGGATTGAGGATTTCATGATAAAGTTTACCTGACAGTTCATTAAGAACATTCAACATCTATCACCATTTAGGGGATATTGTTAGTGTAAATGCCGAATATGTTGAAGACTTGAGGAGTTAAGGAACTTCATCAAGAATTGAGGTACTCTCAAGAATTGAGGTACTATCAGGAATTGAGGTACTAACATGAATTGAGGTACCAACATGAATTGTGGTTCTTACACATACTGAGAACCAAACTTGGAGAATCCAAGTTTAGGTAACCAGAACTCATGTTAGCTGAAGTCATGAATCCGAATATCATGGTACCGAAACTTATGAGGTCATGCAATCCAAAGTTCTTGTTAACCGAAAGTGTGCATCCCGAAGTTCACAGCATTTCGAAAGTTTGAATGATTCGAAACTTGACAAGCCATGAAGCTGAAGATCATGCATGGATCCAAAAATCAGCTTGGATCTGAAACTTTTGAATGAACCGAAACTTGCTATTCCAAAATTCTACAAGCCGAAGTTGCATGAACTTATGATACCGAAGTTTGGATGCTTGAACCGAAATTCACATGATCAATTAAATTCTTCTTTTAGTTTCTAATTAATTTATTTTCCAATAAATTAATAAACTAAATAACATTTCCTCTATTTTGACTCTGAAGGTTTTCTGGGTTCTGAGGGCAACCCAAAATGACTCTACCTTTTATCAAAAGTATTATAACAAGTTGATGACCTTGGACATTATTCCAACACTTATTCCAATAAGCTAGTTGCTAGGACTCTCCAGAAGTCATCCATTCAGGGTGATAATGGATAAAAATACAAATTTTATTGATATGCATAACCAATACAAGTCCAAATCAAACCCTAGGTCAAAAGAGATCCAAAACATCAAAAGTCTTGCATGGGTTTAAAAGTTCTTGAATATGCTCTCTTTTCTGGTTCATAGGCTTCGTAAATGGTCTAGGAAATGACTAGGATACTTGAAATTTCCCTAACTCCACTACACATCATAAATGGACCAGCAAACGGTGAAACATAACTAGTTCTAAGATCTATGCAAAAAGAGACATCAAGTGTGACATTTTCTTACTTATAACGATCCAAAATATGGAAACGATGTTGGATCTTGGCTGGAGGTTGCTTCCTTGTACCACCACTTCTCTTTTTCTTCTTCAAACGACACCTTAAAGCAAGAAAGAGCCAAAAACTACAAAAGGGTGCCAATGATTCATTTTTAGGGTTTCATAGAGAATGGAGGCTGGTAAGAGAGGCAGGCATGGGGTTTAGTACCTTTAAATAGGGCTCAAGACCCAAGATTAGCGTTTTTGCATTTTGGCGTGTCACACCATGAAGCATGGCTGGTCGCGTAGCGTTCAGCCGCACTCCACATTTGGAAGTTAAACCATCTTACACACCGCAGTCACCATGATAATTGCACCGTGTCGAGCCAAACTCTTAAAAGAATAGAATTTAACTCTTTTAAACTTTAAATTTATACTTGGAAAATAAGCTTTACATGTGAGGACAATTCTCGTTTACTCATTCCGTCAATGGCAATAATATGTGTATGTATGTGTGTGTGTATGTGTGTGTATATATATATATATATATATATATATATATATATATATATATATATATATATATAATTATTTGATGGTTGATTGCATGTAACATTCGAAAATTTAGGGTAAGTTTAAAAAAATTTACCAAAATATTTTAATTAATTAAATTTTACATTAATGTAAACTTTCAAAACCCAACATCTTTATTTATTCAAAAAAAATCAATATCAATTGAATTCATCAGCGGAAGTCAAACTAGATAAAGTCAACTCAAAATAATTGTCCAAAAGAAGCTTCATCATCCAAAAGAAGCAACATCAATGTGTCACAAATCATGTCACACATTGCCATCCTTCGTACCCGAAGTACCTGTAATAGTGGTTTGGAAAGGAAATGCTAAGGACAAAGCTTAGTGAGTTCGGCACAACACGACATATCCATCATACAAAAGAAGCTTCATCATCCAAAAGAAGCAACATCAAAATAATAATTGTCCAAAAGAAGCTTCATCATCCAAAAGAAGCAACATCAATGTGTCACAAATCATGTCACACATTGCCATCCTTCGTACCCGAAGTACCTGTAATAGTGGTTTGGAAAGGAAATGCTAAGGACAAAGCTTAGTGAGTTCGGCACAACACGACATATCCATCATACAAAAGAAGCTTCATCATCCAAAAGAAGCAACATCAAAATAATAATTGTCCAAAAGAAGCTTCATCATCCAAAAGAAGCAACATCAATGTGTACGCGTCACGCATTGCCATCCTTCGTACCCGAAGTACCTGTAATAGTGGTTTGGAAAGGAAAGGATAAGGACAAAGCTTAGTGACATGCCTAGATCGTCGTGCGGTAAAAAATAAGTAAAACCTCACTCTCACTAGTACAATGGTAGTCAGGGTCGATCCACAGGAGTTTCGTGGTCAAGGTAGGCAATAGATTACCAATTGTAGTGTCACGCTACAACCAGAGGGTCCAGTTTCTACTTTACCAAAAACAATTCCAAAGCATAAAATCCAACAAAATCCAATTCCAAGCATAAACTTAAACTAAAACCAAAACCAAAACTTAACCTTACTTACTTACTGAAATGAGAAATATAATTCAGAAACAGAAGCAATAAAGATCATGCCAAAAGCATCGCACATCCAAACTCATTTAAAGCAATAAAAAGGTGAAAAGAACAATTAAACATAACTGAATGATTAACTTGCATAAAAATCAGATCCCAAACATTCAAAACAGTAAACATCAAAATCCAGAAACTTTAACCTAATGTTAATGGTTGTCACACCCAATAACACCAAGCTAAGTTATTAAAACTACTAAACTATATGAAAATTAAATGAAGAAACATAAATATCATGAATGGTGACTGAAAACCGAATCTTGGAGTCAAAGAAACCATGTATCCACCTTATGGGTTGTTCCTTTGCTATTGATTTCGACCTAGAAGCCTCTATTTATAGTTGTGGAAAATAAGTGGCCACGTCGCGCGTATATAGAATCCACGGCGTGCGTACGGGTTTATCCTCGTTTGTTCAGCATTTGAATTCTTCCCACCGCCTCATCTGTGACTCAGCGCGGCGCGCCCTATGCTTCCCCGCGACGCGCGTGTGATTTCGACTCTTGCACCCTTACCATGCACTATTGAGAATTTTGATCATCTCAAACAAGGCCAGATAATTGGGAAGCCCTGGGGTGTTGTGTTTAAAGGATTGTCAAAAGATGACCAAGTGGTGGCTAAGTTCTTTGAAGTGGATTACAAGGGTCTTTACCCTTCTGCTATGATAAACAATATCTTATCCGCAGTGAACTCCTGCTTTGTAAACCACTGGGAAGAAAAGAAGAAACTCAGAGAGCATCTGGCTTGGTGGTTAGCTATGTGATATCCCTTAAGGCAGGCATTTAAAAGAAATTTTGCTAAATAGGCTTCTGATGCACTTCACACAAAGGGGGAGATTGTTGAGAATAATTTGTGCTGAAGTGTTATCCCCATCCGAAGACCTAGACCAACTACGAAGCTATAGCACGAAGCCTGATGGTCCGAAGGATTTACTCTGGAGGGTCCGAAGGCTTTCAAGTAACAACCTTATCCTATGCACGCGTGCTTTGCAGACAAGGTGTTGCACAATACTACTCTCCCATTAGATAGTACTATGTTAGAATATTTTGAATATCTTCTTTATACTATTGGTATCACTGATCACGTATAAATATCAGTGATACCATCTATGTCGAGTTTGCTTGTTATTTCACCACATTGTAAAACCCTAAATTGTAATACTAAAGCATTCGACACTTGTTCTATTCAATTCTTGTGTTCTTCACTATTATTCATTATCATTGTGTGTGTTGCTTATATTGTTGAATCATCACTTCGGAATACTTGTTCATATCTAGTCTTTGATTGAATTTCACTCTCAACAGTCTTGGACAGCGCCACTTACCATTTCACCCCATGGGTCCTTCATGATCAGTAATAGTACATACAACATACATTCACATAACATATATCACATTCAATCATTGAAAAGCCATAAACATACATTCACATTACACATAACAACATTACATGCACTTTTGACATAATAGACGAGTTAGTGTGTTGTTAGCAGCGATCCAAGTGTCACCCATCAAACATAACACGTAATTCCTACAACTATTACAAATAAAAAATACTTATATTATAATACGATATGCTACCTGTAATACTTATATGCATTATACATTTTAGCTTATTTTCTCTACTCATTCATAAAGTCTTTACCAAAAGAACTTAACCATTTAAGTCCTTAATAAGATGAAACATTAGTATGACCACTTACATATTCATTAATATTGATATTTAGCTCACATAATACTCATCGTTCCTTATTAACTTATTTCTCGTATAATTTTAGCCTTAAAGCATTGAGGCGTTACGTTCTTTATGAATTAATCTCATACTTATATAACCAAAAAATGAATTTAGAAACTTCTTAAAACATGTTACATATGACCAAACATCTCATTATTAAGTGATGAGGAATAGGGGCTTAAAATGCACTTTTATGAATAATATCAATTTAGCTGTTTTAGACCCGTTCTTAGTGTTTTGATTATATCTCTTGAACCATAACCCAAATTGACATGTGCCATATCTTTCTGGAAACTAGACTCGATCTTAAAGAAAATTCTATATGTGGTAATTTTGAAGTTCACCTTTTATTTTACACAAAACAGCCCCCAAATACAGTGACAAAATCTGTTATGAATATTTAGCATCTTGCATTCAAATTTTCATATGTTTTCTTTGCTCATTCCTCATACACATCTTCTATTAAGTTTTTAATGACAATATTTCATATTCAAAGCATTAAGTTCCATATTATGACTTTAGAAATGATTAGAACAACATCTTGCACAATGTATATCATAACTAGGTTTACATGGATTTATAGGCACGTATGAACCGGTCATGCTTTGCACAACCCAAAACACCCGATATTCTTCACCCTAAGGTCTTATTTTTGGATCCTAACACAACTAATACTTGTCATGCTGTTTTGGTATTGGTTCTTGGTGCTAACAAACAAAACGAACAAAACAAAACATGCAAGATACAACTACCTACACTTTAACGCTTCAAGGACAAGTCTTTTTCTTAATCTGGCTGCCCCACCTATCTCTTGTTGCCATGATTCTCCTTCTCGTCCTCCCACTTCTCATATCGGCTACTCCAACCCTTCTTCCCGCCATCGTTTACATTTTCCATCTCGCCATCTCTTACTCCTCATCTTGGTTCATTCCAATAAAATGTGCACTGGTTTGGTAAGCATGCAAGCACTTAATCACGAGATAGATTGTGATGAAGGGAAAGGATGCTTAGACGAAAAAAGATGTAGGATTCAATAGAAAAATCTCGATCATCATTTCCCTCAGTATCGTCTTGTTCGCGACTTCCAACTAGATATCATTTAGGGTTTCACATCAAAGGGATAACGTCAAGGGTGTGCTCAATGAAAGTTGGGTTTCTAGCTAGGAGGGATCTAGTCATGAGAAATATCGTAGGTTAAAAATCACGGCCCAGAGTCCCATGCAAAAGTTTAAGGTTTCACAAGAATAGTCCCTACTTAGCTATAATGACATTATCCACCCCTAGCAACTTAAAACCAACATTTAAATATTTCCAAATGTCAAATTTAGTCCCTTAGCTAAATAATTTATTTCTAACAATTTTTTTCACTCAATAATATAATTATTATTTTATGATCAAATTAACATTTTCCTTATTATTATTTTCAATAAACAATAATTGAATTATTGTCTTTTCCAATATATATAATATAATTAATTAATCAATTAAATAATAAATAAATAACACATTCATTGGGTAATTCCGCAGAAGACCACACGAATTCAATACGTTATTAAAAATGGGGCATTACATATTCCAACTAAATTTATACCAATCCATTTTTCAAAACATCATACAAACCATTTTGCTAACACCTTATAGAACTGGGGAATTCACTATGGTTTATGTTTGGTAAAGCGTTGTAACCCCCAAAGTTGTTTATACATTTCTAAAATGTTTGACTTTTGGTTTGGGATCAAAATTTTGAGAACATGGCGTATTGTTATAAGCAAATATTTTTAAAATATAAGATTAAAGAACATGGAGTTTTATAAGATATTACACTAGTTAAGGTGTATTAAAGATTTGGGCGTTGCAACAATCGAGTATCAACATAAACATAGGTGCTGAATAATGTTTTTATGTTTTTATGTGACCATCACTGAAATAAGTCGAAATGTTTTTTAACAAATATTATCAGTTTTTCAGGTTGCATGGATTCAAGATTGAACGTGATAAAAAGAAAATATTTTTAAAATCAAAGAATATTTCCTGTACTACAGTGATCGCGACGCGACCACAAGCTCCTCACGACGCGACCACAAGCTCCTCACGACGCGACAAGCCCCAAACACGACAACACCGTTTCGCGACCAAAGAACGACACTTCAGCAATCGCGACGCGACGGAAGGTCTGGTCGCGACGCGAAGCCCCAAACGCGACTATACCAATTTTCAATCGTGAGGCTACCAACAACGCACTGACCAGACAAATGGCCGACCAAAAGCAACACCACTACGCACCATCGCAACGCGACCAGCTACCCGTCGCGACGCGATCCCTGTACTTCAGCAACTATAAATAAGAAGCTCACCTCTTGCCAATTTTACACCTTAACACTACTACTCATACATACTCAAAGAAACCCACGACCAAACACCTCAAGACACTCAAATTTCTGAATTTGGCAACAAGAACCAAACCATATAACCGCAAGAAACAAAACCTCCACCTGACACCAAACTTCAAACCTCTAAACAACCTCTACCCTACACCAAACAAAACCTCTATAAAACCCGACATCAAACCCAAGTCCAAACCAACACAAAACCGAAGAAATGCCATTCAGCAAGATAAACCGAGCAAAGAACAAGAATCGACGCTTCAAAGAAAATCACCATCTTCATCTGCTATCGATAAGTTCTTTTGAAATTATAATTCCAATAATCTACCTGTGCCGTTATTGATTTATTTAAAGTTTTATAAATCAATTGTACTAAATTCCAAGACATACAAATAGAACCAATACAACAACAACATATGTGGACTGTATTTAACCGAGACATCTAACTTCTAACTTCTAACTTCTAACCTTTTACTTATTGTAAAAACACTTTATCGTTGATAATGGCGTTTATTACATCTAACCGCTAACTTCTAACATTTATTTTATTTACCGCTTTCTGTCTATTTAAATACTGTCTAGTTTAGATTTACCGCTTTATTTTATTTATTTATAGCATTAGTAACTTAATTTTAGTTTATATTTATTCCGCATATTATAGCTAAAATACATATCTGTCACACAGTAATCGGCTTAAAAACCTTATTCGTGGAGATCAGTTATCGTATTTTCAACAATAGGGCGTCTCCACACTCTCAAAATCTTGATTGGGTCCCAAAAACCGTTTCAATACATTAATTCTTTAGATTAAACCTAATAATACTCCACAAAAATTTTAGTTATAAACAAAATCTTTAATCATAAAGCTTGTCCATTCAATTCAACAAACATCAAATGAAAATCAATAACACTTAGCGGTGAACTTGCATATCATCAAGCAATCAATGCTCATGCAAGGTGACCCTGCTTGCCTTAATCTTCCAAAATAAGAAATCACTTTCACCCACCCCTTTATCTAAAACAGCTTGCATTAACATCATTATTTCCTATCAACGGAAGAAAAGCAGTGGGGAACCTTAGCGCAGGGGTTGCACCGAGAGCTGGTAACTTCAAATTTTCTATCATTTGGAATCAAAGCAACAACAACTCATTCAACACATCATCAACATATCAGCAGCAAAAAAATTTCAAAATTTTCATCATTTTTCAAAAATTTTCAAATTTTCGAACATATAGCACAAATCACCTCTATCCAATAAAATTCATCACCAATATCATTTTTTCAAGAACTTCCAAGACCCCATCAACATTTGGGGGGATCCAAGAACATAGTACAACTCAGCTGATCACTTATATCCCAACCCTCAACAAGCACATCATTTAGGGGGATATGTTGGGTAAATGCTCTGAAATATTGAGTGTTTATTCAGCAATGGGATTGAGGATTTCATGATAAAGTTTACCTGACAGTTCATGAAGAACATTCAACATCTATCACCATTTAGGGGATATTGTTAGTGAAAATGCCGAAGATGTTGAAGACTTGAGGAGTTAAGGAACTTCATCAAGAATTGAGGTACTCTCAAGAATTGAGGTACTATCAGGAATTGAAGTACTAACATGAATTGAGGTACCAACATGAATTGTGGTTCTTACACATACTGAGAACCAAACTTGGAGAATCCAAGTTTGGGTAACCAGAACTCATGTTAGCTGAAGTCATGAATCTGAATATCATGATACCGAAACTTACGAGGTCATGCAATCCAAAGTTCTTGTTAACCGAAAGTGTGCATGCCAAAGTTCACATTATTTCGAAAGTTTGCATGATTCGAAAGTTGCCAAGCCATGAAGCTGAAGATCATGCATGGATCCAAAAATCAGCTTGCATCCGAAACTTTTGAATGAACCGAAACTTGCTATTCCGAAATTCTACAAGTCGAAGTTGCATGAACTTATGATACCGAAGTTTGGATGCTTGAACCAAAATTCACATGATCCGAAAATCATGCAATCTTGAACAAACCGAAAATCACATGTTCTGAAAGACTTGAGGATCTGAAGGTTGGAAGGATCCGAAAGTATTCAAGGGTGAATCGAAGATCATCAAGCTGAGCCGAAGATCAACACATATTGAGGTGTACCAAAGTAGAAGCCAAGCAAGGATGAAGAGCTAAACAGAAATTGTTGTATCACCAAATCTCTTATTTGCCCAGCAAGGAAACTCGAGCTACACAAAAGTTGAAGTGCACCAAGAAGTTCTTAACTAAACTTCTATATACACCAGACGTATGGTTGGAACATCAATGAGAGAATGTGTACTAAGTTTCGTCTTGGAGGAAACGAAACTTAGAAACATAACCTAACTTAGAGCACATGGCAAAAGTTGAACACAAACTGAGGAGGTGAAGCTAGAACAGAAGTTAAGCTGAAGTATTGGAGCTGGACCAAGAAGTTGACATGGTGACCTAGCAACAAAAGTCTACCATCAAATTGGGGAGCATCAGAAGTTCAAGACATTGACTAATTAGGCTAGTTATAGGCATGTTCCCTAGTAACATAAAGTTAACCTAGTCTAGCATTAGTTTATTATTACTTTTGTACTTGAGATCTGGAAGAGATATCTTCCCCTCCTATAAATAGGAGCCTTGGGTTATGAAGACATTGTGAGATCAACTAGGAGATTGTGAAAAACTATCACTACAAATGCAGTATAAAGGAATTGGAGGAGTGGGTATAAAGGAATTGGAGGAGTGGCTGGAGAATTCTCTACAGCCACCAAATGAACTTCAAGAACATCCTATCTCCTTTCCTTTTAAGTACCCCAGATCTCTATGTAGTTCATCTTAGACTAGATAGAGTGTTTAAGTTTAAGTTTAAATATGTAACACCTTTCTTTATATAAATGAAAAGTACGAATTACATTATATCGTTTATATTATTCTCTTTAATTTCCGCACTTGTTCTTTACAATTTATTTGATACTCCGTAACTTTATATTTCAAGTCATTTATATTTGCGCATCGTTCCTTTATATTTTAGCACTTCATTTTTATATATGTTCGCTTATTGTTGAGCAAAAGATCTTGGAGTCGAAAACCTTCGAGTTTTCTTTTTCATTTCCAACAATACTACTTATAAGAAATGATTTCTCGTTGTTACAAAGTGTAATGACTAGGCTTTAGAAAAGTTTCGCTATGAAGAATCTAGGAAATACAATATACATATGTGGTATAAGGGTCTATAGAGATAGATAAAAACGTCTTAGAAAGTGACATAGCCAAAGTACATTTTGAGCATGATCTTGAAGAAATTCGAGATGCATGACTGCAAGAAAGGGTTTCTACCCATGGCATGAAAATGATTGGAGAATCAATGTCCTAGTACTAGAGAAGAACTGGAAGGAATGATTCGAGTCCCATATGCTTCTGCTATAGGATCGATCATACTTGTCGTAACATGTACTTAACTTGATATCCCGTATGCCTGGAGCTTAGTGCGTCGATTTCAGGACAACCCTAGCAAAAGCCATTGGATAGCAGTGAAGGACATTCTTAGAGTATTTTAGGAAACCAAGAAATGTGTTCTTGGTTTACGGAGGAAAAGGAAGAGTTAAGAGTAACTGGTCATAGTGATGCCAGAGATGACTCTTGCTCACAATCAGGATAAGTGTTCCTATTAAACAAAGGAGTGATAACTTGGAAAGGTTCCAGGTTGAAATCAATGAAAGTCCGAGTATATAACAGCTAGTGATGTTGTGAAAAATACTACACATTAACCTTATTTGGCGTGCCGGTTAACCACATAGCTCCGCCAGCAGATCCTAAAGAGAATGTGTGTTTCTCATGGGTAGCACAAAATATCACATTTTATATAATTAAAATGGGTTTTTGTTTTAATACTTTAACTTAATATTTTTAACTTAGAGAGAGAAACATTTCTCTATCAAACCCTTTCGGTAACTATAGATGCTAAAAGGTGTCGGGTGGTGATGGTGGTGAGAAATACATGCCACTTAATAACCAACTTCATTTGGGTTCATATGAACCCTCCTTCAAACCCTCAGTACAATTTTATGTGGGTGATCCTAGTCATGGTTTGACCAATGTTTTTTCTTTATTTGTTCTTATATATATATATATATATATATATATATATATATATATATATATATATATATATATATATATATATATATATATATATATATATATATATATATATATATATATATATATATATATATATATTATCTATTAATTCAATTAATACTCTTTAATAATTATTATAAATAAACCCCTAATAGAAATAATGATATTAAGTCAATAAAGCAAAAATGGCAAGTAACCAAGTTAGGAAACTTGCAAACCAAGCAAGGGATTAACCCTAGCCGCCAGGTAGCATGTAAAGGCCAAGGAAACCCTCCTAAAACCCTTCAAATTTTGAAATCTATGTGGAGGCACAAGAAACCAAAAATTTTCGATAATCATATAGCATGCAGTTTAGGCAATTAGGCAAATAAGGAAACAAGCTAACTATGGAAACTTGCAAGGAAAACCAGGGTTGGGAAACCCTAGCCGCCAAGGGCAAGGAGACTCTCCTAAACCCTTCAAAATTTTGAAAATTGTGATCTAGAACTCCTAAACCAGTCCGAATTCATAACATGCAATTTCTAGAGTCAGTCTAGCAAAACTTATGGAATTTTCGAAAAAACAAAATGCAAGTTCATACAAGTTTCTAGCATAAAACCTAAACAGATAATCATATCAAGCAAAAGTACGAATTACATATGAACAGAGGCTCTGATACCACTGTTGGGATTCAATCACATAAACACATAACAACATGCAGCAGAAGACTAAAAAGATCAAATCACAAAAATCTCCATGAATAGAGTTCAAGATCATACAGTTCATATCAGTTATAGCAACAAAACATAAGCAGAATGTAACTCTGGATTATCTCCTTCCTTGAATCTGATGAACATCATCTTGCAAAGGATGAATAGGATCTAAAGTGGAAATCCCTCTAATGACTTATGCCCAGGAACACCAGAAAACCAGAGAGATCAGAACTTCCACTTGGGAAGGAGGCATAAGATCAAAACCCTAGAGAGGGATTGAAATTCTCCAAAAGGGAGGAGGGAGGGAGAGATTGCAGCTCCTTTGTAACGATGGGATGCCTTAGGGTTAAACCCCAAGGCCTCTAGAAAATCTAAACTCTTTGACCATTTCATGCAAGTATATGTTTCAGCTGCGAGAAGCTTGTTTAAGTCCATAAATGGACCTTTCAAGCTTACACACTCTATTGGGGTAGTTGTTTTCTACAAAACCCTCTGGTTGTGCCATATACACATCATCTGATAGTTTTCCGTTAAGGAAAGCAGTTTTGACATCCATTTGTCATATTTCATAGTCATAAAATGCAGCAATGGCAAGTAACACTCTAATAAACTTTATCTTGGCTACTAGAGAGAAGGTTTCATCATAATCAATTCCTTGAGTCTAAGTGAAACCCTTCACAATCAATCTGGCCTTGAATGTGTGTATATTCCCATCTATGTCGGTCTTCTTCTTGAAGATCCATTTACACCCAACGATTTTGAGACCTGCTGTCGGATCAACCAAGTTCCAAACTTGGTTGTTGTACATAGACTGAATCTCGCTCTCCATGGCTTGTTTCCATTTGGCAGCCTCAAGGCCTGCCATCGTTTCCTTGTAATTGGATGGTTCATCCTCACCAACCAGCGTTTTATCACTGATTAGTGTGTTAGGGAGGAGGGAGGAAGGGTGATGGAAGCTCAAAGGGTTTGGGATGCCTTGGAGTGTCACCCCAAGGCCTCTATTTATAGTGCATCGGCTCCTAGGGTTTCAAACTTATGAGCCTTTTGGCGGCCGCACCCCATGGACTTGTTCAATATCTTTAATCAATTACAATCAACTCCCTTTAATTGATTCTAAATTAATCCTAGATTAATTTATCAATTAAATTATTCTTTTAGTTTCTAATTAATTTATTTTCCAATAAATTAATAAACTAAATAACATTTCCTCTATTTTGACTCTGAAGGTTTTCTAGGTTCTGAGGGCAACCCAAAAGGACTCTACCTTTTATCAAAAGTATTATAACAAGTTGATGACCTTGGACATTATTCCAACACTTATTCCAATAAGCTAGTTGCTATGACTCTCCAGAAGTCATCCATTCAGGGTGATAATGGATAAAAATACAAATTTTATTAACATGCATAACCAATACAAGTCCAAATCAAACCCTAGGTCAAAAGAGATCCAAAACATCAAAAGTCTTGCATGGGTTTAAAAGATCTTGAATATGCTCTCTTTTCTGGTTCATAGGCTTCATAAATGGTCTAGGAAATGACTAGGATACTTGAAATTTCCCTAACTCCACTACACATCATAAATGGACCAGCAAACGGTGAAACATAACTAGTTCTAAGATCTACGCAAAAAGAGACATCAAGTGTGACATTTTCTTACATATAACGGTCCAAAATATGGAAACGATGTTGGATCTTGGCTGGAGGTTGCTTCCTTGTACCACCACTTCTCTTTTTCTTCTTCAAACGACACCTTAAAGCAAGAAAGGAGCCAAAAACTACAAAAAGGTGCCAATGATTCATTTTTAGGGTTTCATAGAGAATAGAGGCTGGTAAGAGAGGCAGACATGGGGGTTAGTACCTTTAAATAGGGCTCAAGACCCAAGATTAGCGTTTTTGCATTTTGGCGCGTCACACCACGAAGCATGGCTGGTCGTGTAGCGTTCAGCCGCACTCCACATTTGGAAGTTAAACCATCTTACACACCGCAGTCACCATGATAATAGCACCGTGTCGAGCCAAACTCTTAAAAGAATAGAATTTAACTCTTTTAAACTTTAAATTTATACTTGGAAAATGAGCTTTACATGTGACGACAATTCTCGTTTACTCATTCTGTCAATGGCAATAATATGTGTATGTATGTGTGTGTGTGTACATATATATATATATATATATATATATATATATATATATATATATATATATATATATATATATATATATATATATATATATAATTATTTGATGGTTGACTGCATATAACATTCCAAAATTTAGGGTAAGTTTAAAAAAATTTACCAAAATATTTTAATTAATTAAATTTCACATTAATGTAAACTTTCAAAACCCGACATCTTTATTTATTCAAAAACATTCAATATCAATTGAATTCATCAGCGGAAGTCAAACTAGATAAAGTCAACTCAAAATAATTGTCCAAAATAAGCTTCATCATCCAAAAGAAGCAACATCAATGTGTCACAAATCATGTCACGTATTGCCATCCTTCGTACCCGAAGTACCTGTAATAGTGGTTTGGAAAGGAAAGGGTAAGGACAAAGCTTAGTGAGTTCGGCACAACACGACATATCCATCATACAAAAGAAGCTTCATCATCCAAAAGAAGCAACATCAAAATAATAATTGTCCAAAAGAAGCTTCATCATCCAAAAGAAGCAACATCAATGTGTACGCGTCACGCATTGCCATCCTTCGTACCCGAAGTACCTGTAATAGTGGTTTGGAAAGGAAAGGATAAGGACAAAGCTTAGTAACATGCCTAGATCGTCGTGCGGTAAAAAAATAAGTAAAACCTCACTCTCACTAGTACAATGGTAGTCAGGGTCGATCCACAGGAGTTTCGTGGTCAAGGTAGGCAACAGATTACCAATTGTAGTGTCACGCTACAACCAGAGGGTCCAGTTTCTACTTTACCAAATGGCCTAGTGGATAAGGCTTTGGACTCATTCTCTTCCCCCATAAAGAGGTTCCAAGTTCTAATCCCACTCCCTCCCTTTCCCCATAGGGAGTGTTAGGTTTCAATCAGGGGATGGCCACTGGCCACCTCTCTACCCCCGTAGGTGATTGACCCGGACCACCCTGCTGCCAGGTGTGCGTGGTCCCCGAGGTTGCTTCATCAGGGTCATCCAAAGGATGGGTCGGGTGGGGTCCTCGGTTATCAAAAAAAAAATCCCAAAGCATAAAATCCAACAAAATCCAATTCCAAGCATAAACTTAAACTAAAACCAAAACCAAAACTTAACCTTACTTACTTACTGAAATCAGAAATATATTTCAGAAACAAAAGCAATAAAGATCAAGCCAAAAGCATCGCACATCCAAACTCATTTAAAGCAATAAAAAGGTGAAAAGTACAATTAAACATAACTGAATGATTAACTTTCATAAAAATCAGATGCCAAACATTCAAAACAGTAAACATCAAAATCCAGAAACTTTAACCTAATGTTAATGGTTGTCACACCCAATAACACCAAGCTAAGTTACTAAAACTACTAAACTATATGAAAATTAAATGAAGAAACATAAATATCATGAATGGTGACTGAAAACCAAATCTTGGAGTCAAAGAAGCCCTGTATCCACCTTGTGGGTTGTTCCTTTGCTACTGATTTCGACCTAGAAGCCTCTATTTATAGTTGTGGAAAATAAGTGGCTGCGTCGCTCGTATATAGAATCCACGGCGTGCGTACGGGTTTATCCCCGTTTGTTCAGCATTTGAATTCTTCCCATTGCCTCATCTGTGACTCAGCACGGCGCGCCCTATGCTTCCCCACAACGCGCGTGTGATTTCGACTCTTTTTGTCCTTATCTCCAAACTTCTTTCATTTTGTATGCATTTAGCCCCTGTTTATATCTTTTCTTTCCAAACAAGCACTGACACAAAAAGTGAGAATACCAAAGCATATATGATATAAAATCACCAAGAATAGGGCTCAACAATGACTAAAATACTTGATATTGCTAGGCGTTGTCAAACACCCCACACTTGTGCCTTGCTTGTCCCCAAGCAAGAGAGTTTTTAACAGATTTTAACTAAGACTCAAAAATTTTTTTGAATGTGTTCAATTTCAAAGCTTATTGCCTCCGGAGTTAGATTGCAATAGTCTGTGAAAACATAACCAGAATATTCTTTGGAATTCATGACTTTCTAGAGAACCCTTGATTACAAATTTTTTGTCCACAATGAAGTGTACATACCCATTCAGATTCTAAAGACCATTAAATAACTGTCCATGACTTTCGATGTTGTCCGTGTAACGAGCTTTCAGAAATACCATCCCAAAACAGACGATCTTAGGTGGTAAGGTGCATAAGTGCCTCTTCGAGGCCACCCTTTTCGGACCTACCGGCTCGAACAACAAAGGCCACTGATTGACAATCCCTTCCTAAATTCCAATCCTAAAATATTCCAATCTTCTAACTCCTAAAACTCAACTTATTTGACTAAACTCATAGCATGATAACAACTAAATAGTATTTCTTGAAAAATACCAAAGCTATAACAATCAAAAGCTATTCGTTTCAAAATTATAATCTATTAAAAATTTTGAAAAATTGCTAAAAATTTTGAAAATCGACTCATTTCTCACAAAAATTTCAAAAACACTCTTTCGACCATCTACACCCCACACTTAAAACCGTACAACGTCCCCGTTGTACATAAAATCATTTTTAGAACAAGGGAGAAAGAGTTACCCCTTAGACGGTAGACTGCTTGATGGTACTTGATTGTCACATGTACAACAAACATGAACATTTCTACGATTCAGAATTCAGGAGTTGTAGCGCAATAGTAAAACACGCCGGTGGTCAAGGCAAGTGGCGGGGGTACGGGGACCCCACACTTGCCTGAAACAACTCCTCCACAGACTCTCCATTTGGGTATTAAATGCAACACTCATAAAAAAACATTAAATGCAACAAAAAAAACATCTAAACTATGAAATATAAACAAACAAAAAAAATATAGTGTTGTAGGTATGGTACATATATCCCACAAGAAAAGAAAATACATCAATCGCCCCTGGGTGGCCTGGAAGGACCTGCCTCATGATCGTGTGCTCAGGCCGGGAATGGTCGGGGGTATCGTCCCTGCTGAGTGGCCATCTCTAATAAGACCTCCCCGATCCACTCCAGCTGATCCTCAATCCTGGCAAACGTGCCCTCCAATCGTCGGAGAGCTGTCATCTCCTCCTGTTGTGGCTGTGCTGGTGGGTCTGGTGGTGCAGCAACTCTCTGGCGACGCCTCGGCGGTCCCTCCTCATGGGCTGGTCGAGGTGCCTTCGGCGCCTCCGTCGCCACCCTAAAAAATCGCCCTGCATGTGGCTGATGGATAAGGTGCATGTTCTCCAAAGCTCGCGCCGATGTGTGCACAGAGGGTATCGCCGTTAAAGAATCGATGGTGGCGGCGGTGAGCAACCCATAAGATCGGGCCAAGCAGGTAATGTAGTGCCCGCCGGCCAAAGGGCTGCTAGCTGACACACCTGCTGCTCGGGTGGATAGGGAGATCGCCAGAGGGTACGGTAGGTGGAGGAACCTGGTGGGATCGAGGAGCACCCGCATGAATGTCATGTCCTCGCCAGACACCTTCTCACCCCCCCTCCTTCTACATAACAAAAGTGGAGATGATGCGGTGCATGAGTCGGTGAAGCGGGTTGCGGAGCTGGCTCTCCCTCGCCAACCCCGCCTCAAAGTGGACATTGGACAACGTTGCCCAAATGACTGTATTGGCATCACGTGCAGGCTGCCCCTGGATACACGCCCGAAGAAACGGCGTAAAGTGGCGGCTCTGAAGATCCTCCTTCGTGTATAACTCCGTGCGTCTCCCAAACTCTCAGAGACTGCACTCCCTGCTGACTCCCTCCAATCGAAAGCTGATAAGCCTGGACCGAACCTCCCGCAAGGCTGGTGCGTAATGGACCGTGGATAGGAACTCCAAAAGAAGCTCCGTGTAGACAGCATCGTCCTGGTTGGCCATAAGCCTCTCCCAACCACGACATGTGAATGTAGACTCTCCATAGGCCCAGGTGCGGTGGAGAAAGGGCTCGATCTCGGCCCACAGTCCGGCCTCTGCAAGGATGTCCCTATCTAAAATCGTCGCCTCGAGAACCCGGCGACCGATCAATGCGTCCCTCCGCTGCGTAAACTCAACTAAACTCTCTAGAGTATGGGGAAACTGGAGATATGGATGGTTGCGCCTGAAGGCCATCTGCACAAACAAACAAACCACACAAAACAATAAATTTTGCAAAATAAGTCCTCTGTCTTCCCCACCGAACCGCGGCGCGGCGAGCGAATGTTTCGAAATTTTTCCCCAATTCCTCGATTTTCACATGTTTAACTCAATCCCACACCACTACAAGGTAGCCTAAGCACCGACTAGCCCCTCTAGGGTGATTGTTTTGCAAACAAAATACCCTACGAGCCAGCATTGCCGATTTCTAAGTTTTTCAATTTTTTTGAGAAATCACTCAATTTCACGGCCTAATTACTTGTTCTAACGAGTAAAAACAAGTTAGAAAGACATACCTCGATCGTAGGATTCGACTACACGAGAAAAACACGAGAAAGAAGTCGGTTGATCGGAGCTCTGAGGCGCAACGTAGAGGTTTGTATGTGTGCGACGAAGGAAAGTGACGTACCTTATAAAGGGAGTCGGTCCGATCATTTCCCGCAGCGCGTGCATCCCCAATTCAACCCCTGCGCATCGGGTTGTTTTGCGATCCCACGTCGCGCCAAACGCCATACCGCGGCGCGGTCTTCAATTTTTTTTCCAAACTTCTTCGTGTGACCCCACACATACCTTGAACCAATAACACCTGCAACGATGATGACAACATTTTCCTAATTACTTCTAAAAATACAGTAGCAAACCTATAAAGATGGGTTGCCTCCCAAGAAGCGCTATGTTTAACGTCTTCAGCCAAACGGGCTCCTCCTATTCCTCCCATTCTTCTTGAGGCATCATTTTCTTTATTTCTGGCGCAACATTGTGGACCATTGTCACGAGAAACGATGTAAACTATGTCATCCAATCACTAACTTGGCTTATCCATTGCTGCTGTGCATCCATGAGTTGGAAGACTTTTGCCTCCCTGCACCTTGTGTCTTTTTCGTACTGTTGGTGCTTCAACTCCATTAATTCCATCATGTTGAGCAGCTGCACCTTGTCAATAGTTGACAACGGATGTTGTTTCGCTTCCCATAAAATTTCTTCCTTTTCACCTTCACCTGCTCGTGTCCATTGTAGTGTCACGCTACAACCAGAGGGTCCGGTTTCTACTTTACCAAAAACAATCCCAAAGCATAAAATCCAACAAAATCCAATTCCAAGTATAAACTTAAATTAAAACCAAAACCAAAACTTAACCTTACTTACTTACTGAAATTAGAAATATAATTCAGAAACAGAAGCAATAAAGATCAAGCCAAAAGCATCACACATCCAAACCCATTCAAAGCAATAAAAATGTGAAAAGAACAATTAAACATAACCGAATGATTAACTTGGATAAAAATCAGATCCCAAACATTCAAAACAGTAAACATCAAAATCCAAAAACTTTAACCTAATGCTAATAGTTGTCACACCCAATAACACCAAGCTAAGCTATTAAAACTACTAAACTAGATGAAAATTAAATGAAGAAACATAAATACCACGAATGGTGACTGAAAACCGAATCTTGGAGTCAAAGAAGCCTTGTATCCTCCTTGTGGGTCGTTCCTTTTGCTACTAATTTTGACCTAGAAGCCTCTGTTTATAGTTGTGGAAAATAAGTGGCCGCGTCGCGTGTATATAGAATCCGCGGCGCGCGTACGGGTTTATCCCCGTTTTTTCGGCATTTGAATTCTTCCCACCGCCTCATCTGTGACTCAGCACGGCGTGCCCTATGCTTCCCCGCGATGCGCGTGTGATTTCGACTCTTTTTGTCCTTATCTCCAAACTTCTTTAATTTTGTACGCATTTAGCCCCTGTTTACATCTTTTCTTTCCAAACAAGCACTGACACAAAAAGTGAGAATACTAAAGCATATATGATATAAAATCACCAAGAATAGGGCTCAAAAACGACTAAAATACTTGATATTACTACGCGTTGTCACTTAGTGAGTTCAACACAACACGACGTATCCATCATACATACTTTACTCCTAACATAGGCATACAACATAGTAAGGCACACAATAAAAAATGGCACATAACATAACTACAGGGTACAACATGATCATGGCATTTAGCTCAACCATGGTACACAACATAACTATAGAGTACAACATGATCATGACACTGTGCTCAATCATGGTACACAACATATCTATGTAGTAAAACATGATCTTGACACTCAGCTTAATCATAATACACAAGAAAACTACTAGACCTACCTCTAACCTGGTACTATCCACATACATCCTAATAGCACACACAAACTACAATAAAGGATCTACAACTTCCATACAGCATAATGATGAACTCAATGCGAAGCAGCAACAGGAAATATCCACACAGCTACTGTGAAAGCCCCACCAAGATACACTCGAACACCTGATACCCCTATAAGATAAAATAGGTTACTACGACGTAGATCAACTTTTAACACCAACCGAGTAATCTGATCATACGCCATTTAGTGCACCCTATTCTAAACCAATTTAGGATATTCTTGCAGATTCTTAAATTTCATCCTTGAAGGATTCCAAGGATGTAACCCTAATCATTTTCCTTCTAGTTTCTATGAATTAAACAAGTTCATATATCACAACTGACCAAAATTCAGACCAGGTTGCAAAGCTTGCTACTTTTAACCTAGTAATAGTCTATTATAAAATGATGGAAAAATGAGACATGAACTAGACACTAATAGAATACTACAGGCCCTGACCTCATGTCATTTGAATTTCCCAAAATATTTGAGTAAAATCAACAATAGACTCAACAAATTAGACCATAAGCTAGACCAGACCTCGAAGAATTAGTTCAAGCTACAAATGTGCTAAGAATTAGGTTCTGAAACTTTTGTTGGGAAAACTAGATCCCTAACAAGAACTAAGGCCACTAACCTTTCCCCTAAACGATTTTTGACAATTTATAATGAATTTCCAAAGGCAGAGGATTGAATCTGATTTGAACCAGTCGGTGGAAACGGCTATTCCACAGGACTTAGGGTCAGAATTAGCTCAGACCCTTTTCAGGGAATAAACTAGACATGATTACCAATTCAGCGACATAAGTCATTACTCCAAAGGACAAACCCACGATTTTATATGATATTTCAAAGATGGAACAAAAACAGGGATTTACCAAGTTCACATAAAACAACATTAGAGTTAGGGCTTTCAACCCCAAACCTATTAAGTCCTTTTATTAAGACCTTTAGGGTCTGAAGTAACTTCAAAAACACACAAACAAGATGTCACAAGAAGGAGTTTTGAAGCAACAGGAAGTAAACTTAACACGCCCCCCCCCCCCCCCCCCACACACACACACATATATATGAATAATCAGTTATGAATCGACATATATGGCTGTGGTGGTCAGAATGGTGGTAAAGGGTGGCAATGATAACGGTGATGGTGGTAGAGGGTGGTGATGATGATAGTGATGGTGGCGACGGTGTTAGTGAGGTGGTGGTGTGGGTGGACGTGGAAGTAGCGGTGGGTGGTGATGAAGGTGGTGGTGGTGGCGGTGATGGAGGTGGTACTGGTGGCGATGGGTGGTGGCAATAGTGGTGGAGATGCTGGTAAAGGTGGTAGTGGCGATGGTGGTCGAGGCGGTGGTCATGGAGTTGGCATTAGCGATGGTGGTCGAGGCGGTGGTGATGGAGTTAGCATTAGCGATGGTGGTGGTTGGTGCCGATGGCGAGGTAGCAGTAGTGGTGGCAACGACGGTAGTGGTTGTGGCGGCGACGATGGTGGTGCTAGTGGCGACGAAGGTGTTGCAAGTGATAGGGGAGTTGAAAATGATATATGAATACTAATTTATCTATTTCATCATTAGAACGCCAATGCTCCGACGGCGCTAATGCACTAGAACGACATGAAAAGTATGTTGTCCAGATTTAATCTTGCGATCTCAGCTTTTTTTTCATTCTCAATGGGACCTACTTCTCTCTCTCTCTTTATATATATATATATATATATATATATATATATATATATATATATATATATATATATATATATATATATATATATATATATATATATAAAATTCAATAAGTGACTAATCTTATCCACGCGATTGTTCAACTTATGTTGGACGTAGATGCACTAGATTATAAAATAAACCCGCTTTGTTTTTTTCATTTTTTGTATTTTAAGGCTTATTTATTATTGTAAAAAAATTCGAATATATAGAAATTTATAACTTTTTGTCCTCTACCAATAGACATCTATATTTATATACAAAAAATTAATCAGATATCAGTACTATGCATATGTACTTAAAAGAATCTGGAAAAAACATAAACCGAAAACATATGAAATAAATTGGAGATTTTAGCTCTACGATTTTTAAAACAAATTTGAAATACACAGATCTTTAACAGATAACATACACTGATACAAAGATTAGTATTTGATTTTTTTTGCTTTGGAACTATACACATAGAATGTATATCATGGTAAGAAGACATGATGGTACAAAAACTTGTCAATGTCCAGAAACATGGAACATAGAATAGAATCTAAATGATAATGGTACAACGAACAGCAAATGCATTTGACTTTAGTCAGAAGACATGATGGCATGCAGGTGTAGTATAAACATAAGAGTCTAGTGGACAAATAACAACAATAAAAAGAGATACGATTTCTATTCCTTACCAACTAAACCATACAAATGAAGCCAAGAAAAACGTTTGGCTATTACATTTTCACTAAAATAAAAGAAAAACCATATACCTTTTGATGAACTGCTCATTTGATATGTACCGCTAAACATTTAAAATCTGGTCAATAACCCAAAAACAAAAGAAAAATAAAGAGATAACATAATATATATCAGAAACTAAACAGAAAGATCAAAAAAGCAGAGTTTCAAACCAATTTACTTTCAGATCTGAAACCCTTTTTCTTATCAGACCCGAAACTTATCTATCCATTAACTCCTCTTTGTGATTCTCTGAGTCCCATCATTTTTCTTAAATCTGTAACATATCAATATGAATACAAAGTGTAGTAGTGGCACGTTCTACAGTTTTTAGAGTGAAATCTTGCGGTGATTGTATTTACAGGGCGTTACCTTATCCATGAATGCAATACCGAGAACAAGATTTTTCAGTGCTTGGGGGTCGTCGTTTTCAGCAGGTCAGGCCGCCATTTTCAGCAAACGGGGTCGCATAATATTTCTTAGCTCTGTAACATATGAATATGAATAGAAAGTGTAGTAGTGGCCCTTTCTAGGGTGTTTAGAGAGAAATGGTGCACTAATTGTACTTACAGGGCCATACCTTACCATGAATGGAATACCTAGAGCAAGATTTTTCATTGTTTGGGGGTCATCGATTTCAGCAAGTCAGACAGTCGTTTTCAGCAAATGGGGTCGTCTAGTGTTTTTATTTTTTTACAGATATGGTTTAGATAGAGCGAGAGAGAGGCATCGAGGAGGAGAGGTGACCGGGTACTTTTGGATTTTCTAAAGAGAGGGTTCGAAAGTCAGAGGTAGAGTCGTAGAGATGACGGTAGGCGGGTTGTCGATGACAGTATGGGGAGGTGGAGTCGGTGGTAGACATACGCCGGTGGTAGAGAGATTTGTGGAGTAGAAGTAGAGGTATGGTGGTGGGTGATGGGGAGATGTTGGCTAAGAATGGCGGAGGCAGGATTTAGGTTTCATAGACGGTAGAGTTTTGAAATGAAAAAGAGTGGGTTAGGTTTTTTCTTTTAAAAAGGGTACAGGAAATGGAAAGTCAGTGAATAATAGTTCGTTTGTTTTACCCGAGGTATTTCAAATATTTTCAAAAACGGATTTAAAGCCTATTTTGAGCGCATAATTTACCCAGCATTACGTACTTGTACTATCTTAACACTACTAGAAAAAAGCCTTTTAATGACAGACGAATTATGACGTACAAAAGTGTATGTCGTAAAAATATGTCATCCATAGTGATTTATGACAGATATAAGTGTCTGTCATAAAACACTGTCATCTTTTTTGAAAATTCACCACATAAAAAAGTTCTGTCATGAATTAGCATCTAAAATAAAAAATTCACTGACATAAAAAATAGCCTATCATAAAATCCCGTCTAAAATTGAAAAACACACACACGGCTGAACTTAAAATTTTCGATTCCCACTAAGGCCCAAAAAATTGAACCTTAACCTGGTAAATGGTAATGCCCAAAAGACTGAGTCTGCAACTTGGTTTTACGTATCCCGACTTCTTCAATCGCCCCTTCCCGCTCCTATCGGCAATCGATCTTCAAGTTTCTCCATTGCATATCGTCTTCGTCGTCAATCATCCGGCCACCGATGACAAGAACGCCACCGGCGATCATCCAATTACTCTTCCCAATTCCCGTTTAGCTTTTGATTCGCGGCAAATGTCGAACTTTTGAACACGATTCCCGCTTGGCTTCTGATTCTGATTTCTTGCTGGTGAGGCACGATTCCCGTCGATCAAATTCGTCCTTCCACGGTAAAGTTGCACATCAATGATTTCAACTCAGCTTTCTGTTCTATATTAACAGATTCCAGGTTACTTTTTCAAGATATAATATCATAGCTTGTTCAAGTATACATGTGATAGATTAATATGAAGTAAACTTATTGTTCTTATTCATAGAAGTAGGTTCGAATCTAATTTTTGTGTCTATAGAAAATTAAGTCTGATAGACTTTTGTTGTTTACATGTTAACAGAGTAATATTAGATGTCTGGTTTCTTATCTGGAAGTATGGATAATATAGGCTCCTTTAGATGAGGATTCAACCTAGTGAGGTTCTACTGGTGATTGCGCTTGATCCAAAAAACCTACCACATAATGCAGCTGTATGGATTGGATTCTACTTTCTTTTTGGTTTTTTGAACTTCTGAAGTTTGAATAAAGTTTAAGATAAAATGAGAGTATTATGAGGATGAAGGCACTATGAGGTACATTTTCTTTGTTGTCTTTGTATATACGATGATGGTATTTTGGTCTTTTAAGATAAAATGAAGAATATTCCAATTCTTTCGGGAATCAATGAACAATACCGTTCTTAGTTGCCCATAATGTCAAGAAAACTTGTCAATTTTGAAATTGATGTTGGTACATTATGCTATTAAAAGAAAGCCATTAACTGCATCCTTTTAACAAGAAAGCCATTAACTGCATCAAGAGTTTATATTAGTACATGTACAATTAAAGAAGTGTCGGTGTTAAAGTTGTATATGGTAAATATAAGACTAATTTATCTAAATAAAGGTTTGACATTCATATTAAAAAAGACCAATTAAATGTTTTTTATTCTTTCTGGCAGGGAGCTTCTTCTTGACTTCTATACCAGTTCTGCAAAAAGGACGCCGTATCAGATTATTATCTTCAGGTAAATTCCTTTACTTTCTGTGAGTTCATTTTTAATGCTTTTCGTTAGATGTATTCTGAACTATGAATTTTATTGTTAGAGAATGGAATTAAAAGATGTATGTTGTGTATTTGACTTTAATGACGGAGAGCTTGCGTAAACATACATTTTATTTCTATGTTACATATTTATCTCATTTTTCTAAAAAAGATCAAACCTTTGTTAAAATGAGGTCTGTTAGTTATATTTTGAAAATATTCATTTGTTTTATGTTAACTTATAGGGACGGTGTCAGTCCTAGTTCAACCAGGATCTGAACATTTTATTGGAGTACTGGACCAAATTATCGAGGTTTGACACACATACACACACACACACACATATATATATATATATATATATATAGGGTCGAGATCATGAGAGAACCTAAAAAAACTAGAAACTAGGAACTTTTTTTCTACACAATATTTTTAAAAAAAAATTGCATCCAATTTTTTTATTTAAAGCGTCTAAGAGATTTCTAAACCCTAAACCCTAAACCCTAAACCCTAAACACTAAACCTAAACCCTAAACCCTAAACCCATATGAAAAAAATAAAAAAAATGATTTTTTTGCATCCAATTTTTTTATTTAAAGTGTCTAAGAGATTTCTAAACCCTAAACCCTAAACCCTAAACCCTAAACCCTAAACCCTAAACCCTAAACCCTAAACCCTAAACCCATATGAAAAAAATAAAAAAAATGATTTTTTTGCATCCAATTTTTTTATTTAAAGTGTCTAAGAGATTTCTGGTTATAATTGCTCAGAAGAATCACCACACTAAGGTAGCGTTTGGTTCACAGAATGTTTATGAAGGAATTGGAATATGTGAAGGAATTGGAATCTGTCAGGAATTGGAATCCAATTCAATATTATGTTTGGTTGACAGGAAATTGAATTGGAATCCAATTCCATTTTTTGTTTGGTTGGAAGGTAAAGCAATTGCAATCTATGTAAATTCACAGATTTGCCCTCATTGCAACAACTTTAATCCAACAAAATCATGAGTACAACAGCTTAATCCAACGAAATTAGAGCCATTAAAATCGGGGAAACTAACATCAAAATCAGTTATGTGTCTAATCAAAATAACTTTGCTCCACAAAATCAGCAGAGAAATAATCGAAATCAGGAACAAAATCATGAGTACAATTGCAAAATAACTTTACTCCACAAATTAGGGAAGAATCGAAATCAGGAACAATTGATCCAGTGGACGACTTGAAACCATAAAGTTCAGGGAAGAAGTAACTCACTGATAATCACACCCGCAATGATTTTTTGTGGAGGAATTAAGACCAGCAACGGACGGTTCCTGACGGGGAGCTGTAATCACCAATAGAGAGAGATAGAGTGAGATAGAGAGAGAGGAATATGGATGAACAAATCAAACTCGCCTCTTCCGATCAGAATCTATGAACACATTGGAGCCGATGTGTGATATGTTTGAAATCAGCGGTCTGTTAACCAAATAAGATTACGAGGTGCGTGAGCGAGAGAGCTAGACAGAGAGTGTGTGAGATGGAGAGAGAGAGAGGGGGGAGACGGAGGAAGAAACCGATCTCACCGGTGATGGAGGCAGGATGTGGGTGTCGAGTAGGAAAGGGTACGTCCGAATTGTGATTCACGTGAGGAGATAGGTTTAAAAGAGAAATGTTTTCAGGGGTAAAGAAGTAATCAGCCACATTCCCTTTTTCATGGAATTTAAGTCCTTCCAGATATCGATGGAATTAATTCCCTCTATTTTGATGGAATTTTAGCCCCTTAAAGGATTCGAATTCCCTTGTAAAGCTTGAACCAAACACAGCATTTCGAAGGAATTGGATTCCAATTCCTTCCAATTCCTTCGAATTCCAGCGAACCAAACGCTACCTAAGTTTTTCCATCCTAGATCTCCAGATAACGTTCAAACAGGTAAGTCTATTTATTCCAAACCATCATCAAAACAAAACAGTTTCAGAATAGGTACTTATTAGTATGGTTTAATTTTAGTTATTATAGAAGAATGATTTAAACATTACTATGTAAAATGTTTGCGGTTTATGGATTGCATATTACATTGTATGGACATTGTGTGTCATAGTATCCTTAACTTTGAAATTAAACTTGCAACTATTATCAACTGTCAATAAATATTAAAATATGTATGTTGCGATAATAGTTTAATGATTATGCTGCTTTGTGATGTTGCTGCTTCTAGTCTTCCTCTTTCTGATGTTGCTGCTGAGGAGTCGAGCACAAGATCATCCCAAAATGGAACCTGATCTTGCAATTGTAAGTATATTGTTTTGTGTTAATATTGTATTTATGACTAGTGTGATATTGTAAAAATGACTACATTTTTTGTGTTTTGAAGTTAATTAAATTGCATTTTGTTCCGCATGTAGAACCGAACCAGATGTTATTTTGTCAATATTTGGATCCAAGTGAGAGCCGAGCACAAGATCATCCCAAAAGTATAATGTCAATTATAGATATCTACTTAAGTTTTCTTTACCCATTGTAACAATTTACTTATATTCTTTATGGATAACCCATATATAGAACCCATAATAGCAATCTATTTACATTTATTTACTACTGAAACAACTTTTTTATATTTGAGATGATATATTGTGTGTAATGGATTGTATTATTGTATATAATATTTTATTTTGTATTCATGAGACTAAATGTTCGATTTAATTTGAATACTAAATGTCTGTTGTAAATCTATGACAGACAACTGTCTGTCAACTTTCGTTTATGACAAGGCTTTTAATGACAGACTTTGTTTGTCATCTATACTCATTTACGACAGGCATTGTTTGTCATAATTGTCTATCATAAATGTTTGTCATAAATTTACGACAGACAAATGTTTGTCATCTTTTATTTATGACAGGGCTTTCAATGACAGACATTTGTCTGTCATCTATGGCCATTTATGACAGACATTGCCAGTCAAGAAAAGCCATTTTTAACATTTTTATGCATTAAGATGGTTGTAAGTTATGTATGTATTATATATATATATATATATATATATATATATATATATATATATATATATATATATATATATATATATATATATATATATATATAGGGAAGGGTTCAAATGAGAACCACTAAAAGGTTGAGAACCGTGAGAACCACTAATTCACAGTTTAATAAAAAACTTACGTTATAGTATTCACAGTTTAATAACTACAAATTTTATTATATTGTGAATATTGTAAAACGTATTAAAAATAAGGAAATTTATTAAGTTTGATGTATTTTCACATAATAAACAAGTGTGAAAAACCAAAAAAATGAAAAAAACATAATTCTTAATGTGTGAAGGGGTTTAGGGCTTACAAATCGAGAAGTGATTCTAGGTGTGTACGCGTAGATCGAGTTGCAGTGACAGCGGTGTTGGCCATTTAGGTTGAATCTGCCACACAACAGACGGCGGTTGAAGGAGGTGGAGGATTTTCTTCGAGTGACTTGAAAAGCAGTGGTTGAAGGAGGTGGAAGAGTGACTTGAATCTGCCATACGACACGGTTCAAAAAATACAATACCTCTTGAAACAGCAACAGACGGTGCTGTTGAAGGCGATGACAGCAACATTGCTGGTGGATTATGATGGCGGTGAGTGAAGACGATGGTAGCTGAGATGATCAAGATTCAAATGAGTAATCAAGATTTATAATGAACCGTTAGTTAAAAGCGTAACAAGCGAGATATTTCAAAAAATTTCAAAACGAATTTAAGCTTCTTAGCGGGTAATTTGCACTAAAAATCAAACCTGCATCAATTGTCACCAGAATCAGAATTCAGAACCATTCCCTTGTTAATCCACAGAAAAATAGCCTAATAAGAAAAATACACAAATAATCCCAGAAAATAGAATAAACAAAAAAGATGAATAAGATCTCATGGTGTGGAGGCGTACCACAAATTTGATCAGAAGTAAAGCGGCACAACCATATTGAGAGAGAGAGAGAGAGAGAGAGAGAGAGAGAGAGAGAGAGAGAGAGAGAGAGAGAGAGAGCTTATAATTGAGCAGATAGAGGAGACGCCATGCGTATTTATGTATCGTGTGTGAAGAAAGTCAGATTTTGAATTTTAAAAGCGGGCAATCAAAATTTCAGTTAATTCAAAATTTAGCAAATCCCGCCCATATTTCATGCGCATAAACACTTGTACAGTCTTAATTCCAATGTCTTAATTTTAAGACTTTTATGCTTTAATGTGTTGTAATTTATATATGGTTTATAAATGGTATAGATATAGATATATATATATATATATATAGGGAAGGGTTCAAATGAGAACCACTAAAAGGTTGAGAACCGTGAGAACCACTAATTCACAGTTTAATAAAAAACTTACGTTATAGTATTCACAGTTTAATAACTACAAATTTTATTATATTGTGAATATTGTAAAACGTATTAAAAATAAGGAAATTTATTAAGTTTGATGTATTTTCACATAATAAACAAGTGTGAAAAACCAAAAAAATGAAAAAAAACATAATTCTTAATGTGTGAATATCGGTTCTCACGGTTCTTAACCTTTTAGTGGTTCTCATTTGAACCTACTCATATATATATATATATATATATATATATATATATATATATATATATATATATATATACATATATATATATATATATATATATATATATATATATATATATATATATATATATATATATACATATATATATATATATATACATATATATATATATATATATATATATATATATATATATATATATATATATATACATATATATATATATATATCTTTCTATCCTAATAAAAGAGTAAATCTAATGCCACATGGCCTTCTCTTATGCACTTCTCCACTTTGTAATGCCACGTGGTCTTCTCTTATGTCCTTCTCCACTTTGTAATGCCACATGGCCTTCCCTTATGCCCTTCTCCACTTTGTTTTCCGGCTCAATGAATTTACGTGACTTATGACTATCAGTTACGCAAAATCCCTTAATCAATGGGATTGATTTTAATTGCAGGAATCTTACCTTTTCACGATAACTAATTACTGATTTTTAGGGATTGCTATCAGTTCGTATCCGTTAATTCAGGCAAGTCTTTCAATTTCAATTTTCAGTTTCAAATTCCCATTGATAAAACCTTATTCAAAACCCACGTGTTCGTATTTGTCCATCTAACCCCTTTTCTCAAAGTCGCTTTCAGTTATTGGAGGGGATCGGAAGCGCCGATTTACTGTCGCTGCTAGAGACCGGCGATTGGAGCTGCCGATATAATTTACATACACCAGGAAATTAGAGAAGGTTAGTCAGCTTCCAATTATAGGTTAACGAAAATAGGTTGGTACTCTTAGGAATCTTCTCTTAATTTTTCTATCGCCTTCTAACATTGTAGAAGGCTGAACACCTCTATTATCCAGCTTCGCCATGACACTAACATAAAGGCAACTAGGTAGGGTTTTTGCTTCCAAGTTTTGATTTTGATTCCAATTTTCTAACATAAAAAGAAACGCAGACCATCGCATGTGAGAAGCACGCGATGCGGCATCTTAACCCTTACGAACCAGTAAGCAAAAACCCATGAAACGCACAAGCATTCGCAATCACAAGAACAAGAGACACAAACAATGAAAGATTTCTTCTTCAATAAAGTTGTTTCCTGCCTTATATCTGATTCTTACATGTATAACCCTTTGGTTTCTCCTCAACCCACCTTTGATTTCCCTCCACCAAAACTGATCTTCATTTTTCCAGATAGTTTTACATCTAGGGCTCTTCAATTCGTATATAAATTAAAAACATACTCTATTTTATTCTAATTTGGGGTTTTTTTTATGAAAATGGTTTAGTAGGTTGGCCAGTGAGATGTGGCTCTGCCAATTATGGGAAGCAACAAGAAATTGATTAAAAAAGCTGTCGACTTTCTGGAAGCTGACTGCTATTTGTATTCTCCTTTGCTTACTTATGATCATCTTTGTTCTAAAAGTCATCCGACAACTCCACGTTCAGGTACACTCACTGTATTTAACATAATTTTCTATTAATAGCATGTTTTCATCTGGGTGTTTGTGGATCATAATCATGTACTATTGCACTTTTACCTAAGTCGACTAGATTTCATTTTGTGGGTCCCATAACAATGTGATTTTGTGATTTTGGCTTGATTTACATGGATATACATGTCGATGATTATAAGTATCGCTACAAGTGTATATTTTGTAATCATTTGCACTATATGATACGTTTCAACTCCAACACTCTAGATATATGCATAACTGCTGACAATTTCTATTGCTTCGAAAATGCAGGATTAAACTTTGAAGCTTTTAACAAACATCATTCTTCCCTTACAGTACTGTTAAAAGAAATCATGAAGGACTACAACTAGCAATTTGTTCTGTTTTGGGTATTTTCAGCATGCTTTATGATCTTTCAAAGGTGCCCTTTGCAATATCTACACTTGACTATTTTAATAAGCTCAATGATGTAAAATATAAAAAATACTCCTGAATCTTTACTTTTTCTTTTTAAGTTTCTAGGATGTTGTCATCTGCAACCAAACCAATTCCTGTTGTGTTATAGCCATCATATCTCTAATATCATTCTTCTGGAATCCAGTAAGAATCAATATATAAAATTGGTATACGTTAAATATACAAATCCACAATCATGGGGTTTTTTTAGCGAAAGCAAATGAGTTGCATTTGTGTTGACTTAGATATTTACTCATATAAAAACTCCCTCCTAAGTTTGACATTACCTTTTTTTTAAATATACTATAATAGGGCCCATTTTTCGATTTTTCCATAGGCCCAAAATATGTTTGGACCAGTCCTGAATTTATGCTATGGAAAGTAACTTATAGGTGAACTGAAAATGCATACAATACTTATATATTTTTCCGTAGCTTGCTTGATTGACTGACTTAAGTATGCTACAAAACTGAATAATTTGTCTATATAAGTTCTTAATCTCATTTGATCATTACTATTTTTCATTAAGTTGGTTCTTGATTTCAGTTACAATCTTGATATTTTTAAAGATTCTAAAAATCCATCCTTTTAATTTGGAACCAAATGTGTTGATGAAAAATAAGAGTCATGTATGTGATCCATCACAAAATGCATTAACACATTCTAATCCTTTAAGGGAGCTTGATAGGAATAGCTTAATTGCAATTGAGAAGAAAGATGTGGTTGAATCTGTTAGGCAAGATATATATTGTTCTGAATGTAATTCTAGCAGCAAGGCTTCTGATGCAGAAACAGACACAAAATGTGCAAAATAGTAAGCAAACATTCTATCTCTCTCATATTTTTCTTAGATTTGTTTGATTTTTGCCAAATTTAACACACTTTAATTGTTTAAGGCTGATGATTCTACCTTTTGCAGGTGCCACCCAGGTTCTTATTACTTTTCTCTTTTAAGATAAGCGAAGTACTGTTAGGTGTGTGGTATCAGTGGCAACGATGACATTCTCTTATTAACCCTCAAATCATATTTTCCCGCTCAAAGGCTCTATTACATTCAGCGTTTTCATGAATCCTGAAAGTATACTGGTATTTAGGTAATTTACCCTTTTTCTAATACTAGATGTTATACCTTGATTTGGTAACGAATGAGCTACTTGAGAATATGTTTTGTTGCTGAAACTTGAAGTTTCAAGAACAGGAAAAGAGAAGCTTGAAGTGTCTAAAAGTGGAGGATTCATCATCCCATAGGATTGCAATTTTTTTTTTGGGTGGGTTAATTACGGATCAACAAAAAGTTTCTCCGAGGATCACCATTAATCATTGAACTCTCTAACTTCCTTGGCTTTGATGCGATTTAAACCCGTTCATTTACTTATTGATGATATACAACAGTTTATCATAAAGCTTTAAATTTTTTGGCATGGGAATAATTCATTGACTTGGCATCCATATCATATGATTTCTTTTAAATAGATGAAATGATATTAAAAAAATTACCAACAACATATCAATTATATATTTTATAAAATGATGAATTCATATTAAGAAGCTCTACCACTATGGCAGAATAACGAAATATAAAAATTGAAAGACAATTCTAATATGGGTCTGCCAAGTGATTACAATGTCAATCTATCCATGATGTGTTAACCCATTGATTGTATTTCAACCTAGAGAAATGAGATGTATTGTATATAATCCACTAATACTGGAATCTTTTTAATAATCAACGTGTTAACACCATAAATACTACTGAACCCCATATTACATTAACTTTTGTTATAAAAGTGTCACGATCCTTTGCATAGTTAAAATAAATCCGATTGTGAGATTTCAATTATGTAAGTCACAAATTGTCGTAATTACAATCAATATGGACTTAACGTTAAGTAATAAATATCAGTTTCTAATCGTACTCTCAAATTCCATTTAATATTCTTTTGATGTCATTACACCTGAATTATGTTCTGCAAAATAAGGAAATGATCGTTTTGCATTGATTTATGTATTTGCATGACATTTATTTATCTATATATTTATTGATCTATCTGTGTAAGTAGATTTCTTTTTCACGTTAAAAATTTTAAATTGTCAACCCGTGTTTAACACGGGCTTATAACCTAGTACATATATATATATATATATATATATATATATATATATATATATATATATATATATATATATATATATATATATATATATATATATATATATATATATATATAATAACTACAAATTTTATTATATTGTGAATATTGTAAAACGTATTAAAAATAAGGAAATTTATTAAGTTTGATGTATTTTCACATAATAAACAAGTGTGAAAAACCAAAAAAATGAAAAAAAACATAATTCTTAATGTGTGAATATCGGTTCTCACGGTTCTTAACCTTTTAGTGGTTCTCATTTGAACCTACTCATATATATATATATATATATATATATATATATATATATATATATATATATATATACATATATATATATATATACATATATATATATATATATATATATACATATATATATATATACATATATATATATATACATATATATATATATATATATATATACATATATATATATATATATACATAATGAGAGAGAGAGAGGGAGGGAGAGAAGGAAGGCAGACGACTGGATACTTCCGACGATGGGATGGAAACCGACGAAGAACATTCAGGTGGGTTGAAAGCAATGTTCTGAAACGGGTAAACGAAGGAAGGAGATGGGAAAATAGGGAAACAATGTCTTTCTTTATTTCAAATTTGCCGATCTCTTGGCATTGGAAAGACATTCGTCACTCAATAGAAACAAAGGGTGAGGTAGCGGACTTATATGTCAGCAAAAGGAGAGACAAACATGGCCTTAGATTTGGATTCGTAAGATTCAAGGATGTAAAGGAGGTCAGCAGGATGGAGGAATCCCTGAACAAAGTTAGAATGGAAGGGAAGAGACTGTTCGCAAGGGTGGCTCGATTTGCAAGGACGGTGGAAAATCAGAAAAGCAATAACAGCAAAAGAGTTACAAGTTTCCCAATTATCAATCAGGACGACGCAGTTAAACAACAAGAACCAGAAGCAAAAGAAGGTCATAGGTGGGATAGAAGTATGAGAAAGGAGAATGTGTCCTTTGTAGAGGTGGTTAAAGGTCAATACTTGGCAAAAAACAGCAAAGGTTCTGAAGAACCAAAAAAATGTACGACTACAGAGGAGGTTGGATACGAAGGGATAAAGAAAAGAGAAGTAGTGTTGGAAGGTGACAACGAAATGTTGTCAATGCTTAAGTCTAAACTGATAGGGGAAATTAAGAGCTATAATAGCCTGGAATGCATTTTAAATTTAAGTTACAGTGAAGGTCTTAATCGTGATATTGTTAAATACATTGGTGGTCCGTGGATTCTTTTTGACACACAAAATGAAGAGGAGGAAAGCAGGGTTATTGAAAGTTCTGAAATCAGAGCGCATCTTAAATGTTTAAAAAGATGGGATGAAAGCATTGAATCATCGGAAAGATTCGCTTGGATTAAGGTGGAAGGAGTTCCCATTCAAGCAAGAAACCCAAACAGTTATATAAAAATTGGAAGGTTGTGGGGAGATGTAGTCATCACCGAGCCATGTCTCCCTGGAAACGGGGACTGGACGTATGGCATGATATGCATTAATACAAAAAACATGGAACTAATCGAAGAAAATATCGAAATAGTAATGGAACAGAGGAAATTCAAAGTTCGTGTAAAGGAGGCGGAAAAGGAAATGTTTAACCGACGGAGAGAAAAAGGTTACAAGGTAAAAGAAGGGGAGGAGGATAAAGAGCCACCGGTGGAGGAGGACTCGATGGGATCTTCCGACGAAAATTCGACGGTGGGTCTTTCCGATGAGGAATACGATGACACTTACGAGGAATCCTTCATTCGTGAATCAAGTCCCGAGGGGGACATCAATGATGACAAGCGTGAACATTTTATAAAAAGTTTAAATGAAGATTTGAGAGACTCCTTGGAAATAAAAAACGATTTACAGGACAATATTTTAACCGTTAAGTTGTCTTCGGTAAAAAGCAAGGAAGAGGAGAAAATAAAGGATAATGAGTTCAGCAAGAGCCCATCCCAAACTATTTGGGCCCAGGGGGATATAGATCCAATCGAACATACGGAAGAAATTCAAAATACCATGGGGCCCAGTCCACGAAGGTCAAGCGAAAGAAGTGTAAATAAAGAAGAAATACTCGATTATGCTTTAACAAAGGAGCAAATGGACGAAAGTGCTGAGATCGAAATTGAGAATACAGATTTATTGGGAATATCAGATAAAATGAAAGTTCTCCTGTCCAGAAAGACTCCATTGGGGAAGAAATTGGAATTAATCGACAAAGCTGAGAGTATTGAAGAAATTCGAAGGTCAAAGGAAGATGCAGGGGATGACCAAAAATGGTCGATTTTTAAATTGGAAAAAAGAGTTACGCGAAGTCAGACGAAACAAAGGTTTAATAGGGAGGTTTCTTTCTTGCGCCAAGCTAGAGATAGATCCTTGGAGGGAAACGATTCTATTAGCAACGAAATCTCACAGAGACTGGAGGAGGTAGGTGACCTTTGTGGATTCAAGAAAACAAAGGACAGAAGAAAAGGAAAGAAGACACACGAAATTGGAGGTAAACTCAGTACACTATGAATATTCTCTCGCTTAATTCGAATGGGTTTGGTATTGGTGATTATAAGATTAGATGGATTCGAAACCTTATCGATAATCACAAAATCGATTTTGTTGGTCTTCAAGAATCAAAGAGGAAGAATTTAACAGACATGGTAATTAAAAGTATTTGGGGAAGCTCTGATTTCGAATTTGCATACAAAGGCAGCAACGGTCAAAGTGGTGGTTTGGTGAGTATTTGGAACAAGAACCTTTTCAAGAAAGAACAGACAATCTACAAAGATGATGTTTTAATTATACAAGGGAGATGGTTAGAAAAGGATGTGCCGATAGTTTTTATGAATATTTATGCAAGTCAAGACCCGGCTAAAAGAGAACAGCTGTGGGAATTCATAAGCGCCTTTTTGTATAGCTGGAGAGGTGTCGCTGTGGTGTTCGGAGATTTCAACGAGGTAAGAAGTGCTCAAGAAAGGCGGGGGTCTGTTTTGAATAAAAGATACACTGAAAAATTTAATAAATTCATCATCGACAATAATTTGATAGATGTGAAAATTGTGGGTACTGAGTTCACTTGGATTAAAGGGGGAGGGGCAAAATTGTCCAAATTGGATCGCTTTCTTGTTTCCGGGAATTTTGGAGATTGGTGGCCAGATTTTGAAGTTATAAGTGACAAGAGATTGTACTCGGACCACAAACCCCTAATTCTGAAACAATGTAGAAGATTTTACGGGTATGTCCCTTTCAAACTCTTTAATTCCTGGTTGGAAGAACAAGAACTGCAAGATATAGTTAAAGAGAAATGGAACAGTTGTGTGATCGAAGGACAACATCTCAAGTTATTTGTGATAATGCAAAAAATGAAGAAGATTAAAGAAGAAATAAAAGTTTGGGCTAAGAAGAAGAAACAAAAAGAGGAAGAAGAAAGAAATGTCTGGCTAAAAAAACTGGAGGACCTGGAAAAAAAAATTGAACGAGACACGTGGAACCAAGAAAATGTTGCTGAAAGAATGATTATTATGAAAAATCTGCAACAATTGGAAAATAACAAAGTTAGTGATGTTGCACAGAAAAATAAAAACAGGTGGTGTCTTGAAGGGGACGAAAATTCTGCTTTATTCCACAGAAATTTAAATAAGAAAAAGCATATCACTAACATCAAAGGCATCGATATAGAGGGCAGATGGGTTGTAGATCCTGATAGAGTTAAAGAAAAATTCAAAAGTCATTTTGAAAACATCTTTAGGAAAGATCCAGATTGCACGTGGTGTCAAGACTTAGGTGACACAAAGAAAATCAACGGGGCGGATAAAAAGAATCTGGAAAAAGATTTTGAAGAGAAGGAATTGAAAGAGGCTATATGGGACTGTGGAAACAATAAATCTCCGGGTCCCGATGGTTTTTCGATTGAGTTTTTTAAAAAATTTTGGGAGATACTTAAAAAAGACTTGTTAGAAGCATTCAATGAGTTCGCAAGGAGACCTAAAATCCCAAAGGGAATGAACTCGGCTTTCATTACCTTGATTCCAAAGAACACTAATCCCTCAAGTGTAAATGATTATAGACCGATAAGCTTGATCTCAAGTGTTTATAAAATTTTGGCTAAAATGTTGGCAAATAGATTAAAAAGAGTTCTCCCATCGGTTATCAGCAATACGCAATCTGCTTTTGTCAAGTGTAGACAAATTTTAGATGGTCCGTTGGTAGTCAATGAGGTGGTGGATTGGGTCAAAGCTAAAAAGAAGTCCATGTTGATTTTCAAGACGGATATTGCTAAAGCGTATGATACGGTGTCGTGGGACTATTTACAGTCTATTTTGGAGCAAAAAGGTTTTGGGCACAAATGGAGAAAATGGATAGGGGAATGCTTGAAGTCGGGTTTTTCTTCTGTCTTGGTTAACGCCAGTCCAACTGCCGAATTCTCTCTCTCTCGAGGTCTGCGTCAAGGGGACCCCATGTCCCCATTTCTTTTTACACTTGTTATGGAGGGCCTTCACCAGGCGATTATGAAAGCGGTTGAATACGGCGGTTATCGTGGAATTGAAGTAGGAGCAAACAGAGTTTTACTAACCCATCTATTTTTTGCAGATGATTCTATTTTCTTCGGGGAGTGGTCGGTGGAAAATGTTTTAAATCTTATTCGCATTCTTTATTGTTTTCAGAAAGCTGCTGGTTTAAAAGTCAATTTAGAGAAAAGCGCGTTAATTGGAGTTGGCACTAACCAAATTTCTGTGGAGTCGATGGCTTCTATCATAGGGTGTAAAGTTGAAAAATTCCCGACTATCTTCCTAGGGTTGCCGATTGGGGTAAACATGGGAGCCATAAAAAATTGGAAAAGTCTTATTGAAAAGTTCAGAAAGAAGTTAAGCAATTGGAAAGTGAAGACTTTATCAATTGGAGGTAGATACACGATGGTCCAAAATATTTTGGGCAATATGGGTACTTTCCTCTTTTCTTTATACAAAGCTCCTTCAACAGTTAAAAAAATTTTGGAAGGAATCCGTAGAGATTTCTTTTGGGGTAAAAAAGGTAATGAAAAAACAGTCAATTGGGTTAAATGGTCGAACGTCTTAATGGATAAAGACACTGGAGGCTTGGGGATTCGCTCTTTAGACCACATGAATAAGGCCCTCATCGCCAAGTGGTATTGGAGATATAAAACGGAACAAAGTGCTCTTTGGGTGCAAATTATAAAGAGTGTTCATGGAACTAGATTTGAAAGGGAGGGTGAAGCTGGAATAAAAACAGGCCATAACTGGAAAAGAATAGTAAATGTTTGGAGTGAGCTTGGGTGTTGGGATCTCGATCCTAGAAAAAAGATAAAGAAAAAGATAGGAAATGGAAGAAATACATCATTTTGGAAAGACATTTGGATTGGAGAGGAAACTCTTGAAAGAAGATTCCCTAGATTATACAATTTAGAGGTAAGTAAGAATTGTAAGGTGCGGGACAGATTTACCCCTAATGGAGGCGTGTGGAATTGGAGCAGGGAGCTAAGAGAAGGGAGAACAAAAGAAGAGCTTCAAGTATTAAACTCTTTAATAGCAAATACAAATTTAAACGAAAAAGAAGATGTGTGGAATTGCAAAGGGGGACCGAAGGGGAAGTTTTCAGTGGGCTGGTTTAGAACTGAGCTAGAAAAAAGAAAAAACCAACAAGCTGGGCAGAACAGGTGGACATCTTGGATCCCAAATAAAACAAACATTTTCATCTGGAAGCTTTTCAGGAATCGTTTGGCTGTAAAAGAAGTTCTACTAGCAATGGGAATGGAGCAGGTTTCCACAAGATGTGAAGTTTGTAAAATGCACTCGGAATCCATCAATCATGTGTTCATAGACTGTTTTGTAGCTGCTTCAATTTGGTCTAAAATTTATGCTTGGTGGGGAGTACATAGGGTATCGGGTGTGTCTTTGGAAGAAACATTGGAAGGTCTGCATAAGGGGGGATCGAACCCAGTTCAGAAAAAGGTGTTACAAGTGGTGGGTTTTGCAACTCTGTGGATTATTTGGCGGAATAGAAATGCGTGCATCTTTGAAGATAATCCGAGACAGATAGATGTTATAGTTAGACAAATCCAATTAGAATCGTTTCTTTGGTTAGATGCGAGAGCTAGAAAGGTGAAATTAGATAGAATTTTGTGGCTTAATGCCCCTAGCTTAGCGATAAACTCGATGTAATTTCTGTGGGGTTTCCTAGCTTCTTGCTAGGGTCTCCCCTGTTAATATTAGTTGCTTTTTCAAAAAAAAAAATATATATATATATATATATATATATATATATATATATATATATATATATATATATATATATATATATATATATATATATATATATATATATATATATATATATATATATATATATATATATATATATATACTAGCTGCGTACCCGCGCAATGCGGCGGTAGCATATTGTTTCGTTTCGGCAACTACGAGTTAGGTTTTGGGTTTCAGATTTGCCCGGGGGGGGGGGGTATGGAGTATGAAAGTTCTTTGACCCCTGCAGCATCAAAGTCTGTTGTACCGATGATCACTTACAACTATTTCATTTGGTATTTTACAGTTGCCCTTCCACAAACGTCAACATCTCCGGAATCCTTACAACGAGAACTAACGATTTGAGGTACTATACTGTTAATTCTTAAATTCAGTTTATTAAAAGCGGCATACCCGCGCGATGCGGCGGCGGCGATTAATTCGTTGCGATGATTAATATTTGAGCAGCTATTAGTTCGTTTTGACAAATAGTTGACAACGACAAATAGCTTTATTTTGGTATGTAGTTTTGGGTTAAACATAATACCCGCGCGATGCGTCGGGCGGTAAATACTCTATTCGTCAATTAGCTGAGTTTTGACGATTTATATCTTTCGGCAGATGACGAATAATTAATTTCGATGAATAGATTTCTTTCGATAATTAAAAAAGAGTAGCTCAACATACCGCTAATCCAAATACATTTCGACAACTCAGGCTATTTGATATAATAGTTTGATGCTTTAGTTTTATGGCTCGAAACATTCAATCATCAAAGCAAAACATATATCCATCCTGAATTTCAATAGTTTATTATTTTTTAAAATTATAACAAAAACCATAGATAATGGTTTTATTAAAGAATAAAATAGTGTAAGTCGCAGTCATGATTCTAATAGTAATAAGAATAATGGTAGAAAATATAAAGCAAAAAATTATAAGCACGATAAATTTGAAAAATGAGTCATGAAAATGAAAGTCGGGTCCCTCCAATAACAATGATTTATATGTTGCATACAAAAGGCCCGTTTTCATTACTAATTTACTTTCATGATGAATCCCACGTGGTATTTGGTTTCCTGTGGGCTAGGCTTCACTTTTCAAGGTCACGCCGAATCAAAGAAATCAGAAAAGAAAGATCGAGTAAAGCAAAATCAGATTTCACGCACCTACCTCTACCATTCGCCTGGTGTGTTTGCGTCAATCTGAAATTGCGAGAGAGAGAGAGAGCATGAAGTAGATGCTGAAGGGAAACAACCAAGGGTGTTGTGGGGTCGGCATTCCTGATCAAACCGCCGACTCCTCCTCCCGTCTCCATGGTCCTCCGATCAAACCACCCCCTCGATTCCCGAGCACATGCTACCGCTACAGACCCTTTTCGCCTCCACCAGCTCTGCCTCCGAGCACCTCCAGGTCCGTCCAGTGACGAACGCCACTCTAAGCAACCAGAATTTCGATATTTGGATCTGATTTTCAAGTTTCCTTATTTGAATCTTGGTTCTGATTTTCAAGGTTCCTTATTTGAATTTTGGATCTGATTGTCAACTGTACATATATGTTTTCTCTACATATTTCGATCTTTGGATCTGATTTTCAATAATCGTTTTGTTTTTGATTTCATGTTTTAGAATATACATGGACAGCCAAACAGCTTTCGGATCTGAACTATGGAGTGACATGTTTTTTCAGATCTTAATCATATTTCTAATGAACTTTTATATCGATGGGTCGTTTTTAAACATTTCTACTCATGTTGGTTATCGATCCAGACACTTTCTCTCATGTCATTCGATTTAGATCTCACCAATCAAATAAACCTGATTTCGTATATGGAACTTAATCTATGCATATTTATTATTTTTTGATTTTGGTTATTGGATCTAATTTTGTTATTTTTTCCAATTCCTAAATCAAGATTTCGTATATGGATCTGATTTTGGTTATCTTTTTCAGATTTAGACATCAATGGTCATGTTCCAGACATCCAGTGGAACCTTTGGTTACTTGGAAAAGAAATCAGGTCCAGTTACATGTTTGTGTATTTGCCTATTTGTCTGTCAGTCATTTGTGTGTGTATAATGTTTGTTGTTGGTAAAAACATTGATCATTTGTGTGTGTATAATGTTTGTTGTTGGTAAAAACATTGACATGATATTTAAGCAAATCAAAGCAATTCGTTTATTTGTCTTACAACTTGGTGAATGTGGTATGTAGGTAGAAGGATGAGTTACCAATTGGATGCACTTGGGAAAACAACTTCTGGTATGATTTATATATACAAATTGAGCTTTTTAATGTTATATTTATTAGAGGAAGTATATCCAAATATAAAAAGGTGGAAGAAATTATAAACTTGAAACAGGCATTAAGGACATTGGTGACCAAAGGTGCTATATTTGCTTCCAATAAACATGTAATTTTTCTAATCAGGAGATTTCAAACATATATGTAGTTATTGAAACATAAATAGAGATACAATTCTTAAATTTTTGTAGATCTTGAAACAAAAATAGCTAAAAGTATGTAAAAAATGGTAACTTTTAGAATCATTAGCAAAATATACCCCATTATGCTAGAAATTTTATCTTATTGATTCCATAAATTGATTCAAACCTGCAAACAACAATAGAAAAAAGCTTAGTATCTCCAAACGACCTACAATTACAAACTGTTCCGTGGAATCCCTGCAAACAAAGAGATATATTTAAATAATTGTGTGTATGTGCAAAAAACCATAATATGTTCCGTGTTTTAATGTTTGTTTTCATTGATATATTTTTACTGTTATGCTCTATTGACATGAAAACCATAATATGTAATATACTATTACCTTGGTGTTGTGCAGAAATAAATTATGTGGGATGAACAATCAGATGAAGAAAGAAAAGATGGGGCAAAGACTTGTGTATGGGGCTTCAACATTTTATAGTCAAATTTTTGGATCTTTTGGAGGGAGTTTATGTTTTGAATTTGTGATCCATGTGAAATTTTGATAGACATTTTCAGCCTTTGATTGAATTGTAGTCATCTATGGTCCAAATTTTTTTTGGATTAAGTATTTTAATTAAATAAAAAAATCATAGATGCTTGCTTTATTAGCTTGTACTATCTTAATTTTAAGACTTCTATGCTTTAAAGGGTTGTAATTTATATATGGTTTATAGTATACTAGTTGGTACCCGCGCGATGCGGCGGAGACGAACAATTCGTTTCGGCTATTAGTTTTCGGACGACGGTTAGGTTTCCAGTCGGCAAAGCATTGTTCTTATTTTCGGCGATTAATTACCGTTAGGTGGCGAACATTAGTTTCATTTCGGCAAATAATTTATGGGATGCAAATATAGGTACGTTGTTATTTCAAGCGGCTAACATAAGACGTACCCGTGCAATGCTGCAATGACGCCTAGTTATTTCGACAATTAGCTGAGTTTTGACTATTATTATTTTTCGCACAAATAGTTAATTTCAACAAATAGCTTTCTTTCGGTTACTGGGCTGTCCGCACAAACCAAAATTACATATTAGAAAAGGGTGCTAAATGCCACCAAACCCAACATTTGGAAAAAGGAAAATTAAAATTGAGTGCTCAGTTATTTCAGATTCCATCATATGGGGAAATAATCATCATATCCATCAATTTACAATCAAATTAAAAATATATAAAATTGTCCTCCATTAACGAAACAAATTTGGTTTATCGACAAAACCAAAAACATCAAACATTGAAAATTCAGAAAACGGAGTATTCAATATTGCATCGGCTCATACACAACACCCATTGATATATAAGGGTGACGGTAATCAGTATTTTCGATGCAAATATTTCAAATTAATTATAGTAATCAACATATTAAAGATTGTTATATATTTATATAAAGTGTACCCCCTCTATGAATTATCGATAGTTGGCATTAAAGTTAAGCCAAACAGTCAAACTTCAGACCCGTTTGATTACATATTACGGTAACCCTAACCCTAGATATCATATCATCCTCTACTAACTATAGCTGCATCCAGATCTGCTCCACCCCACACCACCGGCTACCTGCCTCCATTACAACGGAGGCCACCTTCTTCCCCTCAATAACCGACGCCAACATCTTCCACATCTCCTTCTCCTCCCACCTGCACAGATCACGCACCCATATGTTACCGCCTCCTTCTCCTCCGACCTGCACAGATCACGCACCCATATGTTCTTCGGAGACTTCCTAGACCACGCATCTCCTTCTCCTCCCACCTACTGGCTCCGACACGATACTACCAGCTTCACTCCGATCTGCCAAGCTTCACTCCGATCTACTGGCTTCACTCCAATCTGCCAAGCTTCACTCCGACACGAAGCATGAATCCGACTCGATACACGAAGCTTCACCATCGTTCGGTACATCCTTCGATCAGGCTTGATTTTCCTGGTTTGGTATGAGACCGATCAACATCCTACCGATCCCGTCAAGATCTGCTTCACCGAGACCATCTTCATCCGATCCGATCTGCTTCCTAGCCGTTCACTTCTCCAGTCTCCTTCCTAACCAGTCACGCGTCAGATCTGCTTCACCGAGACCGCCACCTTCTCCTCGTCAGGCTTGATTTTCCTGGTTTGGTATGAGACCGCCTCCTTCTCCTCCCACCTGCACAGATCACGTATATAAAATCAAGGAACATGGATGAAGTGTCATTTACGGTTTTCGCACTAATGTTTTTATAGAATTTTGTTGATTTTCAGAGTTCGGTATTTGATTCTCAAAACTCGTATTAAATGGATCTGAAGTGTCACTGTTCAATTCTGACACTTCACAATTTAAATGGTTCCGTCATCAAGTTTTCGATTTTATTTGACAACAGCTCTTGACCATCACGCATCAGATTCAAACTACGCAAGTTCGACTCCAAGCTACCAAGCTACCTACCGATTCTCAAAACTCATTTTGGGTTTCAGATTTGCGATTATTAGCCATTACCGATTCAAATGATTCACGGTTAAGAATTTAATGAAATTGATTTTTAATTTTTTTGGATATCTGCAAATCAATGAAACTTAGAGCTTAATCAGTTTCTGCAATTGTTATATGTTTTTTGTTTGTGCTAATCTGTTTTCTGATCTTCCTATTGTTTATTAGTTTGTTGTTTTTCAGATTTTGTTGTTGCTTATCAGTGAATCGTAGAGGTTCATCTTTAATTTTAGTTGTTGGTTTTCTGATTTTGTAGTTGTATTTAAAGTTTCTATCTTATCTTCAATTTTAGTAAGGTTTTATGGTTTTGATTTTGAACATTTCTATATTTCTAGCATTCAGTGTATACCATATATGATAATTCAGCTATTGCTTTAGATATATTCGATGTAATATAATGTTCTATTTGGTAATTGTGTTCTATAGGCAAAACGAAGAGTTGCACATGGAAAACACCTTCAGGTATGATTCATATAGTCATACTAACCTTTTGTGGTGTTATATGCCAAAGTTGATGTTTTACTTTATACACATATACTCTATAATTTAAAACATGTGGTTTTGTATACTCAGATCTCTCTGGACTTTTTGTTTTGATTTACGTTTGTCAAATCTCTAGATTTTCAAAAGATCAATAGTATTTTTTTCAAACTTACAAAACAGAAATGAGAGAGGTGAACTTGTGTTCTTGAGTTGACGGTAGTTGGCAACTCCTTTCTTCTTTCTTTATAGAATCTGCTTGAAATTGATGTAAAAAAATAACATTTAACTAAATAAAATATAATCCAAACATTCGGTCATTAGTTCTATAAAAATGTATACAAAGCATTTACAAAAAAAATTATAACAATGCAATGAGCTTCCTGCAGGTCTTCACACGCAATGGATAAATATATGCATATGTTGGGATGGGACTACTGCTTGGAAATGATCATCTAATTTATAAGCCAGATGTGTTTTTTGGAGTTGCATTTTCATCCATTGGATTGTGATCCGTGTGAAAATGAAGTTACAAGACCATTGTCATCCATTAGATTATTTTTTGATATTTGTCAATCCTGTGTTTCCTTGAGGTGTATTACCAGCCATTGGATTATGATCCATGTACATAGAAAATTATAGGCCATTAGATTCTTTTTTAGACATTTATGATGGCCGTGAAAGCTGTCTTTTGCTTTTTGCTTTTTGTCTTTTGCTTTTTTGTCTTTTCCAATTCAAATTTTCATCCGGGTTCATTGTTCTTGTCTGCATCAAAGGGTTGTACTATCTTAATTTTAAGACTTCTGTGCTTTAAAGGGTTGTAATTTATATATGGTTTATAGTATAGTATAGACTAGCTGCGTACCCGCGCAATGCGGCGGCGGCAAATTGTTCGATCCATTGAATAGTTGTCGGACGACGATTATTTGTCTTTTGGCCAATTGTTGTTGGATAATATTCCATGTATATCGATGTTTTTTGCATATCCGTGCAAAACTACGGACGATTATGAATTATACATTTATGGTCTATTATGTTCAACCTGGACATATTATTTAGGGCTAAATGCCTGAAATAACAATGTACCTTTACTTATTGACTTCATTATATTATTATGCGTTTATTTAATTATTTACATCATTGTACTTTAAAATCTTACTTGATTTATATGATCGCAGAACTACCCTATTAATCATACCATCACATGGGACCCAAAAAAAATGCAGGTTTGCATATATGAATAATGAGACAAAAAAAATGCAGGTTTGCATATATGAATAATGAGACGATGAGGGTTAGAAAAGAAAGTATTTTGTATGAATCCATAAGTGGCTATATGGCTTATGAGGCCTGTTGTTTTTTTGGTGGCTTAGTTTGCATTTTTTTTTTGTTTACTTATTACTTATTAGACCAACATGAAAGAAGTTTATACTTTTATGATGAATAGGTTTGAAATGGGAAATTTTCTTCCACGCCAATAACCACAAAAGTCATGTGAATGATATAGTAAGGTGTACCCTGTATATATGGAGTTCTATGTTTGTCGGTGTACCAATACTTTTTTATTTCAATAATTTCAGTTTTATTATCGATAATTTTTAATTTGCATTAATTACAGTTTTAGTAGTTTTGTAGCTTTCAAAGTTGCCACCTTATTTGTTTCCAATTTTAGCCTCAAAACTATAAATATTTTCCAATTGTTTCCTACTATAAATAGTAAAATTTGTTGCTTTCAATTTTACCACCAAAATTTTTGCTATTTTCAATTTTAGCCTAAAAAATTTCAACGTTTTTAGTTTTGGTTAACAATAGTAAACTTTCATTGTTTTCAATTTCGCCAACAAAAAATTCGGTGTTTTCAATTTTGCCACTAAAACTTTTAATTATTTTAATTTTGTTACCATTTTATTGACTTCTTGAACTGTAGTAACACATGGCTCCCTTTCCCTCATTTTGATCATTTCCAGGCGGATAATAATAGGATAATACATAATTTAAACTATACATGAAAAGACCATAAAATCAAATGCGAATGCTATTAATAAAAATAATGACAACATCAAATCTAGATTTCATGAATACAATCCCCGCCAACATGTTTTGTCGTATAGTTGACAGTCACTAAACTAAATTGGTAATAACATATTAAATAAATATGATTAAATTTTTGGGAGGTAATAGGTGTAACCAATCATGGCACACCAATCACAACATGCATATATGGTAAACCATTTTCGCTACCTGCTTTCCCATGATTGTGAGTACAGTCTACAACCTCCATAATCTCCACCATGCAAGACATATTTTCCTGACACGCCTCCTTCTAACCGCACATTTTCTAGACCAGTATAAACCGAAGTAGCAAGAATAGGTTCCAAAAGCAACTTATGTAAGATGTATAAAAACCAAATCTGACCAATGTGAAGGTTTATAGCAGAATAGTCAAACAGAAAAGGAGTATATTAAAATTTTGGTCATTGTGGGGTATACTGAAAATCACAATTTTAGTCCATTTGTGATTGTTTATCAAAATCATCATCAAAATTTCAGGTTGTTGCAAATTCAGTCCCTGCATCATCAAACCGAATAACCCAGATGTTAAATGTTTCAAAATGATAAATTTACCCTTATACCTTTTATCATTTTTTTTGTTCTGGAAAATCTATCAACCGGGCTGTTAAGATACACATGTTCACATACATATATTGATAATAAAAATGTAAAAGCAGTCCAGTACATTGCTATCACCTGTAATTTTGCCATTTACTTATATTGATATAAGTAGGATGATATATTCGTCATATTGATAAAAATAACATAAAACATGTTTTCCGCCATGTGTGGGCTTCCTCAAGAACCTGAAATATAAAACCTGTGAACAATGGATTAGAGAATGGTAAGGAGAAAATAATTAAGTTGGCTCAATAACCTTATGAAAACCGTAAATCATGCCAAGATGGTGAGATACACAGAAGAGAGAGAGAGAGAGAGAGAGAGAGAGAGAGAGAGAGAGAGAGAGAGAGATTGATTATACCCATGGCAGGGTAGGCGGTAGTTGTTATAGGTAGACCATGGCGGTTGTTCCTTTTGGTGAATGGTGGAAGGTGGCGTGGATCGAGGGAAGCACCGATGATTCCTCTTAACATTTCGCTGGTACGGCATTATGCTCATATACAAGGTAAGCATCTTCCTTGTTTCCCTGCAATTTTAAACAAACATTTAATTAAAAGTGAAATAACAAATCGGTTGTTGATTCTTAAAGATATGTGAAAACAGTGAAGAAGAAAACAATACATGGTGGATCTTTGACCTGAAATAATAAAACAACACAGAAAAGAAAGAAGTAAGTAAAAAGAAGAAACCGGAACAAAGAAGACAACCTTTTTGGGGGTAGATTTTTCAGTTCCATTCAAACATTTTTGGGGGTAGATTTTTCAGTTCCATTCAGACCTGAAATAATAAAACAACATCGTGGATCTTTGATCTGTGATTCAGTTCCATTCAAACCTTTTTTCCCCATCATAACTATAATCATACTGTGCAGTTTAATGACACGCCACAACTGCATTCAAAGAGAAAAAAAAAGCCAGCACTTACCTTCAATATTATAAGTCGAGATCATAGAAACCCCAAGTTACAAATACTTTATGCATTTTACTCTGGTTGTCCAGATAAGTCATCCGTAGGATTAAATGGCAGAAAATGTAGCTCTTGAACATCAGCACGAGCCTACATACAAAGCAAAAAATTACATTAACTTTTTGTGGGTATTTTTTTAATTAATTAGTAGACTATTTGTATTTACCTATTTTGGATCAGCAAGCATACCCACGATGGCAGCATCTATGGCGTCCTGGTTTTCATTTCTTGATGCTCGTGCTGACATCAGCAATACAGTATCTGCATCTACTCCTTTGGCAAATACTTGAGAAATTACATGGACAAATCAGATAAAATGTAAAGAGATGGGTAAAAACGTAATTACAAATGAACTACAGACTGACCTCGATTAGATTTTTATCAACTGTAAGCTTGTTGAGGGTCAAGGATCCGGTTTTGTCACTATAAAGAACATCCATGCCCGCCATTTCTTCAATTGCGATCGTTCTTTTTGTAATTGCTCCCTGTAATTTGGATTAACATTAAATAAGAAGGAAAACATTTGTAAATTGGGAATTTTGAGAAGGAAGAAACCTGGTGAGCCATTCGGTGGGACCCATTTGCCATTGTTACAGAAAGAACAGTCGGCATTGCATTGGGGATTCCGCCAATGAGGAGAACAAGAAGATTGTCAATTCCGGGCCTGTATTGTCGATATTGAATCGGGAACATTACAATGATCTCATTCACCATTCTGATAGCAATTCAACAGATGCAGAAATTCCCGATTGCAGTCAACACCTAAAAAACTTAAAAATATCTTGAAACCTAGAGAAAACATAACAAACAACAAAAAATTACAGGGAGGTCGTTACAAAGATGACTGTCGGAGTGTTGGTTTAAACAAATAAAAAACGCAACTTACTCTGTTTTTCAAGATTCTGATTTTTTTTCTTCTTTTTCCAGATCTGGCTGTCGGAGTGTTGGTAATCGGATGCTGCACAAACTGTTGATCCTGCAAAAAGATCAAAACAAAATCAAAACTTACCATCCCCTGGTTGCTTCGAGTAGATCCAGATCGATGCCGATCCTGCAAAAAAATGAAAACCAAATCAAAACTTACCATCCCCTGGTTGCTTCGAGTAGATCCAGATCGATGGCGATCGAGAGGCTTGGTTCTCGATTTGGAAGACGGGAAGCGATGGCGAGTGGTGGTGCTTGGATCGAGTAGATCCTGCAAAAAAATGAAAATCAAATCAAAACTTACCATCCCCTGGTTGCTTCGAGTAGATCCATATCGATGGCGAGTGAGAGGCTTGGTTCTCGATTTGGAAGACGGGAAGCGATGGCAAGTGGTGGTGCCTGGATCGGATTGTGGCGGAGTGATGGTGCCTGGGTCGTCAAGGTGATGGCTACATCGGATGGTGCTTGTGGGGAGTGGTCCGAAAACGGAGAGTAGGTGGTGGTCAGAAGCTGTTGATGTTGTTCATCGGATGTTGGCGGCCGTATCGGATGGTGGCTGCCGGATCGGATGGTGGCGGCTTAGAGGATGCCGGCTGATCCAGAAAAGAGAGGAAAATTTGCAGAAAAAATGGCATACCAATTGTGTATGCAGACGGGTACATGGATCTCTCCGGTACGCTAAGGTTCCCATTCTTGTAAATGATTGAGTTTTCACCAATAGATTTCCAATCAGACACATCGTTCGTAACGATCTCTCTTCCGTTTAATGGTCGGAGCCGCATAGACACGAAAATCTTCTCGCCATGGCGGGTACTATCGTCCCCTGACCTCGACTCCCCTCGTCCGCTACCACCGTTATCCCCCATTTCTAGCGGAAAACAGAATTCTCACGGCGTCGACATAACGAATTGTATCGGCGGCTGTAAATGGTGTTCGGGTTGGAGAGCTAGGGTTCAAAGAGAGAGAAGATGAGAGCTTGGGAGATATAAGAGGATTGTTTAAGAAAGAACAGAAAAGTAGAGAGGAGCTTTAGGATTTCAATTGTAATTCTTATTCGGTGGGATATTATGGGAGAACACGCCCAACATGTGGAAAGCCAATTTGAAAATTTCAGGGGAGCAACCCGAATTTCAAACATTAGAGAATCAATTTCAAAATTTTCACAAAATTTGAAATTTTCAGCCGCTCAAAACAAAAATGCATTAATGGTTTGTACTGTCTTAAAAATTAAGACAATTGTGCTTAAAGGGTTGTAATTTATATATGGTTTATAGTATAGATATATATATATATATATATATATATATATATATATATATATATATATATATATATATATATATATATATATATATATATATCCAGAAAAATTCAATAATTGACTAATCTTATCCACGCGATTGTTCAACTTACGTTGGACGTAGATGCATTAGATTATAAAAAAAACCCGCTTTGTTTTTTTTCATTTTTTTAATTTTAAGGCTTATTTATTATTGTAAAAAAAATTCAAATATATATAAATTTATAACTTTTTGTCCTCTACCAATAGACATCTATATTGGTAGATGTAAATTTATAACTTTTTATTTACTATTGACATTCACAATACCATATGATTTTGACATGTGAATTTGTATGAAATTTCATGTGAATGTGACTTGAAATCACTCGTGAATCACAATAAATTTATTATAAATTATTAAAATGCTGAAGTAGTAAAAAATTCGAAGTATATTACTTATATTTATATTTTGGAGTAAATTCACAATATCATATGATATTGTCATGTGAATCTGAGTAAATTTTTATGTGAATATAAGTAACTTCACTTGTGAAACACAGTAAATTTACTATAAAAGGTTGAAATGTTGAACTACTAAAAACATTCGAAATAAATTTCTCAGATCATATTTCTAAGAAATTATAAATATCATATGATATTGACATATGAATATGAGTAAATTTTCATGTAAATGTGAGTAATTCACTTGTGAATCATAGTATATTCTTTATAAATGACTAAAATATTGAAATAGTAAAAACTTTAAACACAAATTTATTCAGATTCATATTGCTGCGGTTCAAATTCATATTTTCAATCCAGACGAGTTGTTTTTATTAAAAAAAAAAGAATTTTGCTATTTATATATTGATATAGACGTCTATTTGTAGACGACAAAGAATTCAATTTTTTTAGAAAAAGAATAGTGTTGGAAAATTAAAAAAACAAAAAAACCAAATTGGCTTTCTTTATAATCCTCTACATGTACGTCGCAGTACATATTTTAAAACTTGTTATTTGGTTGTTGATGATATTGATTTCGACGATTGAGATTAGTCTTTTGGTACCATAGATAATTTTGGTCTCATATAACTTGGTGAGAGATGCTTGGACTGGTTGTGACGTGTCGGGTAATCACAGGAAAATCTTCAGATTGCTGTTAAAGCTCAAGGAAGTCAAGGAAGTCAGAAGATGGCATTTACGCTTAGAGGCT